>OY720441.1:20712003-21281206 GCA_963082915.1 Dolichopus griseipennis | reverse complement strand
TGGAATATTTTGTCCCTAAATTTGATTAATTGTTCCCAAAGATCAGGATTTTATTTTTTATATGTATATGTAATAATAAATGATAAAATATTTGGGTCAGTAGGAAAATTTAATAAGAGTATATTGGAAAAAAAATTATAAAATGAATAAAGTATCGTTGGTCTTGTTACACGAATACAAAAGAAGAATTAAAAATCAAAAACTTTTTATAATTTTAGTTTGAGTTTCTTAACAGGTAACTAACTATAATTATAGCTTTTGTTTTATTTATGTTATAAATTATATTAATGATTGATGTTAATGGTTTTCGATAAGATAGATGTATATTGATTTCATTATATATTTTGAAAAGTTATTTATTAGATATATTATACTTTAAATGTGTTTTTTAAATAATAATAACAGAAGATTTGAATAATTACTTATCTATAATGTATATTATATTTTAGTTTACACGTTTTTCAGTTATTTTTGATTATTGGTGCTTTTAAGATTTATAACATTTAAGAGTGGGTGGAAATGTCGATAATAATATAGATATGAGTTTTTGGGAGCTTCTACAGGTTTTCAAGTAAAAAATAAAATCTTTTTTACCATGATTTGGGTTAAATTAATACGAGGAGAGCAGACTGTGTCAGATTTGGGATATCCGGATAAAAATCTTATAATACAAATATTATCTGGTTTTAGAAATTCAGAACAATGGTTAAAATTTTTATTAGTTGTATTTCAGATATTCAAATCAGTCTTATGTAAGTCCCACTAATTAACCACCAAATAATCAGTACTTATTTCTATTTTAAGTACCAACTATACTAATCTCATATCTCAGACTATTCAAATTTACCAGAATTCATTGAAATAAAAGTTAACAACTTTTGGCAACATTTCAGATGTTCCCCTCTTATTAAATTCCAAATTGTGTATTAACAACGAACTATTATATTAAATTAAATTCTAAACTGTGTATTAACAAAAGAAATTGTATGGCAGCTATTGAAACCCCTTATAAACAAGTGAGGGAAAAAAACCAAGGGTTTTTGAAAAGCACATTTTCAAAATTATATACGGTTTCTTACTGAGTATTTTATCATTTATTTTTATAAAAATATATATTATGATAATATTATAATTTTGTTATTTCATTAATAATTAATTATATGACTAATAGTGAAATACTTAGAATACAACCCCAATGCATTCAAGAAAACCTGTTAATAAGTGCAAAATATAATGTTGGAGCTTCAATGTTAACGTTTAATTTTGGAAAAACTTACACTGGTGAATAAGTTACTGTTCTATAAGAACATAAAAGTTTTAATTTTGAAGACCTAGTAGCCCTTCAATGGGGAAGGTTCCCAAATTTTTGCTTAGCAAACTTATGATGGATCTGCTTACCCCCCTCCTGTTCACCCTTTTCAACCACCTGTAACTTTAACACCTGTTCACCCTTCCATTTTTTTCCGGTTCTAGGAAATCAATTTGGAACTCCAACAAAATTTGGAATTTTACCTAGAATATTATTATCTAACCAAAAATGGTTAAGACTAAGAAACAATTTCTTCAATTTAAAGAGACTCTTTCAAATTTAAGAAAAACCTTTAACGTATGTTGAAATATAATGCTGCAGCTGTAAATTTTGCATATTTGTAAAAAAAAATTTGAACAGGTGTTAAAGTTACAGGTGGTTGAAAATAGCAAAATTTCAATTTTCGAGCCCTTATAGCTCCTAAACAGGGGGCGTGACAAAAAAATTTTGTTAACCGACTCCTATTAATTTTGGAGGACCTAACTTCTCCCAAAATATCAAGAGCCTAGGTTGAACCGTTTAGAAGATATATGGGGCCAAAAATTTTGCAAAAGTTGAGTTTAGCTTAATGGTAAATTTTAGTACCGTATGGTAACCCTATACATTTTAGCTTTATATTTTTGTGAAGCTTATAAAACCAGCTGTCTTTTGCCGTTTTCAGATTGAAAATACACTTAACAAAACTCTTGTTATAGTAATTTAAAAATAGGGCTTTTTCCAAATTTGGGGGGCTGTAGCTCCGTAACGGGTGGGGCTACAGAAAAAAATTCTTCTACGAAATTAATTTTTTTGTAATATCTACCCGTGGTTAAAATTTCTTTACTCTATTTCAAACGGTGTAAAAGTTTTTGTAAACATACGGACGGACGGACAAAGTCAAAATTAAGAAAAACCTTTGACACTAATTGAAACTTTCGTTTTTGAGCTTTCAATTTTGTATACAAATAAAAAAAAATTTTGACAGGTATTCAAGTTATAGGTGTTTAAAAGCTAAATTTTTAGCAAAATTTCAATTTTCGACCCCTCACAGCTCCTAAAGAGGGGGCGTGACAAAAAAATTTTGTTAACTGACTCTTACTTATTTCTAAGGATCTAACTTCTCCCAAAATTTCAAGTTTCTAGATTTAGCCGTTCCGAAGTTATGAGGGACCAAAAATTTTGTAAAACTTAGTTTTGAATAACGGTAAATTTTAGTACCGTATGGTAACCCTATACAATTGGCTTTTAAAAACTTGTAAAGCTTATAAAAGCAGCTGTCTGTTACCGTTTTCAGATTGGAGATATACCTTATAGAACTCTAATTATAACTGTTTAAATATGGGGCTTTTTTCAACTTTGTGGGGGTGTAGCTCCGAAACTGGGGGGGCTACAAAAAAAAGTTTTAACATTAAATTATTTTTATTGCAATACCTATCCATTTCTGATATTTTTTTGTCAATCATAGGTAAAAAGGGACGGACGGACGGACGGACGGACGGACAGAGTGAAGCTATATAGGCACATTTTTACAAAATTTTTTGAAAATGTGCTAAAAACAAACCCAATTTTATCGAATTGATATTAAACTTAACTACTTTAAACAATTTCCCGGCCTAATTAAATTTAGGGTTATGCCCATTAAAAAAAACGTATTATATAGCAACTATTTGAAACAACTGAGGAAACCTGCTTAAATTTGTTAATAAACACAGCTCTTATATAAATTTGTAAAAATATCAGAATCCTAGCTTTGTAATTTTTGAATAATCGTACTAAATCATCTTTCTTTGACATGCCACTGATAGATGGTCGAACGAACAGATACACATGTCTAAATCGACTAACTTTAACTACCTCCAGAAGATTATAAAAATATAGTAAAAGAGAAACAAATTTTAAACTGTAAAAGCTTAAACTATTATATTAAATTTTCCTGTCTTGAATAATATATTAAATTTTTATATGATAATTGCTGACTGTGATGTGTCAATAATTTTTTAAACTTTTCGTAATTTTTTCAATTTTCAAAACTTTTGATAGAAATAAAATATATTTTCTAACATACAATAATTTCTATAAACATTTTTCAATATTTCCTATTTGTAGAATACTAAATATATAAATTGAAAATTTGTGTAATGGGCAACCTAATGATATCTGTATTCTGGACATGACAATTTTGTGGGAAAATTAATTTTATTTTTAAAGTAAAAACAAAAAAAAAAAGTTTAATTGAATTGAAAATAATTTTTTTTATAAAACATATTTATTTTATTTAAAAATTAATTTACCCAAAAAAATAAAATAAAATTTAAAAAAAAAAGATTATTTATTTAATAGTTTGTGGCTTGCTTTTTAGACTGAATTAAATATAGAGTATATTTGTTGATTGAAATAGTTAAAGTATCTATGATTGAAAAGAGCATCCAACTCAACATTTATTCAAAACATTTTATTTTGAATCAATTGTTATAACAATAAACATTTTTGCATTGAACTGGCTCTTTTTTTTTTTGAAATAATATTACAATAAATATTGGATTTCAATTGTTTTATAAATGATATCATATTAGATTTAATAAATGTTAAAATTGTGGAAAACCACAGAATTTATTATGTAATTAAATTTTTAATATATTTTCTTTAATGTGTGTGGATATACAAATAGAAATTTTTAATTTATTTATATTTAATATTTTAAATCAGATGGAATTTTGCAATATCATTACAATACCATTGAACCTTTAGGCTATTATTTATTTATTTATATACAATCTTCTGCCATATACAATTTGATAGGTGAGTGATTCGGGATTTCCTTTATAAGTTTGGTAGTTAAAAATTTTATACATATTATGATATAAGTTACTATGACATATATTATAACTTATATTTTTTATTAGATATTATCCGACCAGAGTTTGAACTCTGACCAGAGATCCTTCGGTTGAAAGGCCGACGTTCTAATCTAACTTTATTCGATGCTAAATTCAAAAAAATATCTAAAAGAATTTATCACATTCGATTGCATACTTATAGGGTTTATCATTGTCATTGACAGGAAATTTAAATAATAACAGGGAGTTCTATAAAACAATGACAAGGGGAATGTGCTCATAAAACAAGTTCAATTAAATATGTTATAAAATTTGTCATTTATATATACTTCTTTAAATTATTATTTAATTATTTAAAATTATATGTATAAAGGAATACAAATTTAAAATTTGATTATTATTTTGGAATATACTCTCTTGATATTTCAAAAGAGGTTATACTTCACCAAAACATTACAATGTGAGAAATATAGTTTTATGGATTTTACGCTTGTTGGCCGAATTGTTTAAATTAGATCTAAATTTGTTGACTTTTATTTTCAAATTTATCTAATTTTGAAATTTTCCACAAATGTTCATCTTAGATAACGGAATTTGTTGTATAAAGCTGGTTAAAATATATTAACCCATTTCGGACCGGCGGGTTTTCAAAAAATTTTTTCTTTCCGTTTTGTGTCCAGATTTACGGAGTGTATTTGGAGTCCAAAAGAAAGCGTGTTTCAATTTTTGTAGAGTTCGGTTAACCCGTTTGGGCACGAGGCCCTATGAAGTTTTTTCATTTTTTTTTATGTCGAGCCGAAACATTTTGACCGATTGAATTGAAATTTTGCACAAATGTTTCTCTTATCTAGCGAAATTTGTTGTATAAAGCTGATTTTAAAATATTAACCCATTCCGCCCCGCGGGCTTCCCAAAAATTTTTTTGTTTCCGATTTGTGTCCAATTTTATAGGGTGCATTTGCACCAACATGACTTTAAAGTATAACAATAAATTTAAAAATTTAATTCAGAGACACCTTACTTTCTCATTGGCCAATTTGAAATTTGTATTAAATCTTTAAAAATTTTTGAATATCAAATAAAACATTGCACTTTGTTGTACAATTTTACTTACCCTAGAATAACAATCGATTTTATATTACAATAATAAAATATTTGCAATATATAATACTTTTATTTAATATAACCTGGGCTTGATATAGTTATAAAAATTCCTAAAATTTTTCAATTTTAAGACACATGACTTAATTACTCCATATTTGGTCAAATTGAATTTATATAAATAGGATATAAAAAATTATTTTAGTATTTTTTAAGGTAACTAGGTTAATTAAATTTCTTAAAGCACGTGAATGAATAATTACTTTTAAAAAATATTTTTAAAATCTTCCTAAAAACCTTGGCTCAAAAAAGTTTTATCTTAGTTCTTATAATTATGTCTTCTTTTTCTAAATAACACTCAACTAAACAAAAAGATTATAAAATTACTTCTTAGGTTAATCTAATTTAATTTTAATTTCATATAAACATTGCATTTAAGGTTTACCAAATTTACTTTAATTATATACAGTACAACATGACTTTAAATTATAACAATAAATTGTAAAATTTAATTCAGAGACACCCTTACCAAAATTAAAAAAAAAATCACAACATAAAATATTTAATTTTGTACCTTAAAAAAATACAAATGCAACTTAAAATAAACAAACATAAATACAAATGCACTCAAAACAAATAAAAATTAGGGAAAGAGTTAGTATCAACAATAAAAATAGTATTATGTACTTGCAATTGCAATTAATTTAACACAGTTTTCCGTTTGGAACGTTTCAGAAAAAAAAAAACAAAATTAAAAAAACCTTAAAGGAATAAAAAAAAAGAAAAATAACAATAAAAGAATTTAAATCACTTTGCATTTTGAATTCATATCCTTTTTGCTATCCTTTTTTTTCCCTTTTAATGTATTTGTATTTTTAAACAATTGGATGTTATTTTGAAATTTTACAGTGTAGCCTAGATATTTAACATTGAAATATTTTTGAAAATGGAAATAACAAAAAAACGAATAGTTTTAGAAAGCATTTAAAACAGTTATTTAGGTTACCTTTAAAATTCTATTTGGAATTGTATGCGAGGTTACAGTTAATATGGAAATATTTATGGGAATAAATTATATTCGTAAATGAAATTGTCAAGTATATATAATTTATTTATTTGAATCTCCTACAATAGGGGATTTATATGCAATCTCCTACCACATACTGATAAGTGCGTCGATTATCCTCTCCTTTTCAAGTGTGGCAGGTATTTCAGGTATGGCAGGTATAGATTATGATTTTCTTTGATTTTCAAATAATTTTGGAATTTTGTAAGTAACTTAAAATTGTGAGCAATGATGAAGTCATCCTTGTTGCCTTTAAAAATAGTGCAGGATCTTGTTTTAATTTTGTAAACATACTCTCATAACTCTAATATTTTACGACCCAAATATATATCACCAATTTTTGTAAGCATTTATATGTTTCGTACGTTAAAAATATGATTATTTAATTAATTATTGAGCATTAGTGAAATGTATATGAAAGAAATAGAAAACCTCTTAATTTCACTAAAATTATTTATTTTACAAATGTCAGTATTTCGACTACGAAATGCAGACTTCTCCAGTTCAAGTATTCGATGCATAACATATCACAAATATTTCCCAACAATTTCATATTTTACTAACAATGCAATAAATAAACAATTATAAAAAATTGAAATTTAAAAAGTCAAACTATGTAAATCGTTCTATGGGATTTGAAATTACTTTGATTACTTTGCTTGGTTTATTCGCTTTTCAAAGCAAGAAAAGCGAAGCAAAACAGCGTTCATTGAGCCTTCATGTTTATTTATCCTTCTTCTTTGAATTTCGAGGTGCAAGCAGGTACTATAGTTTTTTTTTTAATTAGTGAGAGCTTCAGTAATTTTAAGTCTCACAAAAAGTAAATTTTAAAATGTTTTGTTAAAAAATGGTGGGACATTAAATTTAAACAATACGAAATATGAATTTAATTTAAAGCTTTCTTAAAACTTTTTTAGAAAAAAAAATTTTAATTTTTCTTGTAAAATACGAAACAACTTTAATAAAATAAAGTATTCCATTTTAATAACAATGTTTATTGTTGTCCTTTGCATGGATTTCTTTAATGTTTCGGTTGTTTTTTTTTAAATATTTGCAGTTGTTAAGAATATGTATCTGTCTAAAACACCTTAACTAAAAAAAGTAAAAAATTTTATACATAAAAAATGTACATACATTAAAAGCGTTTACATTTACAATGGTATACTTTGAATTTGAAATCAAAGAAATAATGTTAGTATAAAAAATATAAAATAAAATATTTTACTAATGGTCTGAAAGTTAAAGTATAAAGAAGATAAATAAAAGGAATACAACGCAGAAATTCCTAAAAGCAAAATAAAAGGAACTAAAAATTTAAAAAAGACATATCAACACCAAAATAACTTTGTTAAAACCAACTTAAATTCCTCTCTATATTAGTTACATTTTTTCAAGCATTAAAATCTTACACCAAATACATTTTGTACCTACGTTTATTATATTGTACTACGATGATGCAGCATTTGATACTATCATATGTACAAAAATCCAAAACAATAATAACTATTACTCCTACTACTACAACTACTATATTATTACTATATTCTACTACTACGATAACCGTTATTCATGTAGATGATATTATTTAGTATTTATTTTATACATATGTTTATTTTTCTTATCGCTATTCAAACAAAAAAAAGCTCTCCAAATACAATTTCTTTATAGATGAAATGTTTGTTTTTTTTTTTTTTTAAATATAAAATGCGGCATTGAATGTTTTCAAGTCTCAAACTGCAAAGTTGAACTGAAAAATTTTCGCAAAAAAAAAATAAACTTAAATTTTTTTTACTTTTTAGAAGGTGAAAAATAAAACCAATAACAACATTATATTTATTTTGTTGCTAAAAATATTTACATTGATTTTCAGCATTTAAATGCGCATGTTGATGAAAAAAAATTGAGATGTTGCTAGAAGAAAACTTAATAAAGAAACAATATAGAATTTTGTTCCTGGCAATTCCAATGCAAGAAAATATTGGAGGCAACATTTGAAAATTTTTTTTATTAAATTAATAAAAATTAAATAAAGAAGAACTTTTTATTTAATATAAACTTTTATTAAAGTAAAACTAGCCCCTAAAATATAGAAAATAAAAAAATAATGGTAGATTTTGGGGACTTGTTACTGTTTTAATATAAAAGTAAATTGCTGGTATTAGATACAGTTCTTTTAATGCTTGAAACTTTTAAGCTTGAAATATTGAAAATTTTCAATAACCACTATTTGATGGTAGATTTTTTGCATTTAATAAAAGTAAAGTGTTTTAATATAAAAATATATTGCTGAATTAAGGTTAACATAAAGAAAAACTGTATCTAATTTCAGGAATTCACTTTTGTATTAAAAAAACTTTTAAATGCAAAAGATCAACCATCAATTGCGAAATTGAAACACTGAAATCATACAAATTTATAATCTCCTATAAATTTAGGAAATATATGTACTTTGAAAAAGTACCAAACTTTTATAATGCTGTTTGGGCTAAGATAACTGGTTCTTGTATAAAAAAAAATCCAAATATTAATCGATCGAACAAAGTTGTAGTCGATTGAATTATAAATTTTTAAGAATTATAATTATACGTTTTATTGATTAAATAGTTTAGTTCCTTGTTAAAATCAACTCCTCTTAAGATTTTAGCATTTACCCGCATTTTAATGTTTATTTATGCATATGTAAGAAGTTTCTTTTTTATATTAGAAGCTTACGAAACTTTTAAAACTTGGCATGTCTAATTACACCAACAGGACTTATTCTAATGTTTTATTAAAATATGTAAGTGTAAAAATGTATAATAAGAGATCTTTTAGTTAAGTATATAATAATAAATATCTATAAGATTAAAAGATCATTTATAAGTAAATCTAGTAGTCGGTCTTTACCCCACCCTAAACAAATTATTGAAATATTTATTCTGGTAAACTTTTTTTATGTATTTTACAGACATAATATGTTCGCAGCAAAGCATATTAAATAAAAGAGACTGCCAGCCACCCCAAATCACACCTAAACACAATTGAAATAATTAAGGGTAAAGCAATTTAATTATAAAAATTATTTTAAATAATCCAATAAGAGTACTTAAAAATTTCAACCTTTTAAGTTTTACTATACTGGCAACAATTGTCAATTAATTGTCTTCTATTTATTGTAATTACATTGATGCATCAATTTGATTAACAATTAATCATCAACTGTATCTCAAAATCATATAAATACAATGTCTACATTTACTAATTCACAATAATTTAAAAAAACTTCATAAAAAACTTCCAATTATATATGTATTCAATTAAATTATATTTTTTTGAAAGGTAAATGTTTCTCAACATTTCTGCACAAATCACAAATTTTTATCAAATCAAATTTGTTTCCTAATATTTTTACCGTTATCATATCATAATCAAAAAAAATTTCAAATAATAACATTTTTAAAAATAATTTAACAGCTGTTTAATGATATAATAATTATCCTTTTAGAAACATCATACGTTGTTTGAAACATTTTGTAGAAACATACTTTCATCAACAAGATGCTTTTCATCATGTTGCCAACGCCATATACTTGTACATTGTATGTTTAATAAAAAAAGTACATAAAACTCCGCAAATTTATCTCAACATATTAAATTAAAATGTATGTATACATGTAGCTGTCATCACAATCAAAATATATTGTGTGTATTTTCTTACTGCTAATTTACTTCTACTTATTTTATTTTTTTTTTTATTTTTATTTTGTATCAGAATTTTATTGTTTGCAATATTTTGAACTTGGAATATATTTTATACGGTATGTATATACAAATTCCATAACTTTATGTATATATAATATATTGTATACTTACAACATAATATTATGATAGTTCGAATATACAAATTTATGTTTTGACAAGTATAAAAAAAAAAAGTAAAAAAAAAAAAAAATAATATAAAAGGCAATTGCTACAGATGAATTTTCTGCATTTCAAATAAAACGGTTCGGGTGTTCGTTCAGTTCTTGAATACGAAAAAAATAACAGTAAAAAAAATATATATATAACATATATATAAAAGTTTAAAAAAAAATTCATTTTTATTTTTGAGGTGAATATTTTTTTATTTAATATTTTTTATTTGTGATTTTTTTTATATTATTTTTAATTTAGAAATTAATTAATTAAAAAAAAAAATTTTAAATTAAAAAAAAAAAAATAAAATTAATAAAAATAAAACAATATTTTAAATTTAAAATAGAATATTTAATATTTTAATTGGAGATCTATTTCAAAATAGAGTGCAACTTTTTATTATATTTATTGTTTTTTTTTTTTAATTTAAAAGATTAAAAAATTGAAAAAACTGTTATTTTTTTAATTTTTTGCATAAAAAAATTGAATAAATAACAGTTTTTTTTAATTTGGGGTTTTCTTTTATATTAAAAAAAAAAAAAATTTTGTAATTTATAAAAATTTAAAAAAAAATATATTTTAAGAAAGGAATATATTATCAAAAAAGGAATTAATAAAATAAAATACAATTAAAAAAACTTGAGTGAACAAATTAAAAAAAAAAAAAAAATTAAATTGAATTTTAAAAAAGGAAAAACAAATAATTTGGTGTTGACCCAAATTAAAATTTGAAAAAAAAAAATTTTGGTAAGTATACATGTGTTCAGGTTTTATCAAGGCACAGCTTTAAATTATGGACTAATTTCGGAAAACTCCGGATATATAATTATTTTTAAGAAAATTTTATTAAATATTTTTATTTTATTAATCTTCGAAAGATATCAAGAAGTCTTTGGTTTTAATAAAGTTTAATTTTAATAATTTTCATCCAGTTCTTTCATCTGTCTTATGGGATTAATAGATATAAGATATAATATTTGGTAAATTAATCCTATTTAAATGATCCCATTAGATTAATCCCATAAATTAAATTAGGAAACTATGGAAAATTCTTATTTCAAGTTATATTTAAAAATAAAGTTTTCATTCGGAAAAGTTCACTTGCATTGAAAATATGTATATTATAGTTGTATACATTTTTATATACAATACAAATTAATTAAATATTTTAAATTCAAACTAATTTAGGAGTGTTCTGATATTAATTCTAGTAAAATTTAAAATTCGAGTACAACTGTAAAAAATAAATTTAAAAAAAAGGAATTATATATGTATGTATTATTTATATGTAATTATAAATAGTATTGTCTAAGGAGATCTACCTATACTATTTTAAACTTAGTTCATTATTAATTGCGTTATATGTCAAAATAAATATATCTATTGAAATCTTTTAAAAATTTAAAAATAACCTAATTTTACAAAAATTCTCAATTTAATTTAATTACAATTAAATATTTTTGTAAACTTCTTAAATTACGTTCATTTTGCAACTGAAATAAAATGACTTTCATACTTTTTTTTTTAAATTTAATATCTTATAATTTTTAATTATATTCAAATAATTAATATAATTTATAAAATAATTAATAAAATTTTATACAAACAGTTTCTTAAAAAAAATTGTATCTTAAGATACATTTGAGAATTTTACAAAATATTTAAAATATATAATTTCAATACAAATATTTCTTAAAATTTATTAAATTTTTTAAAATAAAACTAATAATGATTAATTTCAATTAAAAATAAATAAAATTTTATACAAACAGTTTCTTAAAAAAATTGTATCTTAAGATACATTCGAAAATATTACAAAATATTTAAAATTTATAATTCCAATACAAACATTTCTTTTCAAATATCTTTTATTTTTGTAATTAACTTAATTTGGGTTTTAACTTTAAAAGCGTTTTTTTCATCTGTTTTTTTTTTTTTTTTATAAAAAGTTATTTATTTTCACACAAAAATCTTTTTTAATTCTAGAATTAAAAAAAAAAACAAAAAAAATCTGAGAACTGTTCACATAAGCATAAAAATATATATATAATATAAAAACAAAAGAAGTGTTAAGTGTAAAGTGTGAATTTTAAAAGGAATACGATAATATAAAAAGAAAAATTTATTTTTTCTTTTAATACAAATAACTGTATGTATACATATTTATATACATATATTACATAAATATATAAAATTATTAAAGGAACGCGATTATATATTAAAGAAAACTTTCATTTGGACTTATTTATGTATATATGTATGTTTTAATAATTTTCACTTGTTTAAATTGACTTACATTGAAATTTGTATTCACTACTCCCCTCCAACAAACCATTTTTTTTTTGTTTTAAATTTTTTTTATCTCTTTCTCTCCTGTGTATTTTGTTGTTATTGTAATAATGATCAAAGAATTTGAAACTTTTTTTCCCTTTGCTTTAATATTAATATACACTCGTACCTATAAAAATATGAAATGTGCCTTAAAAAATGTTTTTATTTATAAAAATTTATAAAAAAAAGATCTTCAGATATTTTTACTTGTATATCTTAAGATATTATTATTATTTGTTTGGAATACAATATTAATAATATGTAATAAAGTTTTATAATTCAGGAAAAAAAAATCATATTATATATTCAAACATGTAAATTATCATGTAAATTTTAAATTAGAATGATACTTATTTGCATGTATCTTTAAAAAATGTTTTGGTTTAAAAAAAAATAAAATTCGATTTAAGTGAGTCAGTCATGGGTAATAATGTTCATATATTCAATTGGAATTTTAAGATTTTTCATAAAAAAAAAAGATTGATTGGAATTATTAATATACAGGAAAATTTGATGGTGTCAAATATATATATTTATTTTAAAATTTTTATATGACGCATTATATGCGTGTTCGTGTCATTAAAACTTTTGTTAACTTGAGAATTCTTATGGAGAGGGATTTAATTCTTATATATTTAAATTCAAATTAAGATTAAACTCATTATAACAATAATTTGCTTGTATAATATGTAAACATTTTTTTTTTTAAATTAACCCTTTACATCCCAATGTTTTTTTGACATTTATATATATGGATATAATTAAATTTATTGGCAGAACGCGCATTAAAATAGAAATGTAAGCTTAAGAAAATTACTGATCGTAGAATGTACAATCTTTTATCAGTAGTAAACTACTCTTTGCTACTCTCAGATACATCAAGCTACACAAGCCTTTGAGAAAGAGTAGATGATTGGAGTAGATGTTATTGTCCATCCTCACACTTAGGCCTTGCAGTCCGTTGTGCATCAACTTGCAATACTTTTTATCAATTTATAAGTAATATTATTAATTTTGTTTATATTGTATATTTGTATATTTTAAATTATATTTGGTCACCATGGGGATTTATAATGAAAAATTTTTAATTTTTACTAATTTTTTTTCAATTAACAGTAAGTCAAACGATTACCACTAACCCACCGAGGCCCCTAATAGAAGTAGGTAATTAAAAAATTTCCAGCAGATGGCTTTAATGCAAAATTTTTATAATAAGTAGATGGATTTTAATTTGAATATAGTTTATGTTAAATCATATTTTTTTATTAGATAACCAATAATCACTTGCTCCTTCAATTTTAAAAAATATTATTTATATTATATCAGCAATAAACCTTAATTCGTTCACTTTATTTTTAATATCTGAATATATTAAAAATCTTAAACTTCTTAAATGACAGATAGCTTTAAAATGTCAAATGTATGTATGACAATTAATCTGATAATTTTCTATACTGAAAAAAAATTTGCGTTTTTTTTTACAAACTTTCCAAAAGGAACTTATGCAATAATTGAAAAATCGTATATTGAACTTTCTAAACCAAAGGGTTAATACGTTATTAATGTAAATTATTTAAATTTACATTAGAATAATTTTGCATTTATTTGATCCTATATTAAGTACATTCTAAATTTATATATAATAAATCCAGATTTATGATCTATTTCTTTTTTTCATATGGTTATTAGGTCTAAGGCATTGATATATGTACAATTTTTTCCCCCTTTTATTTTAATATTTTAATTTATTTTATATTGATTAGAAAAAAAAATTCCCATCTGTCATGTTTTCAATGAATCTAAATGATTAGATGTATTAAAATAATTTTTCAAAGTTTTTGAAAAGAATTTTCATATTAATGGAATGGATAGATATTATATAGATTAACATATCTTCTGGGAATCAAATACTTTTCAAATATAATTGTAAATTGTTGCCTATTTGTAAAATTTTTTGATTTACACTTTGATTTATAGTTTGTACGTTATTTCTAGTTTTAAAAGATTATATTATATTATATATTCAGTATATATAATAACATAACTTTTATAGTTTGCCAAATTTTTTGAACGTTATTTTATAGAGGTGTAATAAGTAGCTGGAGGTTTAAAGTTAAAAAAGTATGTATACATATATATATAGTATAAAGTAATATGAAAGATAGTAATTTGGTTAAATTTGCAAAAGATCTTACAAATTGCAAAAAAAAATTAATTGTAATTAGAAGAATTTTTACATTAGGAAGAAAGATTTTCACTTTAAATGCAATTTTTTAACTTTAAGTGCAATTATTTCCTTTTCAAACGCCTGATATCGATTGTCATATAAAATAATTTAAATAAAAATAAAACTTGCATTTGAAAAGTAAATAAATGCACTTAAAGTGGAAATCCTGATATCGATTTAACATAACTTTAAAAAAGAAAACTTGCATTTAAAAATTAAACTTGTGCAGTTAAAGTGGAAATCCTGATATCGATTGTCATATTAAAATTTAATTAAAAAAGAAAACTTGCATTTAAAAAGTAAACTTGTGCAGTTAAAGTGAAAATCCTGATATCGATTGTCATATTGAAAATTTAATTAAAAAGAAAACTTGCATTTTAAAAGTAACTCGTGTACTTAAAGTGAAATTCTTCTTTTGAAACCAAAAGAGGCTTATTTCTAATTTTGGTTTGATTTCGAACTCTCTTATATTACAGACATTCTTAATAACTAAAACCCATTTCAATTATATTCAAAAATTGTACTATAAAAGCATAATTTTCATAACAATGAATTTCCAATGCATACTATACAATGAATTGAGTTCCATGATAGATGATTACACGATAGAATCAAAGATACTATAATTTTTAAGTCTTTAAACACTCCAGCAAAACAATATAAAACGGTTTCATCACATTTTCTGTTTTTGGAATAATTAAAAAAATAAAAAAACAATAAAAAATTTGCACATTTTTTATTGAATTTTTTAGATGACCTTAATATGTAAATTCAATTTTCAGATTTTTTTTTTTTGTTTTTTTTAAAACTACAAAAACTGCAATATCAAAGATTAAAATAATTGAATTGTTTTTGCTACATAAATTTCAAAGTTACCTTTTTTTTTGCATTTGAAACAAATTTGAAAATTTATTCGCCATTTTTTTTTTTTTTTTTGTATTTTTCTCATTATTCGATTTCATAAAACATTATACAAGTTCGAGAAAAAAAGAATAATTTTTGCAGTTTTTTTTTACTTGAATAATTTTAACAAATCAAATATTCAAAAATCGTATTAATTTTTCAGTTTTTTTTAATAATAATTTTTTTTTTTTAATTTCTTTATTTTATAATTAGACATAAGTTTTCGAAAAATGAAAAAAATAACCTCAAAAATTTAAAATCCACCTCGTTTTATCCTATTTTTGAAAATTTGAATTTAAAATCGCATATCTTCCTATCATTTCGCATAAAATGGGTGTGAAAAATTATTGGATTTGAAATTTAACTATGAAAAAAAAACCACATTAAAAAATTTTATTTTTAAACCCATTGATTGAGTATTTTATTAAAAATATTGATTGGACGACCATTTAATTTCCTTTCCATCAAACCAAATTTCATAATTTCAATATTTTCAATAATAGTATCCTGTTAAAAATATGATGACAATAACGGTTATTCGGTAAATGCATTAAATATAATTATTGATTTTTTTTTTGTTGTGTTTTGAGGTTGAAGTAATCATTTGTTATTTTAGAATTAAATAATGTTTACAGAATAATAATATATATGTATATGTGTTTAATTTTTTATACCCGTAAATCGGGTATATTAAAATTGCTCCTTCGTTTGTAATGCATCAATCTAGACGAGCTAGATATAGAGTCAAGGGTACGTAGCGGATCAGAATCGAAAATTAAATCGATCTGGCAAAGTGTGTCTGATCGTCCATCCAAAACCAATTATACTACGAGAATGAAAATTACATAGGGTTAGTTATATAATGAATCAAGCACTTATATGAAGTTTCAAAATGTTGCGGCCCTATTTTCGGGTAGCTGCCATAAAAATTTGTTTGATAACTAATTATCTGATGAAGCTACGAGGTTAAAATTAAAACTGGACGGGTAAAGCAATAGGGCAATTTACTTGACAAAGTTGGACAATACTCAAACCAACTTTTACGGTGGGCCAATTTTTTTTTTCTTTTTTAAACAAAAAGTATAGGGTAGGATGAGTCAAATTGTTTTTAACTATTTTACTTTTTTATATTTTTTTTGTAATATAATGCAACAGCATATAAGCGAAATAAATAACGGTTTATTTTATTTTATACATCATAGTCGGTATGCACAGGTAGCTAAAAGTTGACAAGGGCAACTATAATTTCCTCGTTTTTAATTATAATTATTATTAAATATTAAATGACTCTAATAATGATTTTTTTTAGAGATGAAAATTCCATCAAGGGAATTTAACGTTAAGTCGATAAAAGATTACTTTTAATGTAATCGATTAATGATTACTGGTATATTACTGGTATATAAGCTATGTTGAAATATTGTTGATTTGTTTGATCTATGACACATTTTATAGATATTGACTAGGGACTTTTTGATAATTATCATTGAAATTGTCTGATAACATTTTTTTATATCTTACACCTAATATAGGTATTTGACAAAGTGTTTGTATATAGGTATAGGGGTATACCAACTTTGATAAGGTTTTTTGTATAATCTGACCAATGGCGTAGTGGTAAAGACGCCGCCTTTCATGTGGAAGGTCTCGGGTTCAAACCCCGGTCAGATCATATCTAATAAAAAAAATATCGTAAAATTGTATAATTATATCGTAATAGTTTATATCGTGATATAAAATAAGATTTAATAAAAATATATAAATAATTCTTGTGTAAGATTATAGATGGCGCACAAAGTTTACATTTGTGAATACTTCATAACCTTATACAATAGCTACAGCCGAGTAATCAAAGGCTTAGTGAATATTATGATTAAAGAAACTGAAGCCTAGTTTAAAATAAACTTGGTGAATGCCCTATACTCCTTAAAGGAGTGGAAAAGGAATAAAAAAAAAAAAAAAAAATACCACAAGGAATCATGTTAATATTTTTATTAGGTATATTTTTTCAGTGTCACATCCTGAGTCAATTTAGTGATGTCCATCCGTCCGTAAACACGATAATTCAAAAAATAATGATGTTATCTTCAAATTTATACTATAGATTAATGACGAAAGTAAGGCGGGGTAATTGATAATCGTCCATTGATTTCCTCCATTTATTGAAATTTTGTACAGTTCTATGCTGTTTACTGAATTTGATGTTTATTTGATTTTTACTGACACAAATTAAAGTGGGGGTTCGTGTAACTGTCTATTGAATTTTACAGGTGTAGGGTATTACTATTTCGATTAAATCGATTTTCTGTTATTTTATTACTTGTTTTACTCAGTCTTCGATTACTCAAATGTCAAAACATTCCTTTAAGCTTTTAAATTTTATCGCTTTGCAATTCGTCAGCAATGAATGTTTTCTTTCTGAATCTTTCCAAAATCTTAAAACAAATTGAAGTAGAGGTTCGTGGAACTGTTAATTGAATTTTTCAGCTGTAGGGTATTACTAGTCTTTTATTACTTATTAAGTCTTTGATTACTCAAATGTCAATACATTGATTTACATTTAAGCTTTTAAATTTTTTTTGAAGTATAGCACCGAGTACTTAAAATAATTTTGAATTTTGGTTGAATCAATTAAGTTTTCATAGATAAATTAAACCCTTTTCTGTTAGAACATTTTCTGATTATTAAAAGGCATTAAATAGGAACAAAGATATGCCTGTAGGTTGTTATACCATATAAGTAGTATTACTTTTAATACCAAAGTACTTGATGAAAGTATAATGAATATATTTACTTCAAGTAAATATTATAAATGTTTCTAGGAAATACAGGTTTAAGTTATAACAAATACATACTAATATGTATTTGCTATAATTACGAATACAAATTAATTTTATTTTACATGTAAATTCAAAAAAACAAAATGTATTTAAAGAGGTTTATAATCAAACTTGTGAATGTTCAAATTATAGATTTAAATACAATGATTTTTAGGAATAACCATTTTAGTTTAATGAATACTCCAATAACTTTTTCTATTACTTATGGGGAAAGAAATGGGAAATAATTAATGTTAGGAGGATTTACAGATTTTATTTCAATTTTGTTGAATACAGTATTTTGAGATTTAAATCAAAACCAAATGAAATTTACAAATTTTAAAATCTTTATTGGTTGGTTTTAAATACCTACTTCTATAAAAAATGTTCTCAATTGAAAAATTGTATACTTAATAGAAACTTAATTTGTATTTCTAAAAGAAAGAACATTTATTTAGTATAAAACTTAAAAAAAAAACTTTTGAATTTTTTTCAATTAAAAAAAAACTTTCATTCATCATTGTGTACTTACGAATATTTTTAAAAATTATAGAATTTTTCAAATTAAACTTTTTTTTCAAATAATAAAGTTATAACTAAATCTATTGTTAATGAAAAATGTGGTAGAATGAATAGTACTCAAATGAAATAAAGTCTATTCCAATTAAATTTAAAATCTTAATAAAATTGCGAAACTGACTTAATCGAACTGACTTTATATACAATTTCATTTTATGAGAGGTTTCATAACAGTAACAATCAAAGGTTCCATTGAAACCACTATATAAATTGATTTCTAAATGAAGTACTTATACACTTACAGATTCTGAATTACAATAAATTAAAAAGTTTAGGATGATTACAAAATTTGAGTAACCTCAACCAGAATGTCTATATTACTCTGATTTTTATTTAGTCATCAAATGTAGAATTTTTCAAACTTTAGGGGTGACGTCACATTAAAATATTTTAAAACTTTGCTACTCTTTTAATCTACAGCTTGAGTTAATTATTTATTTTTATAATTTAAGGTTATTTAGATTGTACACAATACAAAAGATGATTTTTCAACTTTTGAACACACTTGACAGCATTGTCTTAAGAGGGCTACAAACCAGTGGCGTGTCGTAGCTTTTATGATAAGGTGTGCAGCTAAATTAAAAAATCTTAAACTGTCAATGTTAAACTAAATCATAACATTATAAACCAACCAACCTCCTAATATAGCCTCCTAAAAATGCAATTAAATTATATTATTTATGACAAACCCTACTTTGAAAAATTGCATTTAGATTTTATATGTGCAATCTAATCGTGATGTATTTCTTATATTCCAAGGAAATATTCATAAAAATGTAAGGAAAAGTACAAATGTATGTCTATTAAAAATTTTACCTAAATATAGACATATTTACATAAAATATATTATAATTTATGAATTTGTAATAAAATTATAATACTAATATCAAATACTAATATAAATTTTAAATTATACAACCAAAACCAACCCAAATATTTTTTTAAAACAATTACATTACAATAGCTGTAATACGTACATATGTATATTATTTTCAAGAACAAGCTACAAGTTTATAGCTTAAATTATAACATTTTGTTCTTTCTTTCTTATTATTCTAATTTGATCTCTGGTTCTCTAATTCATATTGTATGTAGGTACAACGTGCAATCTAAAATCTGCATATCACTAAATATACATTTCTTAACATAAACCTGAAAGAGAATCGGAAAATAAAAGACAACGATTGATAATTAAATGACGAATAAACGTGGACCAAGAACGTTCTGCACTTCGTCGTATAAGTACGCCTTAATATATGCAAAATGTTTGTTGAAAAGATTTTTTTCATAATAGTTTTGATTTTTAAGCCAGAAATTTTGGATGATGTTATGGTATTCGGAAATTATATTTTTTGAGTAGTAAAATTTAATTGAAAAAAAATTAGTTTCGTTGCACATAAGGACTGCACGCCACTGCTACAAACAGAAGAGGTTAATTCCAAAACAAAAAAATATCTACTCATTAAAAATTATACAGAAGCACATAAGGGGAAGTAAGAATAGTGGAATCTACTGTTTAATTCGATGCAACTGTGTTTGACCTTATTTCATACCACCAAAATGACTTAAGAGGAATGAGCATAGTAGAGAAATACTTTAAATAAAATTAAAAATTTTCATAATTTATTTATTAAAAAATTGTTGGTTTAGAATTTTCTAAATTTTCCTTAGGTTTTGTTTTATTTAAAATTTTAAATAATTTTTTTAACATTTCTATAATAACTATGAGCCTGGTAAATTTCAAATATTAATTGAATGTATATATATAATATCAAATAGAAATTTGATTGGTTGCTCATTTAAAAAAAAATACAAATATTAATTTTTCTTTGTTTAATCTCTCATCATAATAATATATATATACATATATATATATATATAAAATTTATTAAATGAAATGAAAATGAAATGAAATGAAATGAAAAATATTTTAAAAAATTTCATTTTTCAATTTATAGTCCAATAGATTTTTTTTTGATACACTTCATTTATCAATTGGACTTATATTGGACTGGAGTTTCTTAAAATTGTTCAATTTCTTTTTTTAATGTATATATATATAAATGTTAAAGGTTATCGAAAATTTTGTTTTTATTTTCCTTTTAAGGAAGGTGGAAATTTTCAAAAAGTAAGGTCAAAGTAACTCACTAAAATTTGCTCCTCACACAGCTGGAATTGTCCAATCCAAATCGAAAAATCTGATTAGAGATTATAAATGAGGAATGGATTTGGATAGACATATATCTACTATACCTAATACCTAATTAAACCTTTACCTTTCTAAATATATTATGGAAAATATTTTTAACCAGTTACTTTAATAGATTTGTTAGTTTGCTTAGAACATCTCATCAACCCTCACCACAGTATTTTTAGTTCAGATTTTTAAGTAAGAACCTTTTATGAACAGTATAGTAAAATTGAATTGAATGATGAAGAGATTGTAAAGTGATAGATTTCAGTGAGTGCTTAAAGAAAATAACCAAAAATAAAAAAAATAAATCATTAGTACAATTTTAGAATTTTTAAAATTAATTATAACTATAAAACTAAAATGTTATTTCAGAATAATTTAGTGGTACTTAAGATAAATTAATGTGTATACCAAGAAGAAGAAAAATCCAAGAATCAAATGATCAAAGGAAATTTGTATTAAAAACCATTTTTAACTATTTATCATTCATTAAATTGAGTTAAGAAAATTGAAATGACTTGAAGTATAAAATAAAATAAATAAAATCTTTTTTTCAATATATACATTTATTTGAATAGTAAGCCCCCTAAAATGTAGAAAATAAAAATTTAAAGGTAGATCTTGGGAATTTGTTACTGTGTTAATATAAAAGTAAATTGCTGGTATAAGAAACAGTTCTTTTAATGTTTGAAATCTTTTAAGCTTAAAATGTTGAAAATTTTCATTAACCAAAAATTGATGGCAGATCTTTTGCATTTAAAAGTGTTTTGTATAAATTTTAAATTAATGAACCAAAAATGTACGGACTGACATAAAAAAAAAACCCTAAAAATTTTTTATATGAAACTGATCGTCTACATAATTATTTGGTCTACGGTTTTATATTATCAAAGTGAAGTATTTTAGTTCTTAAAGTTACAAATTTTTAAAGAAACTATACAAATAAATTAATTTTATTTGTAATTTTTTTTATTATTTCTGTTGAATTTAAAAAAAAACAAAAAATGTTTATCTTTGAAGGAGGATCGAACTTAGACCTATTTACACCGTCAGCCACTTTGCTAACCACTGAACCATACAATTCTTATAAATTTGTGGTCAGATTTCTAATATAAATTTATCACTAACTGACAGAATGAAAAATAAAGCCATAGACACAGGCAAGTTCAATTAAAAGTATATAATAAGAGTGGAAAATAAATTTCACAATTTTAAAGAAAATTGTGGTTTGGTAAAAAAATCGAGAATGGGAATGTGTTTTATTAAATTTTTAAAAGCTATTGGTCAGTCTTTGATAAATCTTCCGATTCCTACGAAAAGATGTATGTTAAAAGTTATCATTTAGTCAGGAGGGTTTATAGCATGTGTCATTCTGATAAATAGGCCTTGTGCATCCCACTTCCAAAATTTCCCTATTAATTTATTAGTAGTATTATTTTATTTTGTATATTTCAATTATATTTGGTCACCAAGCGGTTTTGTTAAGAACTTAAGTATGTTTAAAAATTTCCTCTTGGCTTACTTTTTTTTTAATTTAAGCGCCAATTCAAAGAAATTTTGGAAAAATCTGATTCTATATTTGTACTTTATTCATCTGTACGCCTGTTCTAAGGAGTGGATAGGTGGTAACAAAACTTCTACACCGCTTGAAATAAAGAAATGAAATATTAACTACGGTTATTACAAAATTATGAATATTACAGAGTAATTTTATTTTTATAGCCTCATTTTTACGGAACTTCAGCTTCCTAAAGTTAAAAAAAGTCACATATCATAATATTTAATCGGCTTATTTTTTCCCATACAAGTATAAACATCCTTTTTTAGAACAAACTATTTGACCAATTTTAATGAAACAACAACCAAAAGAAAGGTTTTTTTTGTTTTCATTTTTTTTAGAATATTGCGTTCTTTCAGGTGAAAATCCGTCTTTAATTTAACGTAAATTTGAATTTAACGGTCACGCTTTTAAAAGTTGTGGCTTATGACTCTAATATTATGCGCCGACTTTCTTTGTAAATGTAATTCATTTTCGGTTTTAACTCGCAGCTAAATCTAAATCAAAAGATTATAGGCGCCGACTTATGTATATCTTTCTTTTTTTTGTTTATATTCAATGAACAAGGAGATTTAAATTTTTTTAAAATTTTTTTTTTGTTTTTGTTTTTTCTTTATCTTAAAAAGTGAACGAAAAAAATGAGTTCTTTTCGAAATGAAAGCAATATACAGTAGTTTTCATTTATAACGAACTCGGTTCAATTTTAATTATAATAAACGTAACACTTTTTGCCAATGAATTAAATTTTACCTAAAAATGTAAGTTGTTTATTACATTTATATTTCTTTTATTTAAACTTATTATATCTAATAATGTTGCTTGGTGATTATTTTAGTATTTTTAAATATATTTTTGAATATAAAAAAAAATCATATAACGCATCAAAAATACAAAAAAAAATTCATTACAAGAAAAAGCATATATACATCTATAAACATAGAGGTGAGGCTGACACATCAAATAAAAATCTAGCAAATGGGTTCAAAGTGTCCTTTCTAGAATTAGCACAATCTACAATGTTCAATTCTTATACTAATTTTTCAAAATTCACAGCATTCTTTTAAAACGACATTTGTTTATTACGACGAATATTTTCTGTCTCTTAATGGTCGTTATAAGCGAGCTTTACTGTATTTTTTTTTTTTTTTTTGCTACATGTTTGCAGAAACAAAAAAATTACATTTCCTAGGAAAAATTATGTGTTCATTAGGAATCAACCAGAATAAATGCATACGGCGTGCAGTTTCTGTCAAAAAATTTTGAAATAAGTAGGTATGTTATGTACTGTACTTAGGAAATTAAAATTTTAAAATTTGACAAAGCGTATAAAAATATTGTAATTGTTTTTTCTGATGTTGCTACGATTAAGTTTTCAAAATAAAATATTTTAAAATTATATTTTATTTTAAAAAAACATACATTCCAAATAATTGAAAATACCTATAATATGTTCGCAAAAAAAACTAAAAAATAATCTTCAACTGAAATAAAAGTTGACGTATAATTTCTGTCAAAAAATTTACAAATAAATAGGTAGGTACATGAATTTACATGAGAGCTGTTCGAAATGAAAGCAAAACATTTGGTTTATACAGTAGTTTTCATTCATAACGAACTCGATTAAATTTTAATTATAATAAACTTTACACTTTTTGATAAAGAATTAAATTTAACCTAAAAATGTAAGTTTTTTATTACATTGATATTTCTTTTATTTAAACTTATTATATCTAATAATGTTGCTTGGCGATTAATTAAGTGTTTTTATTTAATTTTGAATATAAAAACAATCATAATAACGCATCAAAAATACAAAAAAAAATTCAATAGAAGAAAAAGCACTTTACATAGGCTTAACATTTTATTTGAGACACATCAAATAAAATGTTAGCAAATGAGTTCAAAGTGTCCATTCTAGAATCAGCACATTCTACAATGTTCAAGTCTTATACTAATTTTTCAAAATTCACAGCATTCTTTTAAAACGACATTCGTTTATTACGACGAATATTTTCAGTCCCATAATGGTCGTTATAACCGAAAAGTACTGTATTTTATTTTTGTTTGCAATTTATTGTAATACAGTAGGTACTAAAAAAAAATTTTTTTGTAAATCGTAAATTGTGGTTTCTTTTTGTTAAGTTTTTTGTAAAATTAAAAACCGAATTCTGAAATATGCAGAAACTTAAAAAAAAAATAATATTTCTAAGAAAAATGATTTGTTTCTTATGGATCAGCCAAAATCAGCATGTACGGCATTCAGTTTCTGTCAAAAAATTTTGGTATAATTAGTTATGTAAAAAAATTTACATGAAAGCATACGCGACGTTTTAAATTTCAAAATTTAAAAATTCACAAAGTGAATAAAAATACATATTGTAATTATTTTTTCTTATGCTGCTGCGATTAAATTTTAAAAATAAAATATTTTAAAATAACATTTTTTTTTAAATAATTTAGTTTAAAACATACAAATATTCAAATAAATTAAAAATACTTACAGTAAATATGTTTGCAAAACTAAAAAAATTATCTTTCTCAAAAAAAGTTATTTGTTCCTTAGGTCCTAACCTAAATAAAAGCGCGCAGCGTATAATTTCTGTCAAAAAATTGAGAAATAAATAGGTTCATAAATTTACATTAGAGCAGCAAAAATACGCGTAACGCAATGTACTGTATCTCGGATTTTTAAAATTGACAAATATTGACAAAATGTATAAAAATATTATTATTGGGTTTTCTTATATTTCTAATATTATGTTTTAAAAATAATATTTTTTTACAATAATTTTTATTAAAAAATATCTTATATTCAAAATACCTATAATATGAAATTAAAAATATTTTTTGTAGGTACTAAATTAAAACATTCAAATAAATATTTTTGATAAATTAAATATTGTACGCGTGTATCGATTTACCGATAATGGATATGCAGACGTATTGACGTACTGCCGTATAAAAATTGTACTTCGTATGTTTTGATTTCATTCTAATAGTTGAAAAGTTTATTTCACACTTTCAACATCGAATAATGTTTTTTTATAATTAAAAAAACTATTTTTAGTTTTACTTTGACAAAACGAACGAATTTTATATATCAAAAAGTGTATATGAAGATTAGACAGGCGTAGTTTGTAAATGGAACGCATATTTTTGTTTCAGGAGTACATAATTGTCAGATTATCATCATATATATATATATATATTTGACATTGTAAAACTACCTGTCATTTGAGAAGTTAATTATATTTAATAGTATTTAAATATTAATAAAGTGAAAAAATTAAGGTTTATTGCTGATATAAATATAAAGAATATTTTTTAAAATGGAAGGGGGTAAGTTCTTATTGGTTATCAAATAAAAAATATGATTTAACATAACCTATTCAAGAGAATTTTAATTAAAGCCATCTGCCGGAAATTATTTATCTACTCTGTCATATACTCTTTTACAAGGGCTGAAGTAGCTGGCAATAGTTGAGAGTAGAAAAGAGTTTACTCCAATAATATTTATTTGTTTTAAGAAACTTATGAGTTATGGCTCATGACCATGTATATATTTTTGAATAAAAAACATAGGAAATATTAAATAAATAAACTAGACAAAAAGGTATTAAGTAAACTAAGCAATTCAGAATCATTTTTCCCATGTTTTCAGCTATGTTTGTAGCTATTAAATTTAAAAATGAAAAAAGGGTAGGAAAAATTTATTCTTTGATTTATTGAAAAACTTTTTTTTTTGCTATAAATCTTAAGATTGAAATTTAAAAAAAGACTTCTGTCAATTTGACTATTATTTGTACTTCTGGCAGCTTCAAAATAATATAATACTAATTACTAAACTTATGAATTATGATATGTTATATTTTGTTGTACATATTATGTATTCATAGAGTTTTTTAATTAGGATACAGAATACGTACAATATAGTTCATATCGTACTAAAATGTTTAGAAAAAAGTACAGTTTGCTATATGAAGGACAGCATTTACTCGAATTTTGGGTTCTTGACTTCAATAAATATATGTATATGTTTAGAAATATGTATTTATTAGAATAATATTTATATGTATTTAGAATTTTAATTTAATTTAACTGTACCAATTTATCCTCTCTTTAAAGCGGCTTAAGCTATAGAAATAAAACTCAAAAATCGGTACTTAACAACGTTTTAATAATTAAGAAAAATTATAAATTTTTTTAAGCAAATTTCAAGCTCAAGAATTGTTAACAACACTGTTGGCATAATTTTTATTATGTATAGTCTAATATAATTTACACAAAACGAATTTTATATGTTAACTTAAAAGCAAAAATAGCTCGAATTTCGAGCACAGGGCGATACTAGTTTAAATTATTATAAGAAAAGGCTTATCATAAACCTTCATCAATTCGTTAAATAACAGCTGCTCTCATTACATTTGTAGTGCAATATGGTATTTCAATTTACCATTATGCGTAACTCAATTTTTGCAAAATTGTTATCGTTTGTATCTTCCAAATGGGATCTATAGAAACTTTGAGTGGAGTTAGATTCTTAAAATAAAAATGAGTAATTTAAGAAAATATTTTTGTGTCGTCCACTGTTTAGGCACCATGCGACGTCAACACGTAAAAGTTGCTTTTTAAAAACCCCTGTGAAGCCCCAACATTTTATTTTTAGGCTTCCTTCTAATTGAAGAAAATGCCTTTACAATTATTTGTCATACAATAAATTTTTGAGAATGGAAAGGTTCTAAGAAATTATTTCACATTATCTGGAACATTGTTTGAATTTTGGAAATGTGATATTTTTAAAAATTAGTTTTATTTCAGTTTTATTTGACAGTTTAATAAAATGCTGATATGGTCCAAATATTACAGTTATACGGTTATAACTTGCTTTTATTTGATACTATAAACTATTTTACTTAATAAATTTTGTATTTGAGTTTAAATTTAAAGAATTTAACGATATTATGGAGTAATCGAATTATTTATTATATTTTTATTAATTCAAATATTGTTACAGTAGTTGTTATAATGTGACTAATGACTTGTCATTGAAAAACTAAATATTTCCGCAATTTTTATTATAGAAACTTTAAATCACCTAAGGTTTTATATGCTAACATTTTTTTTTTAATATTAAAAACTTTTCATTTTCAAATTTCTCTGGGCAATGGAAACTATTAAAAAAAATTGTAAACTGAATATTTTTGAAACTTTTAAACGAAAATAAAAAATTTTGGAATTAAATATGTCACTATTCTGAGATCATTATTAATTAATTTAGTAAACCTTTTTAGTTTTGCTAGGCTTAGATCTTAAATTTTAAAGCTTCACCACAGCTTCTATTCCTTTACAAAGAAGAAGGCAAATAAATGAATATTTAAAATATAGGTTTATTTTGATGAAACTGTTATACCAAGTAAAATATTTATAATTTTGCTTCAAATGTATTTCTTTTCCCTTATTATAATTTTCGGGGGCTAGATTGGGATTAAAGTTATATATGGACGTAAGCTAGATAGGGAACAAAGTACGATGTGAGAAATAACTATACGACAGATATTAATTTAAGTTAGGGTTGCCAGATTTATCAAAGGATACCTAAAACTCTTTTCTATAACAAGATTAATTTTTCTGGACAATTTAACAGCTTTTAAATTTAAGGAACTTTTAGCATTTTTTTTTTGAATCACAAGTTTCTAGGAAACTTTTGACTATGAGATTTTTGTTCCTTTGTTTTTTAAGAGTTTTCATAAATCCGAACTGTAAAAAAACGCTCCCCGACGACTTCCGACGCACTGAGAGTTACATTGGAAGGGGAGTTACATTGGAAAACTAGAACTTTTGAGGACCTATTGGATATTGCTTTATTACAATATCCCTCTATTATCTACGCTCTCGAAGACTATCCCTCTATCCCTCTACAATATTAGACCTCTTCAGTCAAAGTTTGTGATAAACTTAATTTATATACATATATTAATTTAACACTTATTTAAAAAAAAACATTTAACTATCATTTCATACTATCATTTAAGAATATGTCTATAAAAATAATTTATAATGGAATCATAAAAATAATTTTCATCCATTGCCATAAATTAACAATTTTTATGCACTCCATTCAATTTTATATGAAAATTTTGTATATAAAAAATGATATACAAATGGTACAACAAATTAATTCAGAATGCCATATTTTTTTTAGTATATATTCTGAATTTCATGTGTCGTATTTTTTTTTGTGTTGAATGATGTTATACATTATGATATGACTTGCATTGTAATAGTTTAATGTTTTCAATAAAATAAAGAGTATTTTTTTTTTTCATTTTGTTTTATGATTGAATAGTTTTAAAAATATTGTAAATTTGTTGCAATTTTTTTTTTAAATCAATTATTTATTATTAAAAAAACAGAAAAGAGAAACAAATGTGAAATTCAACAGTGTTCGAATCCATTAAATTTACAAAATAAAAAAAAAATTTAATAAAAATGAACACATTTATATTTATTTTCAAAAAAAAATATGTACATAATTTTATGATTGCAATACATGTCTATTAAAAACTTTTAATAATTAACTATATTTACTTGTTTATTATAAAAACTTTCATATTTTATTAAATTATTCAAAAAAATAAAAAATTTTGAAAAAATATATGTTAATTAATAATTAATTATTGAAATACATGTGCAAATTTGAAATAAATTTTACTAAGAATCGATTTGATATGAAGAATCGAGTATTGATTTAATTAGAAAATTTTATATTTAACTAATTGAAATTGAAGTATAATTAGAACTTTTGCAAATTTCAGGCCTAGTAAATATACTTTTGACATTATATTCGAATCTGACCGATAGCTCAGTAGTTAAAGTGGCTAAAATGTAAAGGCATTCGAAAAGTCTCGGGTTCTAATTCTAGTCAGATCATATCTAATTAAAAATATATAATTTATAATTGATATCTTAATAATTTATATTTTATACCATTATATAAAATAAATTTAACTGCCAGACCTGAAAAAGAAACGTAGATTCACTCACTTACCATATTGTATGTGGTAGGGACTGTACATAAATAAATAAATAAAAAAACGAGGAAGAGTGTAGTAGAGTAGACTGTGCAAACTCTGGGATACCCGTATAACCGTTACAGAAAAATTATATCATTATTATTATAAACATTAATTACTTTTGGCAAAATTTCAAACATACAGCTTTATTAGGTGTAGTGTAATACTCATATAAAAGAAGGAGTGGTATGGCAGCTACTCGAACCCACTGCAGTAGATCAACTTTGGCCATAAAACTAAACTACTTTTGGCAACATTTCAGACACGCAGCTGTAATAGAGAAATGCTCAAATAAAAAAATAAGTTGTATGGCAGCTACCCGAACCCATGAACCAAAATGGCTGAATTTAAATAGCGATGACGGCTATTGCAAAAAAACGAATTTGCGAAAATTTCAAGATCCTAGCTCTTTTAGTTTTTGAGTTATCGTGCGGACAGACGGACGGACATACATAGCTAAATCGATTTTTTTTTTCGATTCTGATCCTATCCATACACTTGAGTCTATATCTACCCATAAATACTACAAGTCTACTGAAGAGTCGTCCTGATAATAAACAAAAGTTTTTAAATGCAAAACAAAAATTTTAAATAAATGTTCAAATTTTTGAAATTGTAGGCATTATTCAAATCACTTCATTTGAAACACCCCGGCTTTATAACAGATTGAAGAAATCAAATTGAAAAATCTAGAATATTTTAACAAGGAAATATAAATAATGTTAGGCTGTTTTATTAAATCTCTTTAAAAAACTACTTCTTATATATACAAGACGTAAGTCTTTTATGCCACAAGTTCATCTAATGCTTACATTAATGTTAATTGGTTGGTTTAAGTGACTAGCCCGTTTCCCATGACCGTAATAAAAGTTAACATAGTTTTACTGCCTCTTCGGTAACCACATTACTTACATTAAAACTTTTTTTGTGTCTCATTTAAAATCCATTTTGTAGCGTTCAGAAACCTTAGCATTTCTCTAAATCGCTTAAAAAATAAGATTGAATGTTTCGTTGAATACATGGTTTGGTTACTTAGGATTACTAGGCCATTTATAAAATGCCTATAGGTAAAAGACTCTGGTAAAATGTATAATAGTTTCATTATCATTCTATTCACCATAGCTGCGGCGAAATGGATTAAATGGAAAACCTAATCTGATAATATGTTCTTTAATAGCCTCTTTAATGTAATATTAAATCTTTATTCGTTTTTTTTTTGAAATATTTAAGGTAATTGATGCGTTTGATTTTTTAAAGAGATGTTTTTATCTATTTTCCAATATTTGCATTCTATAAATCATAAAAAACCGAATTCATCTCCACTTCCTTTATTAACTTTTGTTCAAAACTCATTAAAACAACATAAAAATTCATCAAAAACTTCAATAACATGGCAAAAACATATTTTTATCTATGAATTCCTATTTTTCAGTATATTATAGGAAATAATTTTCTGAATAGAAAATCAATTCCTCTTACTATTAATCATTTTTCACATTCTTAATGTCCTTTTTCTAACACTAAATAAAAGTTCTATAATTTATAGCAGTACATGATTTAGAATATCATTTAAAACAACTTAAATTTATGCTCGTTTTAACTTTAAAATTAAAATTAAAAATAACATTTAAAATAATTCACCAACTAATATTTTTTCTAATTGAAAATATTTTCCAATGAAAATTATTTAAATTGGTTGTCACAAATCGGTATTTAGAATTGTAATTTATATTCAAAAACTTGTGATTAAAAAAGTTTTTTTTTTAATTAATTTTTTTGACGATTCTTTTATACTTTTCTAATATTAGTAAAGAATTAGTGGAGTTATTACATCCGTTTTATATAATTGTCAATTAAAAAAGTTAAAATTACTTTATATTAACTTTATTTTAATTTAAATTTTTGAAATTTGTGTAGTTATAAATAATTTTATTAGATTTTTTAATTGACTAATTTGATTATTTGGTTACTTATCAAGCTAAATAAATATTGTCTTAATAAAATAACAATTATTTAAATTTATACAAATTAATTAGATAATTAATTATTGTATTTAATTAAATCAAATCAAATTATAATTATGTAAAACTTTGAAAAAAATTAAAATTATTTAATAAAAATATACACATTCTCAAAATTTGAGGGTTTGTAATTTGATAAAAAATATTAATTTAATTCTTAATTCTATTATAACAAAAAATTAACAATTTTCCTAAAATAAAATTAATATTTGCCAAAATTTTAAATTATTTTTAAAATTTTCATTAATTTTTTAAATTTCTAAACAAAAATGAGAATTTTTCAGTATTGAATTTCGAATAATATGTACCTATACTTGTTAGAATTAAGGGAATTATGAATCAATTATTTCAAGGGTTTTAAAATGTTTTAATCCACTTATATAAATTTCAGTGGTCACATGAAAAATCACAATATGTATCTTAAGGATTTTTTTCACGTGTTCATTAAATATTTCTTATAATAATATGTATATATATATATTTGCTTTTAATTTCGGATTACCGAAACAGTCTTACTTACACTTATAATCTTGTTTCTTCTAAACAATTAGTTAGAAAATAAAATCTATGTTTATAGAAGGTTTTAATGAAGCTTTTTTTTATCAGATATAACAGAGTAAATATAAAAATTCACAAATTTTGGCCCACCAAAACCACAAGGTACGAATACAAAAGTTTTATTTAATAAATCAATTATATTATTTACACTAGCACTTTAAACTTAGGAAATATTTTAAGTGGTTTTTCTTTGTGACCACAGATGGATACCAGAAAATAATCTAAATATATTATTTTTTGGGTTATTGTAAAATATTACCAAATGTAAACAAATTAGTTATAAGTATTTTAAATATTAAATTTCAGAGCTTAAATTCTTTTTGTTTTTTTTTGACTCAGAAGGGAAGTATGAGATTACCATTTAATTCAGTTAAATTAAAATGTTATTTTGAAAATTACCGTTTGATTTAAAACTTAGCGCAAAATGGGCGTAGCCAATGACGCGTAAACTGCAAAATGTCAAAAAATGTAGCTATCAAGCTTTTCAAGCTTAATGCAAAATGTTGCAAGCGTTAGAATTAAAATGTAAATGTAAATAAATGAAGTAAATAAACACAATGTATAATTTTAATCAGTTGAGTGAAAATAAAGTAAAAGTTTATTTTTATTTTAATTTTATTTAGATTTTTTTAATTTAAATATTTTATATAAAAATTTTTTAATTTTTATTCCTCATTACCAATTCAAGCTGAAATAATATATAAATATAAATGGCTGACAAATCATAAACAATTAGCTGTCAAAATAGAAATAGAAGTTTAAAGTTGAGTAAATTTTGCGTCAAGCTACGTTGAAACTTTGTTGTTAATTTCCTTGTGTGTATTTATATCGTTTTCTACGTGTTTAACTGTTGAACTAGAATTTCAACTTTGCTGTCTACGCTAATTGTACTTAGGAAGTAAAAGTTTCTAATATCTGTAAACTTATGTCATTTTACCACTCACATTACCACAGTATCTAATAAATAATAATATCTATTGCAAATGACAGGATATTCTAAGACTGTAATTTACTTTAGGCGTCTAGAGATATTTATACTTTTATCTGATAAATAATGCTTTTGACTTAGCTCTAATATAAACAAATTATTACAAATAAATTTCGAGCGCGTTATATAAGCTTACTTATTAATCAGATTATTGCACTTTACAGCACTTGGGGACATTAACACGGTGTATATCATTAACATAATTTTCCATTATTCTTTGACAGTGACACTCAAGTAAATAAATGTTCTACAATCAAAGTGTATTTTATATAATATATATCCTATTTCTTCTATTATATATTATATAAATTTTAAAATCAATTTATTTTAGTGTTATAATAAATGAATTATCTTACAAATCTCTAAATATAATTAAAATAACTCAATATTGTTTAAAAGACGTGAAGCTATTTTTATAATTTGACAGATAGTAATTTCTTGTACTGTTGAAGTTTAAGCTTTTAGTGAATGAAAAAACACAATTTATTAACCCCTAAGTACAATGAGCGTAGTCAACAAAGTAGAAATACTGTACTTCAAAAGGTAAAGATATGGAAAACAAACCAAATGCAACCAATAAAGTTTTAAATAACACAAAATCTGCTCAAGTTTTAACTTTCAGTGATAGCTACGTTTTTTTGACATTTTCCAACTTTGATGGCTGCGTCTTACGCCTACGTCTACGCTCATTGTAACTAAGACATTACGCTCACAAAGATTGTAATATGATTTATTATTAATATCAGATTTTTTAATTTTTATTCAGGTTATGGAATAACTTCATCCCTAATTTTTTGAATATTATTTCCATTTCTTTCTCTCTAACATATTTTTAAAATGGATCCTTTTATTTTATTGTTGTAATATTTGATGCAAATTAGAAACATTTGTTTTTAAAACAACAACCACAAAAAAAAAATAGGTTTAAGGTTTAACCATAATTTACATATTGATGATGAAAAATGTTGATTCTTTTTTTTTATTTTGGATGAATACGAAATTGTGATGAATCCAGAATCTAATTGGAAATAAAATAAAATCAATATTTAAAAAAATAATAAAAACAGTAGAAGGACAAAATAACGACAAAAAAAACCAAGTGAAATTATTAAATAAATTTTAATAATTATAGTTTATTTAATGAATATTTTATTAATGAATTTTTTTGTGATTTTTTTTTAGTTCAGAAGTTATTTTTAAATATTTAATTTCATTATGAGACTAGATTAAAATTATTATTTTTTATTTATGAATGTATTTAAAAATTATTAAATAAATATTTAAATATTTATAGTTAATAATTAAATTTTATTACAGTGTTTTACATAAAAAAATACGCGTATTTATGTATTTAAAGTAAAATTAATTAATCTGATAGGGAATTCAAATCGAAAATAAATTTTCAGATTTATTCTGAAATTTATTTAAAAAACTTTTAAACTTGTTTATTTTTTTATTCGATTCGATTTTTAATGAAATTATAAAAATTTTTTGTTCTTGGAATATGGATGAAATATTAATTATTTAATTATGATTTTATATTGAATTTTTTTTTATTTACAATAATTTTAATTTTTTTTGTAAAATAAATAAAAATAAATTTTTATTTTGTTTTTGTATATTTGCTTTCCAATTAAATAAAATTATTTTATTTAATGTTTTATTTAACAACTGCTCAAAGAAACATTTATAAATAAGTGATTAAAAATTTTGAGCTGTGAAAAAAGGTTCTGCGAAATAATGTAACCCAGGATGTTATTTGTCCTCAGTAAATAAGAAACAGGACCTCAGGATGTTGTTTAATATTGAAATAGAAATAAAGTACTGGTCTGTTAGTTTTCAAAAAATCGAAGATTTTATTGATAGAGAAATAATATCCGAAGTCATATTTCCTACACCATTTTATGTGGCAGGTTTCCATTAGTAAGAATTTTTCAGTTTTATTTGAAATCGGGGTATCTCTCTTTTCCAAAATATTTATATATGTGAAGGTAAGATTCTGAGTTAGGATTGTTTTTAAAGTTGGATTCAAAATTCAGAAAAAATGGAATATCTACCCTGTGTTTGAACTCAATTTCAAGTCCTTTACAGGTGAACGGTAAATAAAAACAAAATCAAAATGTGTGATTTATCCAGAGGGTCGTTAACCCTTTTTCGGCAAAAATTCCCCAGTTTTCATTGAAATATCACATTTATAATCAACGGATTTGGAAATATTTTTTCATTTTCTTGGCTGTTTGTGTTCCAGTCTTGTATAAAAATTTCAAAAATTAGCAATTCATCTGAAAATAAGAAAAACTGGACTGACTCAAAACGTAAAGAAGCTGCCGAACACCATTAGAAGAATTATTTTAAACATTTATAAAAATTATTTAACAATGTCGTTTAGTTACTAATATTATAAAAATCTTCAAAAGCTCAAATAAAAAACAAAAAAAAGATCCATCCAAAATAATTTTTATATATAAGAATTAGCGCCCCAGGGCTATATTTCACAAATATTCGAAAGTTGCATTAGAAAAGAAATTTTTCGGATTTGTTTCACAATAATTGAAAGTTAAATTTAAAAAGAAATAGAACCCCGGGATTGAGGATTGATCATAATTTGTGGTCTTATTTCTCAATTACATATTAGTCGGGAGGTTTTATTTCACCGGACCTTTTTTCACGCCTCACAATGGATAATTCGGACATTAATCAGCAACCGCATAGTAAAATACACACTACTTCAGATGCTTTAGCAGATTTGATAACTAGTAAATATTTATATAATGAAAATTTTTCAGTTCTATCGGTAGGAGATTCGTTTAAGCTAGTCGTACATTAAATCAATTTCAAATTTAATCTTTTAATGGTTATAGTTTATAGTTTTAAGTTACAATTTAAGTAATGTAATTTTTCATTGCATTCATTAGTTTATTTTACTGATAAGCTGATAGTCTGAGTTAAATATGAGTTTCAGTTAATGGAAAAGTAAATTATAATTTTATTAAATATAAATTTGAAATATTGAATAATTCTTGCATAACTCTATTTAATGAAATTTTTTCTTTACTTTCCTTGGTTCAGAATTATTAAATAAATTATTCATATAGGATTGAAGGAATTAAAGTGTTATCATTCCATTCCAGGATTCATAATATTCAAAAATTCGCATTTAATCGAAACTTGAATGCAAAATTATTTTAAAATACCCTAAAAATTTATATCTTGTTTTCTAATAAAAAATCTGAGTCTATCGCACTTTACTTAAAACAATATCGCGAATGAAAAAATCCTGAAAAAATAAATCCCTAATGATTTAAAATCTTGAAAAACAAAATCGCGAAAATATAAAAATCCCCAATGATTTAAAATCTTGAAAAAAAAAATCCCGAATTACGAAATCTTATTCAAGTTGGGTTTCCAAAAAAAGTTTCCAGCTGCATATACATACATATTAAGTAAAAGGCAAATATAAATACTCTGGAAAAAGCAGCATTCTTGATTTTGTATCCCATTTTCGGTTTTCAGAATTTTTGATTTTTAGTAATTTGCTTTCAGCATTTGGAACATTTTGGATTTGTTATACAGAATTAAAATTGGGAATAATTTCTAAAATTAGGGGTTTTTTATTTCGGAATTTTCTTTTTCAGTAAAATGTCTGTCATGCACCCAAAAAATTAAGCTAAAAATATTACACTCTGCTTAAATTTTGAAATGACATACCTTACTTATATAATATTAGTTAAAGCTATAGTTTGTGTCCCTTTAAAATCTGAACGGATTTCATTAAATGACCTATGACCATTCCCTTTAATTGACCCCCTAAAGCTTTTTTATTTACAATAATAACTTCTTTTTAATTAATTAGTGATTAGAATCATTGAATTGAATATAATTTGTATAGTAATCATATATAATCTAATATTTTCATTATTTTCTTTGTATAATTCTTATTTTTACAATGTTTTTTTTTTTAAATAAAAAGTAAATCACATGGAAAATAAATCATAAATTTTATGGTGTATTTTTGTATTTTTATCTTGATTTACGATTTTGAAAATTTATATTTTTCTTTCATAAAGTTTAAATGGAAAAATGTTTTTCATATGTGATTTTAAATAGTTGCAAAATAATCTGATATTTGTTTAATAGAAAATATATAATATAAACTTTAGTATTTGTATACTATGTTTCAGAAGACTTAAAAAATATTTTTTTATGCGATATAAAAATATTTTAAAAATCTAAAAAAAATATTTTAAATTTTAAATTAAATATGTTATATTTTCTACAAAAGAAACCTTGCAAACAAATTGTATAATTTTTGTGGATTTTTTGAAAAAATTATATTAAATATTGTTCTAATGAATTGAATAAAACTAATAATTTTATAGAAAAAAAAGTTTTCAGAAAGAAACAATAGGTGGAAGTGTTATGATGGTATTTTTTAAGAATTTTTTTTAATTTTTTTTATAACTTCATATAAGGAAGATGGTAAGAATGGAATATGGGTTGGGTCTGAAATCTCGTTTTTTATTGAAAAATCTCGCTTTTTAAGAAAATTTCTTTTTTAATTGAAAAATCTGGTTTTTAAAAATTTTTGAGTTGAATACAAAACCAGACTCATCAGCTTTTTCCAGAAAATAAAAAAAGTGATTTTCTAAAAACAAGATTTTCTAAAACAAGATTTTCTAAAACGAGATTTTCTAAAACGAGATTTTGTGAAAAGGAGATTTCCTAAATCGATATTTCAGACCCAACTCTACTATTCAAGTTAATATATAAAAAGACCAATTGTGCACTGGTACTCAGTGACGTGACGTGGCTTTAATGATACGGTATGGGTATGTATAAAAAAACCTTAAACTGCAAATATTAAACTAAATTATAAAATTATTGATTAAGCAACCTAATGCATAGCCGGAAATTTCGTTTCGTAAATAAAATTAACAAGGTGAGCATACCTTGTTTATAAGGACCATATGCTACTTCTGGCTCTTAATATAATTATTCCTCCAGATTCCTTACCTTTCAATTTTACATTTTTTTTAACTTGGAAAACTGTTTGAGTGGTTTATAATTTTTTTATGAATTTTTTTAATTTAAAACATATTTGAAACCTATTTGTAAAATTAAGTGCTTGCAACCAATCAGAAAAATCCTTTATTAATGGGGTATTTTAGTTCTAAGTTTTATAAGTATATTTTTAGTATATACGGATTTCGAAATTCATCGAAGAGACTTTGACGAATCCTATAATTTAGAATCATATATTATAGACAAATATTAATTTTTTTGGAGATCATGATTCCTGGTATTACCCTTAAATAATGAGGGTGTTTTTTAAGCCCCTACTAATATACAATACAATATTTTTTTGAAATGTAATGTTATAAACTGTTTAAAAGCTTGCAGTGTTAGCACATTTTACTATGATTTTCATAAAAACAAATTATAAACCTAAAAGTATGCAATATTTTTTTCGAATTTAAAACTAGAAATTAAAGATAACTATTTTTATTTATTTTAAAGTTTTATTACATTCTGACACACTATAATTATATTCTTTTTAACAAGAACACAAAAGATCAACAAAATAGTATCATTATTTGATATGATATTTGGGTTTTGCATCAATACATTGGGACATATTCTATAAGTAATCATAGTCTTTTATTTTTATTCTGAAAAAGTCTTGAATTGGTAAAAAGTTTCATTTTAAATTTTAAATTTATACACATATATACATATTTATATATATATATATATGTACTTTTCGTCTTATTAAACTTTCCGTTTTTGAACGACATTTTAAAATCAGATTATACTTCTCAGTTTGCACCTAGTAAAACTATAGAATATTGATAAAAACCATTTGACTTAAAACAATTGAATATTTAAGTTTATTCAGGCCCAGACGATTCTCCTTTTCTTCATAAAAAAGTTAAAAAATACTTTTAATAGTTTAAGAATTGTCCTAATTTTGAAAAGTTAAAAAAATTAATAGTTTGAAAAATTTTTAAAGTTTTTAGTTTCTCCCTTGCTTCTATAGATATTTTTCAGATATGATGAGAGTCCAGATATAAAATGGGGAATCAATTCTACTTTAATTTTGAAAAAATTTATCGATTAGATTTCATCAAAAAATTGCAAAAACAGAAGTTTTGACATATTTTCTGACAAAATCAGGCAAAATAATATGAAAAAAAATTTATTAAGATTTAATATTATAATTTGAAACTAAAAGAATGAGGTCTGGTGGACAAGGAGGGATTAATATACTAAAAAAAAATTCTTGGATAAAATTTCGAAATGAAATTCATTGGATTCTTCTAAATATTTCAGAGTCAGAATCCAAATAAAATAAAACTATACAAATTTTCGTATTCATATCAGACTTATCTTCTTTTTTTAATGTTTTAAACGTGACAAAATTTAAATTGAAAGAAATTGTTGAGAAAAAATCCATCTTCATGAGATCAATGGAAATTTAATATTGTATTTGTTTTATAGTTTTTGTTTTTTTTCTTAATGGAAAAACGAATTTAAAAACATTATTGCTAATATTTGAAAGATAATAAATTTTTGTTTTATTTTCAAAATATAATCTTTAAATTTGTATATTTATTTATATTTGACAATTATAAAAGCTTGTGTTAAATTTAATTAATCATAAAACAGTTGACTTTATGAAGTCCTTTAATGAATTTTAAATCGTTGTCAGTTTGATTTCCGATTCGATTCGTTAAAAATTCAAGAAGATGTTAATCATGAATTTCAATAAATTTTCTATATAATAATTTTCTATAATTTTAGTTTGATTTCGAAATATAAATTTACACTTGGATTAGTTTCTGAATTATGTTAGGCAATGTTAATAACCTTACTTAAATGATGTTTTTCCTGAATTAAGAAAACACTGAATTTAATACGTATACATACAAACTGATGAATTTGGATGATTGAAATCTTGCGTGCTATATGCGTGCGATACTAAATTGTAATTTTTTAAACTTTTTTTGCAAAGTTTAGATTTTTGGACATATTTTGTATGAGGGATTTAGAATTTGAAAGTTTCACTCATGAAAAATACAAAGTTTATTTTTGTAAAAATATATGGTAGAAATTTTTTTTGTGTATAAGTTTGAGTGACAAATGAAAATTAGGTGCTTTTATATTATTTCTTCCTATTAGAAAAAAATAAGCTTTAATTTTGGGAAAACATAAAAATGGGGAATCTTATACATTTCACCTGCGAATTATTAGTGAATTAAATTAAAAGTGTTCTATCTTTTATTACACATGTAGCTTGGTATTGTAGAGGTATAGTGAATGGATTGGATGAAAATCTAAAAGAAAATTAATGTACCTGTTAGGTTCCGTCCGGTCTGGCAGCATCTAATTATAAAATAAGTACAATCATGTAATTCCAAATATTTTCAAAACATAAAATCTTCCAATAATTTTTTAGCAAATTTGATAAGATTTAGAAAAAAATGTTCTTATTTAATTTTACTTTGTTCTTTCGTTCGTCTATATTTCATGAGCTTTATAAATATATGTAGAATAAATGTCATAAGGTTGCCATGTGGTATTTTAATTTACCGTCATGTGAAACTTTAGTTTTGCAAAATTTTTGACCCTAATCGATATTTAATCTAATCGATATTTTAAACGATATCTAATCGATATTTTAGAAAATTTAAGCTAGAAGGTTATTGAACTTTAGATAAGATTGTATTATTTAAGAAAATGTGGGCAGCCGTTTCCCTGTTTTAAATTAATCAAAACTCAAAAATTTTCAATTTTAAAACACCTGTAACTTGAATACATGTATAAATTTTTTTAAATAATATATAAAAACTAAAGAACTGTTTTGTTGATTTTATAATATTAGATTTTGTAGTTAAAAACAAGTTATAAAAAAACAAATTAGAAAAAAGTGTAAAGGAATCTTTTTTCTCAAGTTATCATTTCTTATAATAATTTAAATTTTATCAAGTAGTGTATAATATTATTTGGTGACACGCGCATAAATTTTTTTTAAATTATTCGATTTTTTTTTTTCAATTCATCAAAAAATCAAAATCAAAATATCTACTTGTCATATTTTAAAATAAATTATGAAGTTTTAATCCGATATTTGATTTTTACATGTTGACACAATGACAGAAAACTGATTATTTGAATATTATGACTTTTAATATACATATTTTTACATAAGCAAGTATTTGTGAATTAAACTTTAATTTATGAAGAAAAATATGTGCATGTTTTTGATATATATATATGTATTAATGTATATATTAAAAATTGAGAATCGTTTTTAAAAACCATTTTAAACTATTTCTTAAATTTTAAATTTTAAAATTCCAACAACATTTTTATATGTTGTAGATACTGTGTCCTGTCAGTATATGTTCTTAAATGGATTTAAAAAAATTTAAATTTAAATAAATTTCTTAAATGTTTGAACTTTGAATGTATGGGTCTCATCCCCAACTGTATAGGTGTTGCATTAACTGCATTGTAATTTAATTTCAAGTGAGACATAATATATATATATAAATAATTAACATGAATTAGTGTAAAATAATAATTTCGAAATTCTAAATAAATTCTTTATTTGAATTTGAATTCGAAAATATGAAAAGCAGTATATCGCTAATATCTAAATTTTAAATCGAATTTATTCGAATCTCGATAAATCGCTTATACATTAAGAAAAACAAACAACCACGATATGTTATGAAAAAGTCGAACTTATAATGACTCTGTACTTCACTTTTCCAGTGTATGATTGTCAAATATTGTCACTTGGTAGTGGGAAAATTTATGCAAGAAGACAAATCTTCAATTTTATTTAAAATTTTATAAAAAAAATTAAAACAACTGAAAAATATTTATATTGAAAATAAAATAAAATATTTTAATTAAAAAAATATATTTAGAATTTATATAAAATATTTAATACCAATATGATTTGCAAATGCAAAAAACATATATTTAAAAAAAAACAAACATTCAATATATATGTACATATTTTTTTTTAAATTAAAATTTAAAATAAAAAAAAAAACAAATTCATTGTTATAATTTTTATAAATATATATATAAAATTAAAAAAAATAAAAAACCAAATTCCATTAACATAAAATATTTTATTTATGACATAATAAATATTTCTTCATTCAACCCTATACATATACCAAAGTAATCTAGATATGCAATTTTATTTTAATATATTTAAAGAACCACAACTGCTCTCAGGAATTGCTATATGGTATAATAAAATACAAATTTTTTACCGTCAGCACTATTACAGTAATTGCTAGTTAAAATAGGATCCTTATCACTGGTAAAATGCATGGTGTTGTTTTAGTGCTGTAGAATTTATAAAGCGTAAAAAGCGTTTTAATTCAATATCACACAGAAACTACAGGTATTCATTAACAAATGTCTAAGAATCATATGCAGAGTATACTGGCTCAACACAATAAGTAATAATGACCTATGGAAACTTGGTCACACACTTAGAAAACCTCAAGAAAACATAACAAGAGAAGCACTATATTGAAAACCACAAGAAATCCGAAGACGAGGCCGCCCTAATAACACCTGGATGTATATATATATCAGAGGAAGCAAAAATAACTGATCCGAATATAGTCAGATGGAAATGCCTAGTAGATATCCTTAACTACCAAGAGGAGCAATAAAGACAAAAAAAAAGCATTTTAAATAAACGAATTAAATAAAAATCCTTCGATAACTGATTGATATGTGAGGTCGATTCTTGCAGAGGTCACAAATTTTTATTATTTGCGATTATATAGAACAATGTAGAAATAATATTTTTCTTAACAAAATAGATATACGATTAATGTGAATAATATTAAATACTTATAAATTAATATAAAGTATTTGCAACGAGTATAAGCACAAATGTTGCAAAACCTAGGTGTAATGATATCATGCTTTCCATCTAAATAACTCTAAGCGACTAGAAGACCAGATGACTAGATCTCAAAGATAGATGGTATTGCCAGCAACTTTCAAAATATATATATATATATATATATCTTTAATCGGGCATATTATCATTTAAGTACAAAAGTTAATTTTAAAGCATCCTTGTTGTCTTAGTCTCTTCTGCAAATAAATACGAATATGCACAGCCTTGAATTTAAAAAGAGTAATTAATTGATTTTAATTTTTTTTTAAGTTATTAATGAATAGTGTTGTAGTGTTGGACAGGACATTTCCAAACATATCCAAGATTTATTTAATTTAATTTTATTTCATTATTCTAATAAACAATCTTATTTCTGTGAGTGAAGATGAAATAAAAATTGTTAAAAGTTACATTTCTTAAAACTCATTAATAATAGCAACGTATTTTGAATAAAACTCATCTTAATCATTTAAAATTCATATTTTTTAAAAGTATTATAAAATTAAATTGGAATGAATATTGGATTTGTTCTAGTTTTCCAATGTCAATCATTACTGAATCTAATATGCATTGTACTATAAAAATGAGTAAGTTTCTGATTTTTAATTCGATATTTTTTAAATAAAGTTTTATTTATTTACTGGTAGGACCTGACAATAGTAAATATTGGCTGATAGCATTATAATCCTTTGCCTATTTGGCATTTGAACTTCTTTCATTAAACTATTATGATATACACTAAATATTTTTATTAGATATGATCCGACCAGGGTTTGAACCCGAGAACCTTTAATAAGCTCGACGTCCTAACGACTACGCTACCCGTGGGATTTAAGCTTTATTTTAAGTATGTCTATTATTTTTTAAATCTTTTTTACATTAACTTTTAAAAATACCTTCTCTGTTTTCAGTCGGAATCAAAAAATCAAACCGTACTTCTGATTATTAAAATAAAAAATTATTTCATACAAGCGATGAAAAAAACTATGGGTTTTTAAGAAACCATATTTTTAAAGCTACTGAGTTTTGGGTAAAGAATATATTAAAAAATAAAACAAATAATAATATAATTTATGTATTTTATTAACTAAATATTGAATAAATACTCAATTAAATATTATAGGAATCAAAACTATTGTCAATTTTATTACTAAACACTCTTTTTAATCATATTAACTTTAGATACAAAAATATTAATTTCATTGTGTGAATGGTTTTTATACATACTATGAATTTTTTTTGTAAAAAAAAAGTTACCGTGATCACGTTTTTAAATTTCTTAATAAAACGTGCACTCATATGACTTTAAATTATAATTCAATTCTTCATTCTGTATATTTGTTACATAATATAAAGTTTTCATATTTTTTTTTTGAGAAAAAGAATTTTGAAAGGAATAACTTTTATAATTGAGCACGTGATTTTTTTTAAAGTTTAAAATTAAATTACGTAATTAGTGTAAGGAACAATATACTATGTGTAAATATATATTATATATCAGTGACGATGCGTGAACATTTTCAATTGGAAAGCAAACTTTATTTCCTATATAAATTTATTTTACGAAATTATAACCAATAAAAATATTTAGGCCGTTTCCGAGTCTCTTGCATTCTGCAACAAACACCAGCTAATTGTACTAAATTCATTACGATAAACTTCGCGAAAAAATATGCAATGAAAAGCTTATTATTTGTGATGAGTTAATTCTTAGAATTGCAAAAACGGCTGGGTGACACAGTGGTTAAGTGTCGACCTTTAATGTGAAAGGCGTCGGGTTCGAATCCCAGTGAAAGTGAAAAAAATTTTCTATCTATCAAAATCTAAGACGTTTCTACAGGTCTAGTACTATCTCATGTTTAAATTGTATGTGTAATTCATTAAGATCAATTCTAATAACACGGTATAGGCAGGCTTATTAGTCCAGCAGTTGAACAGTTAGCGCTTAAAAAAAAAAAAATGTAAAATAATTTTGAATAAATTTGATAAATTTTACAAAAAAAGTTTGCTTCAGAATTTTATTTTTTAAAAAATGTTTATGCGCTTTGTATTTAGTTCAGATTTTAAACGGAAGCATTGCTTTCCTTGCTTCTGTAGTTGCCTCGTAATTGATATATATATATATATATATATATATATACATTTTAATACTTTAGAAGATATGGATGAAAATCTATTGAAAGTATTCTATTTCCCTAAAAAAAGTTTTATGTAGATACTAACTTATATAGCGACTTAGGTACTTACTTACAAAAAAGGTGGTATACAGGTGCTACATTTGTAGTATCTTAAGATTACTTTAATGTATATAAAATGAAAAATAAATTTTGCATTTTGGTTGAGAATGTTAAGGTTATTTTATAAATTTTGAATTTGCTGCTAAATTGAATTGGTTTTATTGGAACAATTCATTTGTCAAGTATTTCATTTAGTGTGTAGATGATATAAATAAAGTTTATACTTTTTTGTCTATTAAAGACAAATTAAATTTTAATTTTATACAGAATATAATTTTCGGATAATCCGGATAATTACTGATATTGAACAGAATATATAAATGTGTATTAACTGAAAGGTAGAACAATATGTACTGTGTGAAATTCATTTACATAAAATTTTTATATTTAAATTTCTTTTCCGATATATAAGTAGTTTTAATTCTACAATAATATTATATATAATTAAATTATAATTTAAATTTTTTTTTTATATTTCCAGTGCTACAGTATTCAACTGTTTGTAAATTTGTAAATTTCTTAATTGGTAAGTTTTTTATAAAAAAATTTTGTCATTAAGTTTTAAACTAAAATAACCATTTTATTGTGAAAATTAAACTAAGATTATTTAATTCAACTAGTTATTTGAATTATTTTAAATAAACTTTGAAAAAATTAGCAAAAATAAAAGGAATATTGTTTTTATATAAATCTCAAATCAAAATTGAAACGTCGATCACGATTGAAATAAATTTTTAATTACATGTCCCTAAAAATATGCAATCCCATAATTTATCTATTATTTAACAATGGCTTTCAGTGGCATCGAGTTTAAGTACTTGTAGTATTTATCAAGGAGATGCGGGTTCGTTCCCCGCAGATATCGAAAGTTTTTCTACCCGTATGAACAATGGATAATATAAATTTTCTATTACGTGTGTGAAAAGAAGGGAGTTAGATGTAGAATCAAAATTATAAATTGGATCAGAATCGAAAAGAACATTGTTTTGGCTATGTGTGTCCGTTCATCCTTCTGTACGTACACAGTAGTCTAGTCTAGTGGGGTAGGTTCAACTAGCTGTTATATAACTCAAAAAGGAGTCTAAATTAAAATCTAAAGATATTGAGTGCGACTCCCTAATCACAATAATATAAGAGTATAATATATTGAAATAAATATAATACCATAATATTGGTATAATAAGTGTATCCAAATTCCAAACTTATAATGGCCAGAGTAACCGATAGTTTTAAAATATTTATCATTTAAGAATTTCTTGATATTTAATGTTTCCACAACAAACTACAAATTTGTATATTAGTTTTGGCTTGACAATGGTAAATCATGGTATTCTAGGTAATAATTGCTATAAAAGGTCCTAGAATAAAATTTCCGTTTTATTAGGCTTCTTCAAACGCCCTGAAAAAGATGCATAAAAATAAAAAACTGATACTTAAAACATTACAATATGAAAATTATTTAAAAGCACTATAATATTTACTAAAATTTTATAATACATAATACTTTTAAAAGAATTTTGTTATTTTTTAAATACATTATTTAGTTTAAGTACATGTATTATGCAGTTAAAACTTGAATAAAATTACCATTAAAATAAATATAAAATACAATCGAAAAATATAGTCATATTTTATTGATACTTGAATATTGAAAATAATATTTTAATATTTAAACATGATTTCAATTATATCAATTATAATATACTAATCGCATTAATGTAAGCCATTGAAAATATTTAAAATTAAATATTTATTGATGTTATTCAGTTTGTTTTAATGAATATACAAACATTAGAATTCTAATTTCAAAATAATAATAGTTAGAAATAATAGTAATGACAAAATAAATTTTTAAAAATTTTTATTTCGAATTTAAATTCAATTTAATAAAAGCAGACAAATTCAAAAAATTTTTGATTTGAATAAATAAGAGAAGTGTATGTGGTTTTTTAATTTAAAAATGTGTTTGATAATCAAAATAAAATACAATGTCCTACATATTTGGTTTTTTTGGGGGTTTTGAATGCATTTATCCTGTTTTATTGGTTTAGAAATATTTTAGTATTAACTTTATTGGAAATTGAGTGTGAAAATTCCATAATAAAAAGTTTATTAAATATTTTAGTTTATAAACTTGATTAAATCATTTTAAAATACTTTGAATTTCTGATTATATTATTTTGAACTTTACATTTAATTTTTTTTTTTTTTAATATTTGCTAATAAAAAAAAAGTATTGTAATCAACTTGCGTGTTTATACACAAGTATACTTGTACTTGTGTGTATTCCATTTTTGTACAATATGGAAATATTCCAGAAAAAGGAAATACAGTGATTTCGAAACAATTTCAAATCCCTTCCTTATGATTATTTTCGTCCATATTAGCTTCGCAGGAAAGTAGCTTTCAAAACAACGCAGTCTGTTAACCTAAAGCCTCCACTAAATAAATTATTGAAATTTTAATTTTGTAAGCAACGATAAAATTCTTCTAGTGATTATTTTGGAAATTACTTAAGGAATTATTTGAAGGAATTTATTAAGGAAATTACTTAACTCCTGATCTTGAATTTTATTCGTATAACAATATATTAAAAAATATTCATATATAAATATGGTATAAATATGTTAAAATTTTAGAAATGGGAGTAGCCCAAATATGAAAAACATCTACAGAATTCCTCCTAGCTTATAAATATTTTAAAAAAAGTTTTCCTAAAATTCTGGTTTTAACAAGTTGGTTACAAAATCGATCTAGCTATCTATGTCCGTTCACACGATAACTCAAAAAATAAAGGAGCTAGGATTCTGAAATTTTCACCAATTCATTTTTATACAATAGCCTTCACGGAGTAGCTGTGATACAACTTCTTTTTTTAAATGAGCATTACTCTAAATAGTTGTTAACTTTAATGACCAACGTCTCAATAAAATATAGCCGGTGTACTGGAAGAGGTTTGAAGAGCTACCTTTCAACTTATATTTTCTTTTTTTAATTTTTATCAAATATGCTGTCAAAAGCATAAAAATGAGCTTGAACTCAAATATCATTTGTGCACACAAAAGCTGAGCTTGATCTGATAAATTTGATTGAAAAAGTCAGATTGGAGTTCAAGCTCAATTTTATGCATTGAACCCATGGTTTCAATACAATAAAATATGATCAAAATATTAAAAAAAATTATCAAACAATTAAATAATAACAATTACTAATAAATGGTTGGTGGAAAAGAGCAGTTTCTAAGTATAAACATTGCTGAAAAATTATTATTAGATACGAAAATTTTTTTGTCCCAACCTTGATGTAAACTGTCTGCAAAACTAGAGAATATCGGACGTTTGCCTTATAAAATTCTTCCATTACCCAAACAGATTATTATTATCATTATTAATTGTATATTTAAAATTAATTTATTTGACAAATAATTTTTCATTGCAAATATAAATACCAAAAAAAAAAAAAAAACTGTTATACATATGTTTATCTGTCAAAGTTTCCTATGTGTCAAACAAAAGAACATTCAGTAAAGTCTTAATATAATAAAACATATTTTATATCCATAAAAATCTGTTAAATACAAAAAAAAAATTTATTCAAAAAACTTTGAAAAATTTTTAAAAATTTTTTTTTAAAATCAAAATATTTAATTATGTACATAAATACTTTGATACATAAATATTAAAATGTAGTTTTTTGTTTATATAACAGTTTAAAAAGAAAGACAACGTATGTTTTATTGCCATTAAAATTTTCTTTGAGATCATTATTTGACAATTTTATTTTTATTATTTTTTTCCCCACAGAATATTCGAATTTTCTACATTTCGAATTAAGAAAACTTTTAACCAAAATACATATACACTATTTAAATATATATGCGTAATTTTATATTGTATTTATATTTATTTTATATACAAATATATACGTATATTCTTGGATTATTGAAGATGAATTGTTTGCTTACAAATATATAAAATTTTAATAAGAATTTCTTTGAAAAATATTTTTAAAGTTTTTCTTCAATGTATATATATATGTATATATGTATTTTGTTTAAAAACAGTTTAAAATCAATTTTTCACGATTATTTAATAAAGTTTTGCTGCAATTTTCTTTTAGTATACTTTTGTCAAATAAATAAACGTGTTTTTATACCCGTATGACTATTAGTCAAAAGGGTATACTAAATTTGCCATTACGTTTGTGATGCAGAGAAGGAGGGGGGGGTAGATATAGATTCAAGTGTATGAATCGGATCAGAATCGAAAAATAAATCGATTTAGCTATGTGTGTAGGTCCGTCCGTCATCACGATAACTCAAAAAATAAAGGAGCTAGGATTTTGAAATTTTCACAAATACGTTTTTATGCAATAACCGCCATCGCTATTTTAATCCAGCCATTTTGGTCCACGGGTTCGAGCACCTGCCATACAACTTCTAATTTTATATGAGTATTACTCTATACCTATAAAAGTTGAGTGTTCGAAATTTTGCCAAAAATAGTTTAGTATAATGGCCAAAGTTACTGCAAAATTTGGGTGTTCTACTGCAGAGGGTTCGACTAGCTGCCATACAACTTCTTCTTTTATATGAGCAATACACTACACCTAATAAAGTTGGTATATTTGAAATTTTGCAAAAAGTAATTAATGTTTATAATAATAATGATATAATGTTTATATAAGGGTCATACGGGTATCCCAGAGTTGACACAGTCTACTCTACTACACTCTTCCTCTAAAATATATTTCACTTATAATGATCTTGTGGGTAATATCTTTTTGTTAAGAAAAGTTTAAGAAAAGTCATATTGTGAAAAACTTTTTTAAATCATAATTAACATAAAAAACATAAACTTACATCAAATGTTGGATAAATTTTTTCTACAATACAAAACTATTATTATTATTGTTATTATTATCATTATTCAAGAAATTTTCATACAAAATGTTTTTTAATATATTAAAATTTAAGTCTTGAACTTGTACCATATTTGTTGACTATATTGTATATTGATTGGATATGAACGAGATTCTAAAAAAATGTATTTTTGTTAAGAAGAATTAAAATTTCTAAAAACAAGGAAATCATCTTAATGTAAGATTAGTTCTAAGACTGAAATATCCGAACAATGTTTCGAATCTTAGTCATTTTCATTGAAAAGATGGTGAAAAGGTTTTTTAGAATTTCTCCATTGGTCATAAGCCTCCAGGGTTTTATTTATTTTTTTAATTCAATCTTCTATCTCTTGACTAAAGGATGTATTTTCTCATATTATATTGATGATTTTCTAATGGGATCTTAGAGTACGATTTAACAACAGGGTATTCCCCTTTTCCAAAAGTTTGAATCTAACTTTAAAATGAACCCTAATTCAGAATCTCACCTACATATAATATAAAAAGTCTTTAAAAGGGAAATACCCTGATTTCGAATACAATTTTGAAATACTTCATAATTTTAAACATTTCATATACAAAGGTATAAGAAGTAAGACCTTGGGTGTTATTTTTCATTAAATCTTAAATTACACCACTTTTGGTGCATTAAAGCGTTCGGGTGTTATTTCTCATTTAATACGAATACTTGAGAAACAATACTCTGGGCTGGGAAAAATTCGTAAGTTAAATTGAAAGAATTAAAGCACTTCAGGGTGTTATTCCTTATTTAATGTGAAACAACGCTATTTATGAATCCGAAATAACACCCCGGAGTCTTTTTTGCAGCGGCTGATTATACTATTACGGCTTGGGTTATGCTATTAGATAACCTAACTAGATTTACTGTTAGGTTTATAAATCATTTTCAAATAAGCCCCGAAATTAACCGAGACCCTATTGAACTTTTTCGTATATTATCACAATTTCTTAGTCTTCAATGCTTTTTTAATCTATTTCTCAAAAATAATGCGAACATACAAAATATTTAAAATAGCTAAAAAATAATTAAATTTTTTACTAATTGATTTATAAATAAAGGTGACACTTGATATTACATTGAATAGACCTTGGTCCGATAAAATCTTTAAACCTTGATAAAAGCTCAAAATATTTTTTTTTTCTTAACTTATTACTTATTACAGTCTATTTAAAAACAATGTCATCTTAAATTTTAATTGGTGGAGATTTTTTTTTCACCTCAATTTAATTAAAATTACCTTGAAAATGATAAATATCTGTAGCTACATTGAAAGAATCAAGGTAATTTAATTAAAAAAAAAAAACAATATTTTTTGAGGACATGTATCACGGATAGTGAAATCTTATCCCTGAAAATACACCTTATAAAATAAATTTAAGATTATTATACTTGAAAATATACCTTTCTAATACAGATTTGATTACCCTTGACTAAGTTTATATATATATATATATATTTTGATGATAAATAGAATTCCCAAGAGGTAAAATTTAATATTGCTTTACCTTGTGGTTTTATATTACTTTTCAATAGAATTGAAAGGAAAAGTTGTTCAAAAAGTCTTACGTCTTAAAAATCTTTTGATTAGAAAATTTCAAAGATTTAATCATTAAAATGTTAAAAATGTCCATACATTTTTTTTTATTTAATTATTAATTAACCCTGACAGGCTTTTGGATAGAAAATGGACGAAAAACGTTGAATATAATTTTAAACACATATAGTTGAAACTTCGTAATATTGTGTAAATGTCAATATAATGTATAATCTGGGGAATATCGTACATTATGAATATTAAAATAAAATGAATGAATTTTTCGTTTAAGTAAAGATATAGATGAGCAATTCACAGATTATTCTCACAAAACGTAATGCTGGGCCTAATATTTCTTTTTGTTGCACCAAAGCCATATTTGACAACAGACCAATGAAGTTTGATTAGTAAAGATAGTCACTTATCAAAAAAGTGATTATTTAATTAGTGATAAGGGGTTGGTGCAATAGTGCCCTGGTAAAAAAGAAGTGAAATATATTATTTGTGTATTTGATTGAAATTTAATTCATCTAATGTGCCCATCATTGGTTAAGAGGTGAGGATGCTTTTTTTAAGGAGAACAGTAGTATCTATGCTTAGGAAAGTCTAATATTAACAAAGCTATAAGAGAAAATCTAGATCTTTTTTACCTAAACACAACAAATAACTGAACATTGAAGATCATAAGGTCCTATCTATGGTATGGAATTGATATCAAAATATTAATTAATCATTATCTGATTACATCGTTTTCTAAGAGTTATGTCTCTTCATCTCTTAAAAGTTTTAAACTAAGAAGTTTTGAAAAAAAAAATCATTCACTTGAAAGTATGACGAATGGACCTAAGTTACTGAACGCTAAATTTTTTACATCCTTTACATTTGAAGGGACCTCCTAAATCCCTCAAAAATTTATAACTTATTTTAGATATTTTTAGGATCACTTTATACTAGAAGCTTTTGAAATGTGGTATTATAAAATAATACTCAAAATTTTATGCACCGAAAGAGTTACTAAGCTTAAAACTTTCAGAAAATTAAATATAAACAGAGAACTCCCTCTAATTGTTGAAAATAGAAAACTTACTATGGTCACATCTTTTGAGGCTCAAAATACGAACTACTCCAATTAATTATCGAAGCAAGAATCGAGAGCAAAAGGTGCATCGAGAGGAAACAAATGTCGTTGCTGAGAAATATTTGTAAATGGACGGGTATTAGATCTCCTATTGTTCTAATACCCGTCCATTTGTTCACAGTGTGAGATACAGAGAAGAATATTTCAATATTATCGCAAGCCTACAATAAAACTTTTATATCGATAGCTTAATATCCGGAAGTGGTTTTTCAGTAGAAGAAGAAGAAGAAGACCACTTTGCATATATTTAAAAAAAATAAATAACTAATTTTGAAAATAGACAAGGCTCTAAATGCTTTAATTAGCTTTATGAAAGTATACAACCTTTAAATCTTTGGTTAACCATTAAGGTTAGGAAATAAACCTTTTTTAAATTTAATTTAATTTAAAAGCAATTTGGTACGTGCCCTACATTAAAATATTTTTTTTTTAATTATTTGATTCATACCAATAAAAATAAGTGGATTTTTATTAGAAAATATTCATTTGTCAAATTATATATTCCATATATATATATATTTTATTTTATTATGTTTATACATATGTATATCAGAACTATATTATAATTAAGATACATTAAGAAATTTAAATTACATTATAAATTACTTTATCTCCGAAAAAAAGAAGAAGAAGACATCAACTCATCTACTAGAACTAGATAATAGGTCGAATATTCAATTATGCAAATATGGACTATTATCAAAAAAGCACAACACAAATCGAATAATCTTTAAAGTTACATCAATCATTCCAGTTTATCTAATTCTAAAACTGGTATGTTTGTCTGTATATAGGATTTTGTAAAAATTTAAAAGATTACCTACATAAAAAAAGTGTGCGCATTTAATTGAAACACAATAGAATGCATATACGAAAAGATAGATTTTATTTAGATATTATCTAGAGATACTTATTATTTAAAAAAAAATTAAAACGTAGTAAAATAATGTGGGCTGAATGGGGGTAGGGCAGTAATATGATGGAAAAAATCTTTTATCTTGCAATCTACGCCAATTTTTGCGATTCTTTTGCTTGTTTCGATATTTTTTTTTTCAATAGATTGACATTTTTGTGTTCATTATTTTTTTTTAAAGGTCTCTTCTTTTGAGTCTTCTTTGAAATGAAATTAGCTTTTTTTGTATGTAGAATTTTTTTGCGATGCAATAAGATTAAACAAAATTACGAAAAAATGCCAATATCATTTAATTGACTTCAAGGTTTAAAGAATATAATAATTTTTTATATAATACAGTTATTAAATACAATATTGAATCAGGTAATTGAAAATGCAAATGAAGGAAAAAAATTTGATGCATAAATACAAAGCGTTATTATATAACTGAATAGCTATTAGAGATATAATCAGATTAGTTTAGGAAATCTTTTATATATTTTCACTGATTAAGGGCTATTTGCGATCTCCTATTTTACATCTACTTGTCACCTAGAAAACTGTTAGACAAGACTCTTTCTTTATGTCATGTTTGTGGAATTGGTGTCTCTTTTAAAAATCTGTGCACATCTAAAGTTAAACATGCATATATTGAGCAGCAAATTTAATCTTATAATCAAAGGGTTAAAAACAAATATTGATCTAATTAATACTTAATTTTGAATTTATTTAAAATAGAATATCTTTTGTAATTTAAGTTTAACATACATGAATTTTCAGACAACTTCTCTCACACAAACTTCATCACTATTAAAAGCTATATAATTTAATGGCTATGTAATACTTAATGAAACTCACTCATGACTCACAATTCGTACAAGCCTCTTATACAATACTTGGAAATGGGAAATGCATAAGATGTATAAATAAAAAGTATGCCTCTGCACCAGTTAAATTCTATCGGATATTTTCTTCTAATTTTTAGTTTTTCGACATTATTAAATCAAAATAGACTTACTTACGGATAAGCCATGTATATTATTAAAAGATCTGTATAATCGTGGAACTAACTAGGAATACTGGGTAGTATCCAGGTGTCAATTATGTTGATTTTGATTGTTTGTATTATTTAGAGTTAAATTATTTCAAATAGAAACTAAATATCTCAGAAAATTTCCTCATAATAACTATCCCAGAATAGAATACTAGTCCTGGCCTAAGCGATCCAAGGCAATGTAATACTTGATAATACAATGTTAACTCTTAAATGCATGAAAAGTGCTGAATCTTTCGTAATACTAAATTTTTATTTAATAAAACTAAATCCTCCTCGTAGTAAGTTGGATATGAGATAAAATAAAAGTTCCTTTCCAGTTTACATTACAAGTACCCGGCATACTCATTCAGAACTCTGGAGTGTGATTTGAAAAGATGCACGATGACAAAATATAAAGTATCTAAGTAATATAATCAAATCTTAAAAGCAAATAAAGTCATATTTGTTTAAAGCTTCCTTCATATCTTCAAAAAAATTAATTTACCTGTCATTCATTTTCTATGATAACAACTTTTAATATTTTTCTAAAATATTGCAAAAGAATTTCAATTTACGTTAAGACATTTCACAGTTAATCTGCATTTCTTGCATTGAATTTATGCAATACTATATATATGTACCCTATATATAAACATGTAGACCTTATATTAATTTATATTAACACAAAAAAAAAACATCATAGATGTTCATATACATTTCCATATTGCTAATAATACAACAACAAAACTGCTGGATAAAATCAAATTGCATATTACAAGTTAATGAGAATCATATTAAACAGTTTATTCATATGTAAAATTATTTTGTGTTAACATAGGAGTAATGATTTTTCTCGGGAAAAATTATTTTCCTTCGTTTCATCTGTAGTATGTATGTAGGTCCTAATGTTATCTTAGATTGCCATTTTTTTTTTTTATATTTTTGTTCAAAATTAATTAGCATAAAAATCAGATGCAAAAAACCTTGATGCCAGCGAATGAACATTATTGTCATAACAATAGAGAAAAAAATTTTATGATATTTTTGTACTTTTTTTTAATAAAATGTTAAGTTGCATGCAAGCAATTTTTCTTTTATGAGTCAATCGTGATGCAAAAAAAAAAAGAAAAATAAAAATAAAAAATTGATATTAAAAAAATTGAAAGTATAGGAGAAAAAATAATAATATTTATTTATTTTTTTAATAATTTTTCAAAGGTTAAGAAAATTTCTATTAAAAAAAAAATTTTAACGTGAGGAATATACGAGTAGTTTGTTTAATGGCTTAACTTTGATGTCCTAAGTTAAAAATTTCATTTTAAAACTTAAATTCAAGTTATTGTACAGTTGCAGTGAAAAGTTATTGCATAGTATGGAAATGGAGTGGATTTTGAAGGATTATAATATTTCGAGCATCTTCTCTACTCTTTAAGTTTTTTTCAGAATTGGATACAAAATCAGGGTTCCAATAATTTGTTTAAAAAAAGAGGGGGTTGGGGGTTAGCTCCCATTATATTAATGGATTTGTTGCTTAGTTATTATTTATGAAAAAACGTTAGAACAGACTTCAGAGCGGTTTTTGGTATTTGGGTTTTTTGAATTTTGGGATTTTTGAATTTTGGGATTTTGGAATTTTTAGATTTTGAATTTTATTATTTGGAACTTTGTATTTGGGGAATTCGTGGCCAACCCGAGCATTAATTTTTTATGTGTAGTAGAATGTTTGCAGTTGAATTTACGCTGAATATAAATTTTTGCTATCTCTTGTCTAAGGATGAGGCGCTATCTTTAGCCGATTTATCATCTTTGTCCTAGCTTGTTATCTAAGTTTTGATTAGAAGTGGATGTACGGTTTAAGAGTGAATGTACGGTAGGACTTTGTTTAGAACCATAATACCCTTAGAACATTAGAATCAAAGATAACAAAGCTCCATATTTGATTTCTCTTATCCAATGACAAATGCTAGCATTAGCCAGTTTTATATTTTTGTTCGATTTTTATTAGATCTCCTTGCAAAAACGATGTCATTTTGGTTTACATATACGTATAGTTGTTTCGAAGTATAATTTTAAAACTTCCCAAAAGACTTGTAAGCCTACGAAAATCAATTTTGGACTTTTAAAGTCAATGCTCTCAAATAATTTTAAAACTTTACTACGTTCATATACGGTTGTACTAAAATATGTGTCGAATGCAAAATATTTTCAATATAAAAAAATTTTTAATCCATAAAAATTTCATCGTCATTGAAAATTCTATAAAAATTTTAAAGTGTTTATCTGTCAATTTAAGTATCAATATAAAAAGTCTTGCATTAAATTTATTTGAACAAAATGTGAGTGAATTGTATAATTTTATTTGTAATCCTTCTAAGGAAATAATAAAGGAATTCCGTAAATGCAATGAGTTCCTATACATGTGTTTTTTATTATTTTAAAGGAAGTAATAAATTTTTATATCTCTATTTGTAACATTTTTGAAAACTCATTTTTATTATTTTTTATATAAACTTATTCAAGGAACTTATATTAGCACTACTTAACTATATGTATTATGAAAATTGCTGAAGCAGCACAGAGGAAAAGTAGTATTTGTATTCTTTTTTTTTAGTTTTGCGGAGCGAATTGTTTTAATTAAAATGTAAATATATATATATTTTTTAATATTATTATGATATGATTAAGTTTTATGACAACGTTTACAATATTAATAAAATTTTAATTAACTTTATTAAAATGATTTTTACAATAATGTAATATCGGTTATTTAATTTAGATCATATGCATTTATGAAAAAGTTTTTAAAGTCTTAAAGCAAAATATTAAAATAAATATTTTAATCGAACATTTTGAGAATCTCTCTCTTGGATGCTTATCCACTACTGGATGTTAGCGATGATATGTCCTGAAAGTTTAGTTTAAATCTGGATAAAATGCTTCTGTATTCATTTCGATGCATCGCTATGTGTACCAAATCACTAATATTTGATATACCTATCCAGGTCCTGATGTTGCGTAAGCACAACATTTTTTTTGACCAACACCTCTTTTACCTTCAATCTTGCCTTGCACGATAGCTATAGGAGTTCGTACTTTTGATCTCACATCACATATCCAAAATATGAAATATGTATTTTTCTTCTTTTAATATCGGCCTTTATTTATTCTTCGAAGTACTTCAATATTTATGACACGATCTACCCATAAAATTTTTAGTATTCAATAAAGCCAAATTTCAAAAGCTTCAAGTTTATTCATATAGGTGGTTGTCAAGATCCAAGTCTCTAATCCATATAATAGAACCGACCATACATAGCATTTCAAAAAACGTAAAGGAAGATCTAAATTCAGATAATTGCAGCAAAAAACTTTTTTGTATTTAATAAATGCACTTTTCGCTATTTCAATACGACATCTTATTTCTTGTTCAGATGTCCACTGTTCATTAAGCCAACACCCAAGATACTTGAAGCTAGAAACACGTTCAATTAGACGATGGTCGACTGTAACTGTAGCTGTGGTATATGGTGTTTTACATCTACTTATGATCATGAATTTAGTTTTTATCGATATTTTAAGAATATTTAAAATTAATTAATTATATTTTATTTAAAATAACAAATGATTTTCTTTTTAAGTATGGGATACTAAAAAAAAAGTCTCAGAAAACTTTTTATGCCATAAGGGGTTAACGAATCGATCTATTTCAGAGACATCATTTGATGAACTATCTTAATAAGTATGAAATTAATCTGATTTACAAATTAGCTATCTAGAATTATAAAGTACAGACAAATATTGAGAAAACTTTCATAAAACTAATAATGTAATAATTTGCATTTTAAACTTTGTATTAAACTTTTCAAAAGTGTCCAATAAGTTTTTACAATTGTTATACAAATAGAATCATCCGTAGGCTGTAGTATTTATTGCATTGCTTAAACAAACTTTTGATTGAAACTTTGATTAATTGTTTTAAGATAAAAGTAAATTTTATGAAAATCTCCAGTGAGTTATAAGAATCAATCAAAAAAGATTTTTTTATTTTAAAAACTCCATTAAATTAGAAGTTTTTAAAAATTTGTTTGTTTTTAATTTCAATTAAAAACATTTGATATAGTCGTAAATCACCTTTAGTTTTCACAAAATTTTAACAGAAGTTATTTTATGTCTAACTGTACCTATAGTAGTTTTAATTATCATTATCAAAAAATTCCAATACATATGAATTGAAATTAAAAATTTTCATTAAATATTCGTTTTTCTTTGGTTATTTAAATAAACATATCTAATAATTAACATTTTATTTTCGCTTTGTTAAACATGTATTAATATTTACACTTTATTAATACTGAGATACTTAGGTTTGTATTATTCAATTTATTTCAAAAATATTTTTTGATTTTATACAGTTAGTTTTAGTTAAAAACCCGCAATTTATTATTATTCTGTCATATTAATGAATTTTTTAAATATTAACACCTTTGGGTGCTTTTAATTTCAAATTTAGTTTAAAATTGCTCACAATTATACTGCAAACTATATTTAAATACATTTTAAATATAGTTTTTAATTGAATTAACTACTTGCAAGGAAATATAAAATTTAATTTTTAAAATAAATATATCACACACAAAAAAAAAACCGAAGTTGACAGGTTAATGTCACAAACTGTCACCATTGAGGTTATTTTTAATGTCAATATTTAAGATTTATTCAGGATACATATTTCATTTAAAATCGAATTTACAATTAAAAAGATTTAAATATGGATAAAAAAAAACTTGTGTTGATTTAAATATGGATAAAAAAAACCTGTGTTATTTTGATTGTTTTTGACCATATTTTTTTTTTTATAAATATTGAATTATAAAATATACTCGTATGACATAATTGCAATTCATATTGAAAAAAATTAAATACAAAAAAAACATGAATAATATTAATTATAAATAAATTGATTCCATTATGTGAATTATATATATATAGATTTATTAAATAACAAGGTGTTGTTTGTTTCACTTAAACATATAAAATTAATGCACATAAAAGTTTTTTTGAATGATGTAGATACAAGATACAAGTATAAGCAATCGGTGAAATGACATTCAGGGCAGCCAAAATTCGTCCTTTTTTGTCATAATTTTAAGTCACGTGCATTCTTCATTTGCACAATAATATCAATATTTTATGTTTTGTTATGATATTTGCCTCCTCAGGGTAGGTATGTGGACCTTCTTTGATATATGAATATTTTATTAATATACGGGTACCAATTCCTTTTGAAGGAATGTTTCTTAAAGCCTATGTAGTTTTAGTTATATTAAACGCTTGGGTTTTATTTTAATGCCTGATTTTTTTTTAACAGGGAACAGTAGAATGCTTCAAAACTTTCCTATTGGAACTATGTTATCAAAACCAACCGTTTTTTAAGCAAACTTATGAATGGAACCTTTAATACCGGTGAACAATTTGGTTTCGAGAATAGGGGTGTGAATGGGTTCTTGAGAATCGGATTTAGGATCATAGAATTATGGGGAATGGGAAAAATTGGATGGGATATTTAGAAGGAACACATTTTATGGAGCATACTTCCAAATATGCGATAATCGAATGACAAACGAATTTACATAAGCTGTATTGTGTAGGGATGAGCATCAATTCAATACTAGAAATGTCAAAACATGATTTACCCATGCAAATATATTTAGATTTATTATCGGACGTTCGATAACTTTTTATAAAAAAAAATACAGATAATTAAAACAAACAACCAAAATATGAATAAGTACCACTATGGCATATTGTGACAACATAAAGAGAATTAAAAATGATATATTAAATAATTTATTTTTTTTTTCCTTTTTTTTTGAATAAGTAATTTTTGTTGGTAATATCCGTTTCAATCCGTTAAATCGGATCTATTTGATCACGATTTTATATTATTTCTCAATTTGAAAAAAAAAAATATTATTCAGTTGCTTTATTAATTAAAAATTTTAAATTAATTTTTCATAATATTATATAAATATAAAAAAAAATATTTATATATATACATATATACAATATTATATTATAATATGACACGTTTTTTTTTAAATTGTAGATAATGTAGTTCAATATGACATTTACCTTGAAATTGGTTTTAAATCAACTGCGGAAATGAGTAAAGTAAAATTAACTTAAAACAAAATGGCAGGAAAATAATTTTTTACAAGGTTGTCCAAAATCAAAACCAAATTGGTAATTGGAAATTGAAAATAGATTATAAATTTAATTTTCCATTTACAATAAAAATGTAATTAAAGTATAATTGACTGCTTCCTATTTGGTGTATAATTTTTACTCTATTTTTTGGATAGTTACAGGTGTTTAAAAATTGGAAATTTTCAATTTGAAAGCCGTTACGATTTCTAAACGGAGGGTCACACTAAAAAAGTTTTACTTATTTTTTAGGAACTTAAGTTTTCTTGAAATTTTAGATTCTTAACTCAAATTGCTTGGGAGAAGTTATAAGGGGTCAAGAATTTGGCAAAAATTGAGTTTCACAAAGTGTTAAATTAAAGTACCGTATGGCAACACTATACATTTGTGTTACATTTATAAATCTCATAAAAATAACTATTATAATCCAGATTGATTATATTCCTTATTAAACTTTTGTTATGACAATTTGAATTTAGCGCACTTTCGATATTTTAGAGACAGTAGCTCTATTACGGGCGGGGCTACATAAAAAATATTCTGTTATGAAATTAATTCTTTTGCATTATTTACATAGGCACTATTTTTTCAAAATTTTTTGAAAATAGACTAAAAACCGAGATTCAAGCTCATACTTCTCAAATATTTAAGGTTGGTAATTATTACAAGTTAGTATATGAAACACGGGTGCTCTTCATTAAGTTGATCAAATCCATATATAACATATTTTTAGTAATTTGTTTTTTTTTAACAATTTTAAAACAACTTTAAAAAATTAATTACAAAATGAATTAAAAAAAAACAATTATTCAGAAAAATATTAAAAATTAAACAAAATTTTTATATAAAATTTCAATTGAATTTTTTTAAAGTTAAATAATTTTCCAAAAGAAAAGTTTTCTATTGAATTATTTCTTTTCCAATAAAAATTTTTAGCCAAAGCTTTTATTTTGATCTTTTTGTAAAGAGCTCCTCAAAATCTCATTGTTAATTATGAAATACCAATCGTCATTATCGAAATCATTTCGGAAAAGAAAGGGTACCTAATCTGAAATATTTCAAAATAAATTTTTGTTTTTGTAAATATTATTGTAAAAAAAAATACGATATCTCACAGATGGCGTACTTACAATAATGAGTGAAAATTTTTTCGCAATAATTAAAAGAAAAATAAAAAATTCATTCGTTTTATATTTCTTTTAATAAATAGCACAAACATTTTTTGGATAAAATCGCATGATAAAAAACGATAATTTCACAAAAGAATTAAAAATTTTTTTTAAACGCTACTAAAATCGCAGTAAGTTCTAATAAGTGATTTCATTAATTTTTTGAACAGGCCTCGAATTAATTTAAACTGTACCGACTTTTCTGCGAGGGAGTCCTGTGCCAATTAATATATGGGCACTTATGGAAAAACTAAATGTTTTGAATATATTTCAGAAGCCGTGTTTGAAATGCATTACCCACTGATGTGTCCGAGGCCTTGCACATCATTCTTTTCATGATCTCTAATTAATTGCATTTCTATTTCTTTTGGTATTTTTTTTATCGAACGACAATGGAAAGCATCGAAAGCCACCGCTTGAAAATCTGCGCAGTTCTTTGGGTAGTGTACACACACTAAAACCCCATTATTTTGACCCCAATATTTAGAATGCGGTCTTATACAAATATAGAGTTTGTTTTGAGGATGAGAATTAAGAAAGGAAAATTAAAGAATTGGGATTGGGGATCATGTTTAGAAGTTAATGACTTAAATGACTAATTTCTACATTAGACTTAAATGCGGGTAATAATGCAGTGCAATATCCTGTACAATCGAAACACAGACTACCAACTTTTGTCTTTAAATTTAAAAATAAAAAGTTGGTAAAATGAAAATGGTTGGTAAAATTTAAGGAACATGAAAAGAAACATTTTTAAATTTTTTTTTTAATTTGTTTTTGTACTGTGGTAGTGTAATGTGGAATACAGATCTGGTCATTGTTTAAGAAAACGCAAAGTACATAGAAAAGTAACAAAAGATTCTTTAAAAATAAAAAACAAAAATTCTTATCTGTTTTCTTATAATTTTTATTTTTGTACTTTTTCTATGGTGGTTGTTTTATCTCCACTACTTTTACTTTTCAGTACTTAATTACTTATTTTAGTTAATTTTCTTTGGTTTCCTTTAAGTACACTGTGTTTTTTTATGTTTTTCACTAAAAAACACAATAAAATAAAAAGTAATTTAAAGTTGTACCAATTGTAGTTTTTTATTGTAGTGATTTCTTGAAGTTGTCCGAAATTTTTTAAAATAAAAATTAAAAAAAATAAAATTTTTAATAGAAAAAAAAATCCGGGACATAGAATTTCAGGATATGAAATTAATTCAAGGATATGTGCTTATTTAAACATATTCTAACATTATGAAATTATTTTTCAAGTTAAATTGATATTTCAAACATTCGATTAGATTCGATTATTTTGTAAAATTTTCAAAACATGAACTTGTAAAGCTTCCCAAGTTCCCAAGTTCCATAGACGGATTTAATTTTTAAAATTAATTCTTATTTCATATCTTACTCTGGTTAAAAGAAGGACATTTGGGTGTTGTACGGGTGTTTTTGTTAATAAAAATCATAATTGTCTCAGAAAACAATAAAAATTTTAAGCAGTTGGCTTACATTCAACAGGCTACGAAAACAATTCTGTCAGACTACTAATTTAGATACAAATTTTTTTTCACCACTTCGAGTCAATTAATTGCTCTCCGAAATTAAACATGTCTAATTTACAAAACAAATTTCTTAATAATTGTCAGGTCGAAACGGGTTTGACAAATTTCCAGACTGTTGTAACAATAGACTACACTGCCAAAAGGCACTAGATCAAAAAAATTATAGAGCATAGAATACTAATTTGATTACTTTTGAATGAAAGAAAAATCATCGACCTATTCCAGGCCTGGATGAACATTTCTGTGAAACTTAGCATCAATCATAAGTGCTACTACCTATAGCTTTGATTGAGAACCAAGATATGTTGTTTAAATCCATTAAATTTTTTTAAATGTCACTTAAGATTTACTGTTGTATAGTGAAAGTTATATTATTCCGTCCAACGGAACGTTTCTAAGGAATTCATAAACTGTTAATTTATTGCAGAAACCATCGACATATTCCAGGCCTGGATTAACAATGAAGTTTGTTATCAATCAAATGTGTTACTCTATGTGTGGATTAGGCATACAATCAAGATATATTGAATAAATCCGTTAAATTCTTTCAACTGTGATGTAAGATTTACTGTTGTATAATTAAAGTTCTATTATTCCTTCTGTGGAACTTTTCTAAGGAATTCATAAACTGAACATTTTATAGAAATAAGATTTAGTTCCCGTTTAAAAAATAGTATCTGAAGAATTGAATTCTATTGCATCCCAATTTTAAATATTATAATTAAATTTCTCTCAGACAAAGCAATTTAGCCTACGGAATGAATTCATTCTTATTTGAAGATCCGTTTCAATTTTTTTTTCCAATGTGAAAATTTACAAATATTTCCTGGTTATATTCTGTTATTTATTTTCTCGGGGCTCTTATTATGAACTAACTGTAAAAAAAAAAAAGAATGTACCAAAACTGTATATAAAACTTAAATAAAAAGGGTTTTCATTTTAAAAAAAAAAATCCAAAAAAAAATGGGAAAATAAAACAATAATAAAATTTAAAACTTTTTCCATTTCGCACTCAAAATACACGATACAGGTGAGTTAAATTTTAACAGGTAAAAAAAAATATGAAACAAGAGGGTTGAAAATTAAAAAGTTTTTGCATTAGTTGCTTATTTTTTTTTGTATTGTTTCTTGTGTGTGTGTGTGGTAGGAGGTACTGAGGCAGTCAGTTTTTATTGAGCTATGTTTGAATAAATTTACTTTTCATAAATTGTTATTTTTTTTATTTTGCATAATTTGTTTTGTTTTTTTATTTTATTTTTCAAACAATGGTGTTTATTTTTAATATTTATTATATTGAATGAATATTCAATTTTCACTTTCCCTTAAATATATTATAAGAGAAAGTATTGGAATCAGGGAAAAATCTAATTCTCTAGGTATTAGAAAACCTAACCACTTCCTCAATTTAATATGTAAATATCAGATTGGACTACGTGGATGCCTTAGGCTACTTTTAATTTTGTTTGGGATCTAATACAAGTATTTTTAGTTTTGGGGAAAGTTTAACAACTAAGACTACGATACAAGGATTAAAGCCAGTCTTAACTTAACTTAAAGATTTTGATCGAGCTCACAAAAATCTTACATGTGTATTCCAGGGCAGGTTTTTGGATATGAATCCTTCTACAATCTTAAAAGAAAAGTATCATTTAACTTTAAGTCCTTATTACTAATTTTAAACTTATTGTTATTAATTACTCATGATTTTTATAAATTATAGACCAAGATAAGTGTGTTTGTTGATTTTTACGCATATGGAACCATATTCCATTAAATGTGTTCCATATGATGTGTTAATGTATAAGTGTAAGATTTCACAAGATTTAAAAAGTACATTAACATCTTTTTTAACCAATTTTTTAAATACCCTTTATTTCCTAACCCAATTTCTCAAATTCTTTCTACATCCTTGTTCTGGAAACCATATCCTTGAACTATGCATTAGTATAACCAGTCCAAATCCAAATGTCGGACTAAAAATTACGTTGTTTTAGTATGACAAAATCTTACAACACCCCAAAATACTGCACAAATAGTGCTAATGAATGACTTTCGCAGCTTTTCCCTGTTACTCATAAAACAAAAAAATTCAATTTGTTTAGGGGCCAAATAAAATAGTTTATATCTTGCATATTTATAAAATTCACTTCTATTATTATTCATAAAAGTGTATAATTAAGTCAAGAGGAGAACCCTATCGTTTTATTCTTAAAGTTATTTTAAAAAAATTTATTTTTGAGCAGGGATCACTTTTATATTACCTTATAGAATTGTTTCGAATTTAATTATTCATGTATAGGATTAGACAGGTTTTTATAAATATAAGGAAATTTAATAAAATTTTGAATAGAATTTATACAAATATTCACACCAGTTTACCATTGCTTTTGTTATACTAATTTTTCATCAAATTAATTAGATGAATAAAGTGCAAAATAATGTATCAAAAAAAGTTAATTTAAAATACATTTTAGTATCTCGTAAAATGTATTAAATGTAGCTGAATCTTTTTATCCTTCCACTAAACTCAGAAAAATATTTTAAAAATTTTAATATACTACAAAAATATTTATAAAATGTCTCTGAAAACGCAAAAGATTTATGTTTCACAATTGGTGAAAATTTTTTTATTATCTCACCTAAAAGTTTTGTAAAATATTTGATACCTTTTTCGAGTTATAACTTAGACTTTATAAAACTTTGACTTCAAATAGAAAAGCTATGCAAAGTATTTAATTTCCAAATAAAAAGTTTATTTTCGACTCTGAAAACTATCTCACATAATCTTATTCATAGAATTTTTTGTTTTAAAATTCAGTGAACTTAAAATTTTGTAGATAAAGACTCAGTATTACCGCAAAAATTAAATTTTACTTACCTACACTGTCTATCACGGCCTGTAAGATTTATGAGTCCTATGAATCAGTATTGTATCAAAAAATAAAATCGTACTTGCCTACACTGTCTATCAAGGCCTGTAAGATTTATGAGTCCTATAACTTAGTATTGTATCAAAAAATAAAATCATACTTGCTTACACTGTCTATCAAGGCCTGTATACACATTTTGGCTATGATTTATTTCTAATACAAGAACCTTTCCAAGTATGTAAAATATGATAATATTATTATAATATAATAAAATTATAATTTTATAACTTATCATATGATATTTTATAAAAATATAAAATTTCAACTTTCTTTTAAAACTCAAATATATCATGTATATAGACATTTTTAAAATTGGTTTAAATGACTTTCATTTAATATAGGTGATTTATCATATATGTTGGTATATGATTTTATAGAAAGGCTTTACTAAAACCATATTTTAATATTTCATAAATGATTTTAACACCCTTCTTTTATTTGAAATATTTTAAATTGCTAACTTTTCGGATGGGTTTAATTTACATTCGACAAATACAAAAGTGTTTTTTTTTTTAATAAATTAGAATAGAATTTAGTTACAGGCATTTTTTTTTATTTTAAAAAAAAATAAATGTTTTATTTTACTTTATTTACTTTAAAAAAGAAAAATTAAAAACATTTAAAACATAGAAACATTTTTACCACATTTTGCCAAAAAGGGTATATTTAGTTACACTCTGTTCTGTACGTCTGTCCGTGTAGGTGTGTGTAGGTGTTGATAAAACCTTTACACAGTTTGAAATAAAGAAAACAAATTTTAACTACGATTAAATATCACAAGAAAGTTAATTACATGGAATAACTGTTTTCTGCAGTCCCACCTGCTTTATAACTACAGCCTCAAATTTCGGTAAAATTTCTATATTTAAATTATCTATTTAAATTTCAATCTAGAAACGGTCAAATATATTTAAAATAAATATATAGGCTTGTCATACGGTACTTTTATTTATGGTTTTGCGAACGTCAGTTTATGCAAAATTTTTGACAACTCATATCTTCTAAATGGCTAAAGTTAGAACTTGAAATTTCGGGAAAAGTTATATCTTTAGAAATAAAGAAATTTTAAATAGTCCGATTTAAAGAGTCATTTAAGAAAGTTTTTTTTTTTGTGACGCCGACTCTTTTTGGGGGTCCAAAATTGAAATTTTGCTATTTATAAACAACTGTAACTTGAATACCTGTCCAAATATTTTATCATGCTTATTCAAGGCATACTATAGGACTTAAATATTAAAAACTTTCTGTTCTTAAAAACCAGTAGCTTAGGAATTTATTTATATATTGGGTTGAACATTAATATTCAAGTTTAACATAAACATTAACATTCACCAATAAAAAATATTATAAAAATTTGTACATAAGTAAATATTAAAATTATATATCTGAATAACTTAATTATTTATAAGCGTAAAACTGTCATTTATTGTAGCCATTGCGATATTGCAAAGTAAATATTAGCATATTACAAATTTTATATATATATTTATTATTATACCATAAATTACTTGAATTATTTAAAATTGCATTTAAATTAAATTAAATTAACTAATTATCTTATAAGAAAACCTATAGGAACTCTGTACGAGTCCCAAGCTCTTTTAGAGAAATTAAATGAATAAATGCAGGGTTGTAAATGAGCGGACTCAAATGCCAAACTCAACTCATAGTTCAACTCAAATGATGAATCCGCTAATCCATCCACATGCGCTCACAGCTTGAGCGGACTCAAAATTTGAGTTGAACGATGAGTTGAACTAAAATTTGAGCTTTTTACAACCCTGAAAAAATTAAATGAATAAGAGTTGGAGTTTATATTTCGTTAACAGGTTCTCTTGATTGCATTGGGCTTATATTCTAAATATGAATTGCATTATTATTCGTAATTTATTCAGTATGAACACATTTTGTAAATTTGCTTTTTTAAAAACCCTTGATTTTTTTCATCACTTGTGTTTTGTTTTTTTTTTACTATACAATATGGCAACATACCATTGTATACATTCTTTTGATACTATTTTTTTTTTTTTTTAAGTTTTCCTGCTTTTGACACCTTTATTTGCATAATTTTACATTTTTTTGACTTGAAGCATGGTGTAAATTTATATTTTTTTCTGTCATCCCTTTGTCAAAAGTTTCAATGTTATTTTGTTCTTTGTTTTTGTATATTGCATGAGATTGAGTTTTTTGTAGGGGTAATTTTTGGTAAAGAATAAAAAAATTAAATATAAAATTAAAAAAAAAGAATCTTAAGATTTTTTCTGTGTTTTCAAAATGGAGTAAAACAAAAAGAAACAGACAGGTGTATTTTATCTTAGGAATAAAAAAATGTATCTATACAATAAAAATTATGAATAAATTCTATAGACTGTTAACTCTTCTTTAAGTGTGTAAATGAGTATTTTAATAAAGTGTCTAGTTTTTTTTTGGATTATTTTACTTCAAAAATAAAAATTACTTTTGTTTTGACCTAAATTTGATTGAAATGTTGAAAATATGAAATGAATGTGATTAATGAAACTTAATTTTTGTTTTAAGCATGTTTTAACTACTTTTGTTTTGTTTTGATCTAAAAATTTTTAAAATTAGTTTTTACATAGCTTTTAAGAGAAAATTAGTACTTGAATTGTAAACTGTAATCATTTTGAAGTAATTAACTGGGTTATGACTACTAGATCATAAAAAATAGTAACTATTGGATGGAATATGTAAATTACTTACTTACTTACTTTATCGGCATAACAAAATATTATTTTTGAGCCGAGTCCAAAGCTTTCCTCCATTGGCTTCTGTCTTGCGCAGCTTCTCTCCAACTTCCAACAATATTCAGCATTCTTACGTCTGACTGAACACCGTCTTTCCATCGAAGATGTGGTCGCCCTCTTCTGCGTCTACCCTCCGGATTGGAGTCAAAAACCGCTCTTGCTGGAGCATCATCGGTCATTCTTACTACATGACCCAACCAGCGCAATCGTTGGATTTTAATCCAGGTTACGAGATCAGTTTCGTCATATAGCTCATACAGCTCGCGATTTTGTCGTTGTCTCCAAACTCCATTGATGTTAATCGGACCAAAAATTTTACGTAGAATCTTCCTTTCAAAAGACCCTATCAGATTTTCATCGTAGTTGGATATGGTCCAGGATTCTGCACCATATGTCAGAACTGGTACGATGAGTGTTCTGTACAGTGTGATCTTTGTCTTTCTACTCAGGGTTTTTGACCTCATGTGCTTGCTTATCCCAAAGTAACAACGGTTGGCTAGCACTATTCTACGCTTAATTTCCAGGCTGGTGTTGCCGCCTTCTGTGTTCATTTGGCAACCGAGGTATACAAAATCTTTCACCACCTCAAAGTTGTATTCACCAACCGTGACATTCTGACCTACACGGCGACGGAGGGCGTCGTTGTTTGTTGCCACCATGTATACCGTCTTTTTCTCGTTCACTTCTAGGCCTAACCTTCTTGCACTCTCCTCAATAGCAACAAAGGCTTCGCAGGTATCCCTTTGTGATTTGCCGATTATATCTAAGTCATCTGCGTATCCGAGCAGCTGGGTTGATTTATAATAAATTGTGCCTCTTGTTTCAACGCCAGAGTCGCGCACCACTTTCTCAAGTGCGATGTTAAATAGATCACACGAGAGCGCGTCTCCTTGTCTAAAGCCTCGCTGCGTTCGAAAAATTCCAGATATGTTGTTTTCTACTCTGACTGCGCATAATGTACAAGCTATGGTCATCCTGCAGAGATTGACGAGTTTAGCAGGAAAACCGAATTCCACCATTGCTTGTAGTAGCTCGTCTCTCCCTATTGAATCATACGCAGCCTTGAAATCAATGAACAGATGATGTGTACTGACATTGAATTCATTGCACTTTTCTAGAATCTGTCTTAGCGTGAAGATCTGGTCAGTTGTTGATTTACCAGGTCTGAAGCCACACTGGTATCGACCGATGTTATAATCCATATGCGGCTTCATTCGCGTGCAGATGATACTCGACAGGATCTTATACGCCACATTTAAGAGACTTATTCCTCGGTAGTTTGAGCATTCTAACCGATTACCTTTCTTAAATATGGGTATAATTATGCTGGTGTTCCACTCATTGGGCATACTTTCTGTAGTCCAGATTACGGTCATGATTTGGTGTATGCACCTTACCAAATCATCTCCTGCTGCTTTAAATAGTTCGGCAGCTATGCCATCTATTCCCGGCGACTTGTTGTTTTTTAAGCGCCCGATGGCCGTGTGAACTTCTTCCAAGGTGGGCGGTGGTTCATCGTCTTGGATATTGGGTGGTGCATAATTATGAGTAGATGGTGCGTAAATTACACTTAAATATATTAAAAAAATGGATCTTTTTAAGCAATTTATTTCATTTGGTATTTTTTGAAAGTTTTAACATTGATATGAGTAAAAGGTGATTGGAATTTATGCCTCAGGAAATAATCTCCAGAAATAAAGTAATCAATAATTCTTTACTCAAGCATTTTTAAAAAGAAATCGACAATTTTGACAATTCGGGCATTTTTTGACATACAGAAAATTTTGACAATCTGTTTTGATGGTATTTTCTTTTAATTTTGTACTTTTAAAAAAAATTTAAATCTGCTCCAAAAAATCCAAAATAAAGCATTAAAAAACTTATTCTTATATGATAAGAGAGCATCTACATCTAGGATACATAGAGTCCTAAACATTTTAAAATTAAATGATTATAAAAATCTTTGCTGTACTATGCATGTTAGAAATATACTACATAATGACATAAAGTCCAGCATACAAATAGCAATAAATAGCAACTTTCACCAATATAGTACTCGATCAGCGCATCACCTTCGTCCAACACAAGGTATAGGACTATATGGAATTGAACAAAATATCAACATAGGTATCAAATTGTACAACGATCTACCGCCAGAAGTCAAAGTTTCAACAGCTCAAAAATTTAAAATCACTTTAAAGAAACTACTCTTAGATCAGTATAATAATTAAATTCATTTTCAGAATCCTTTCTTTATATTAATTTTTTAAACTTTAATAAGTAAACATTCAAAAAACCTAAATTTATCGTATTTAATTTGAATTACAATTTGTAAATATTATTTAATTTGATTTACACGTTTTATACTTTGTATATATTGTTAATTTTCTTGAATTTCTTATTGCATCTATTACACTCTAGCGTTAATCTATATATATATGTTTTAATATACTCTGTACGAGCCTAGTGCTCTTTTAGAGAAATGAATTAATAAATAAATTAATAAATAATAATAATTACGAGACACCTTTTAAATCTTCTTTATACTGTCCTTTTTCTAAAGTCAACTTAGCATAAAACTACAGAACTACAACTTTATCTTGTACTTAGTTCCAGGTTATTATCTGTATTGAATTTCGAAGATATACTTGTTAGATCTTGAGCTTGTTACGGGGATACCTCTCCACAAATACTCACATTAATCTCCAATTTTAGGAACGTAATTGAAGCAGGACAAACACTTGTGTATTAATAAAGTTCTTAATATTATTAATTCGGAAGATATGCTTTTAAGTCTTGGGAGGTGTTATCAAAATTATTTGAAACGCCACTTCAATTGATTCCAAGTTTTGTTGAAACGAGGGAAATAGGAAGCTTGGCTCGAATAGAAGCTTTAATCAATACTTAGCATCAATTAGAAGATGGCATCAATATTTTTTGAGTTATCTTGTTTACAGACGGACAGATATTATCAAATCGACTCAGGACATGACCCTTATTCTAGGAAAATATTAATAATTAGGAAAAATTGTTATAGAAAACCGCATGAAAAACTCTTCATAATTTTTTATATTTTTAATCAATAAATTAATTTATTAAAGAAAATAAATTGATTGAATAAATTTTGAAATAAGCTTTGTGGCATTCAAAAACCAATGTAATAATAATATAAATAATAATATAAATAATGTATAAATATAGAACTTAAATATATATATTAATTTTTAATAAGATTTATATTTTAATTAAAAAAATAATATTTTTTATTTTTTTCATTTTAATTTGTGAATTTTAAAATAAAATATTTTTTTGCCTTTGTTAGAATATGTTTTAAATTGAAAAATTTTTATTAAAAATTTTTAATAAAATATTAATTCAGGAAATATAGAATTTTAAGAAAATATTTCATTTTTTTTGTAGGATTTATAAAAAAAAAATTAATTTAAATATAAAACAAATCTAATATTTCATAAAACCAAAAGTCAGTATATTTATTTTTTGAAAAATATCATCTTCTAATACTTATATGGGTCTTCCGGGGTTATTATAATTTTTTAAATATTTTTCTTTTGAAATTTAATTGTGAGTCTATTATATTTCTTTGGAGTACCAGACAATGGTAAACTTTGCCTGATATTATAATAATCCTTTACCTATTTGGTGTTTGGACTTCTTATTAAACTATTATAATATGTAATATATTGTTTCAGTTTTTTTTCGACCAGGATTTGAGCCTTCTCGATTGAAAAGTCACCCCTTTTACTACTGAGCTATACTAAAATTTGTAGAAAAAACAATTAATTAGATTTAAAGAATTCGCAAGCTCTCAAGACTGGTACGTGTCAACAGAATAATTAATTAGATTGACTAGGCACAGTACTGGGTTAATAAAGTTTTGTGAAAAAATGGCTAAAGTCCTGCCGGAATCCTTAAATTTGATTATTTTAAAAATTTTAATATGTTATTGAAGGTTTAAATAAAATGTAATTTCATATACATGAATTAAACACCTAGTAGTTTCATTTTAATTTCACTAAAATTTTACCCGTATTTTGTCTAGGCTATTCAGACTTCTTCAAAGTTTGTACACAATTCAATCCCATCCTTAGATTCTATTTAAAAGTCTAATTTCAATTTAATAAAAAATCTAATCAATTACCTGAATAAGCTTTAAATAACCCAATAACCTGTAAGTCAGTAAACCAACTGACTTAATAATATGATGAAAATGAATTTGATTTTAAAAGTGTACTAAATTTCTATTAAAAGTTGTACTTTTCAACGTTCACTTTCAATTCAATTGTATTCAAAAGTTTGAATTCTGAAATCATTTTATATTTCAAATAATTTGGTATCTGACTTGAAGTTGTACATTCCAAAAAACATGTTTATAAAACATCACAGAATGTTAAATTTAGTATTAAAACATATTATGTACCTTTCTGTGTACTTAGAGTATATTAAAATTTTGAAAATCAAATTTTTATTAAAATATATTTTTACCAGTATGATTATTTAATAAAAATATTTTTTCGCATATTTTCAAATTTAAGGTAGAGCTGAAAAGTTAAATATTATGTATGATTAAAATTATATTAAAAATGAAAAATTCCAATTGCATACGTTATACCTTTATACATACATATGTTTATTCAAAATTCAACTTAGCTATGAGGGAGTTAATATTAAATTAAAATATATATGTAACTTTCTATACCCCCTGTTTCTTTCTGATGTACTAGTACATATTTTAATCATAAAATATTTTACAATTTTTTTATATTTTTTAGAAAATGCATTTTCTTATATTTTTCAATTAATTTTTCTGAAAAAAAGAAAATCTTATAAAATCAAAAAAAAAAAAACCTTTGATAAGAGAAATGAAATCTCAATGGAAGAACTTTTAAAAAATTTAAATTTTTATCAAATTTTCAAAAAAATTTTGAAAAAATGTACTTATCAGTTTTTCTCTGTACGTCCGTACATGCGTTCGTATGTTTAAAAAAACTTTTACACCATTTTAAATAGAGAAAAGAAATTTTAACCACCAGTAGGTATTGCAAAAAAAATAAATTCATAGAAGGCCTTTCTTCTGTAGCCCCATCTGTTAGGAAGCTACAGCCTCCAAAGCCGAAATAAGTTTTATATTTAAATTGTTATAACAAATTTTTTGAAAGTTAGATGCATAGGGTTGCCATACTGTACTAAAATTTACCATTATGCAAAACTCAATTTTCGCAAGGTTCAATCTAGAGTCTTGAGATTTTGTAAGAAGTTAGATACTATTTGTTAGAAATTAGTAGGAGCCTGTTAATAAAATTTTTTTGTCACGCTAACTGTTTTGGAGTTGGTAGGACTCGAAAATTGAACCTTTCCTATTTTTTTAACTTAAATACCCGCCTAAATTGTTTTATAATAATATATAAAAAATTTAAAGCTGGAACAATATGTTTCAACATATGATAAAGGTTTTTCTTAAATTTATAAAAGGTTCTTAAAATTGAAGAAGTGTCTGTTAGTTTTAACTATTTTCGCTTAGATAATAAAATTTTAAAGAAAGTTCCAAATATTGGTGGAAATCACAATTTAATAATAAATAATAATTAAATTAGTAATGAATTGATGAAATAACTAAACTATAATATTACAATAAAATACTCAGTATAAAACACTAAATAATTTTGAAAATGTGGTTTTTTAAAAACTTTGGCTTTTTCCATCACTTCTTTTCTTATGAAATAAATTGCGTAAATAAAATTTTAAATTGTAAAATTATGTTTGTAGTTTGTAGTTTTATGATTTAATTTAAAAATTTTTATGTAAATAAATTAATTTACAAATAAAAAGTTATATTTTTATACCCGTATGACTATATAGTCCAAGGGTATAATAAATTTGCCATTACGTTTGTGACGCAGAGAAGGAGAGGGGTAGATATAGACTCAAGTGCATGGATCGGATCAGAATCGAAAAATGTCCGTCCGTCATCACGATAACTCAAAAAGTAAAGGACCTAGGATTATGAAATTTTCCCAAATTCGTTTTTATGCAAAAACCGAAAGCTATTTAAATCCAGCCATTTTGGTTCACGGGTTCGAGTACCTGCCATACAACTTCTAATTTTATATGAGCATAACTCTATACCTATGGAAGCTGCGTGTCTGAAATTTTGCCAAAAATAGTTTAGTATAGTGGCCAAAGTTTCTGCAAAATTTAGTTGGTCTACTGCTGAGGGTTCGAGTAGCTGCCATACAACTCCTTCTTTTATATGAGGATTACACTACACCAAATGAAGCTGGGTGTCTGAATTTTGCCAAAAATAGTTTAGTGTAATGGCCAAAGTTACTGCATAATTTGGATTTGGATTAACCGGATGATATAATGTATATGTTACGGTCATACGGGTATCCCAGAGTTGACACAGTCTACTCTACTACACTCTTCCTCGTTTTATATAATTTTATAAACGTTGTCATAATATAGGTATGAGTGATTTAGTAAATTAATTATACAAATGTTTTTTTACTTTTTAAATAGTAACTATATATTAAGAAAATCAATTAAGACAAAATTTCGCAAAGGAAACTAATTAATTTATTTTAAACGAAAAAATAAAATTTACATTAACTTTTGTAAATATTTTTCTAAGAATAGTTTAAAAAGTATTCTCGATTTTAGAAGTATTTTTTTTGATTAGCAATTAGTAATGATATAAAGTAAATGAATTATTTATTTAATTTTTCTTGGTATATTTCATGTTATCTGAGAAAACCTTAAAATGATTTAATATTAAATAATTCTTTCACGATTGATTGAATTTGGTTCAATTGAGAATTTTTCGAAAATGACTTCATTAATTTTCAGTAATTTTAATTTGACTTTTAAAACGAAAAAGTTAGTTGAAAAGTTATTTTATTCTAAATGAAATGAATTTGCAAATGAATTAATTTCTTTTAAATGTAGTTTTTTTTTAATTTTATTTGGATTGACGTACAAGTGAAAATGAATTTCTTTACTCCATCTTTTGGGAGCACAGAGTTTTCACAAAACCTTTCCACCTATTTCTATTTTGTGCAATGACATTCGTTTCTGTACATATTTCTTGTTCATTTGCATTAATTCTCTCTCTATTATTTTGAGCCATGTATTTTTAGGTCTTCCAACATTTCTCTTTCCTGGAGGGTTCCATTCCAGTAGTAGGTTACTATTTGTCTTGGGCATTGTATTTTGCATATAATTCGAAACTTCTTGTTTACTAACTAATTTTCGCCACTGTATAAGAGGATGAATTTTATGCATGCTTTGAATATTCTTAGCTTTGTTTTTCTTCCTATTTGCCATGTTCTTCATATTTTTCAAATTCTTCTAAATGTCGTTCTATTTTTTGTAAATCTACTATCAATATTTAGAATTAATACTACTGCCATTTAGTGATACTAACACTAAATCTGTCATTTCCAACTTGACATAAGTACTCACTCTGTCATATTGCAATTTTATTTTATTTTAAAAAACTCCAAATAATTTTTTTGTTTTTTCAAATAAAGTAAAATCATCCGTCAAACCGCTTTTCATTTCCTGTCAAATTTCAGTGTGTAATTTAAAACACTAACAATAAATAAAGTATGATAAAGACATTTAATAACTGTTTTTTCTTTCCAAAATAAATATGCAAATATATATGAAACTAATTCTAGTCCTAACATTTTCACTTGTATACTGTCAAATATTTTGAAGTAGGGATAAAACTTTAGTTAGACGAAAACTGTAACAGTTAAGTAATTTTGTTCAGTGTGAATATAAAAAAGTGCTGAAAATGAGCCAATAAATAAAAAAGTGCTGAATCTTTATTTATAAAATTCGGTATTTAAAAGAAAAGTTCATATGCAAGAATTCATTATAGAGATAGAGTATTTAGACTATGGCATTCATTCAATAAACATTTAAATCATAGGTTATAATAATAATGACTTATAGCCATTATTAATGAAATTATTAGATAGATTAATCTTTTATTCAAACATATTATTTTTCATTTAAACAATTTTCTTGATTTTCTTTACTATAAAAATATATTTTAGGGGTATCAAAGCATTTAAAAATTTTCTCTTAAAAATTAAATTTTAAAAAGGAATTTTCAAGATAAAATCAGCTTTAAACTTTTGCTCAGCTTTGTAGCATTAGAAAATTAAATTAGGTCAAATTTGGTGAATTGTGTGATAGACTTTCTTTTGGATGGATAAAACTTTGAAAAAAATGTAAAATTCTTATTTGGCAGTATTTCAATTATTAGTTTAAAATTTACTGAGCTTTTAAAACAGTTTTTAAGTTAAAATTCAAATTCTTTCAAAAAGGACATGAAAACAAGTAATGAAAAAAATTAAAAGTTTAAAAAAAAGCACATTTCCAAAATCAAACAATGTTGCATGCTAAATCAAAAGTCACTTTCTTTAATTTTAAGAAACTTTTTATAATAAAAAGGAACTGTTAACACATGATTAAATATAATGTTGGAGCTTTGATTTTTGTGAGTATCTTCAAAAAAATTTGAAAAGGGCATGGTTCAGGTACTTAATAATAGAGAGTTTTCCGTTTCTGACCCCTTTACAGCTCATAAACGGCAGGCGACACGAAGAATAGTTTAAATGGCTCATACATTTAAAAGATCCAGGAGATCAAACATTTTGCAAAGCTTGCGTTTCGAATAACGGAAAATTAAAATACCGTAAGGCGGCCCCTATATGTATATTTGTTTTAAACATTTTTAAAAAGCATATGAAAACAGCTGGTGTTTGGCATTTTCAGATTGAAGGAAAACCTTAAGTTTTAAACTTCATAATAGTGGCTTAAATATTGAATTTTTTCAAACTTTGTGGGCTGTAACTACGTAATGAGTGGAGCTATAGAAAAAAGTTGTTGCATAAAAAATCGTTAGTAGTCAAAATTTTATTTATACATGTAAGAAGTTTTCTAAACACCGGAACGGCAGACAGACGGTCGGAGTAAAACTATACAGGCACATGTTTTCTAATATTTTTTAAAAATGTTCTAAAACAGATTACTTATTTTTGATTAATATTTAAATTATTTATTATGCCCATCAATGATCTAATACAATGTACAATACTCATAAAAAAACAAAATGGACCATTGATTTATTTTTAATGATATTAATCATTCAGAAATATAATATACCTATCAATCTGTATAAAATTATCAAATTTGATTGCAGTTCTTTCTCCCCATGATATTATTTTATGTCATTGATAAATTTCAAAGTGTGCCTTCAATTTTTTGTTTTTAACAAAAAGTTGTATATGTACTGGCAAAATGGTACATTCCTCTTCAGATGGAGAAGTGGATTTTTTTTTTTAAATTTTCGGAAATTTTATCTAGAAAGTTAGAAGGAAGGAAAATTAAAAATTTTCAAGTGTTCTTGAATTTTTTCTTAAATTTTCTTTTTTTAAAAAAATTTCATTAGTTATCGTGTTTCAATATAAACAAAATATATAGATAGGGTACCCAAATCTTTGTTCAGCTTTTAAAGATTTTAATGTTAGTAGAATAAAAACAGTTTTTAATTCCTAGAATTTCATTTAAATCTGTAGCCCCAATTCAATTATTAATTAAAAAAATTATAAAGTGAATTATATAAAAAATATTTGCATAATAAGTCAAGTAAATATCTGACAAGTGGTGTAGTGAAATAGTCGTCGACCTTTCAAGTGGAAGGTGTTGGGTTCAAATCCCGCTCAGATCTTGTCTAATAAAAAAATATCGTAAAATTGTACAATTATATAGTAAAATAAAACTAAGATTATATAAAATATATATACCTCTTGTGTAAGATAATTTTGATGGCACAAAATTAACATTTCTGTATTTTTAATCTCATATTAATAGCTGCAGCCAAGTAAACAACAGCTGGGTGAATATAACGACTAAATAAATTGAAGCCAAGTTAATTTATTTGATGAATGACCATTACTCTTTAAAGGAATGGAAATGGAATAAAACCAAACACATATAAAGACAACTTAAGTAATTAATTTTAATTTTGATAAAATTAGGAAGATTTCAGTGTCAACTCAATCCAACTCCAAAAAAGTCGTGTAAATCGTATAAGTCGTCATCAGTTCTCTCAGAATATTTTATTAAAATTATTTTTGCTGCTTCATTGCTTGGTTCTATTCCATTAAATCTATATAAAATTTATAACTCTAAGCCTTCTACTGAAGAACACCCATTTTGGAAAAAAAACCTTACCACTGCTTACCAATTACTCGTAATTACCTAATTCCCCTTATTAGCTTTCTGAGTTCCGAGGATATATAAACTAAATCCAGGAATTTGAAAAACAGGAAAGCGTTGAAAATTTACCTTGTCTATAGTTTTATGCGAAGGCTTGCAATTAGGCTTTACTAAAAAAGACGGGACTATAATTTCTTATAGTAATTAAGAAATAAAACTCCGGAGTGTTATTTTTTAAAGTTCCGGATTGTTAACTTTCATATTTAGATGATATTCTCAGAGGGAGCTTAGAGCTAGATTCAAAATCTGGGGAGATATCTGTCCCAATTCCAGAATTTTAAATGCAACTTTAAAATCTCTCCTAATTCAAAATCTCGCGCACACATATAAAAAATAATCTTCAATAAAAGGAATACTCTGAGTTCGAATACTATTCTAAAAAATTTCTAACTTAAAACATTTCATATACAAAAATTTAATAAATAGTTCTCCGGGGTGATACTTCTCTGTCAATTTAATTTCGAATTCTTGAGAAATTATATCTGGGAGTCTTATTTTGCAAATTTTGCGGTGTTGTAGTTTTGTTGAAGGTTTAATTCCGCAGGAACTTATTTCATGTGTCCATGTTATGTATTTAGCTCAATCACGTTACTCACTACTCAAAATTTTTATTACTCAAAATACTCAGTACTTGTAACTATAGTAACTAAAATATCTAAAACTTTATATTCTATTGATTATTTCTAAGATTAAAACTTATTATTCTAACATAACTACAAATTCTCTTTGAATTGTTTACCCAGGCAATCATCTTCAACCTAACATTCTAAAATAGAAAGTTCCCAAAAAGTTTATTATTATGCCAAATTTTAAATAAATTTTTTAATTGTATTTTATTTTATTTAATCCACTTATCAATGTTGTCTACTTTACGAAACTATTTCTTTTATCCAAACAATTCTATGATTAGTATTTTCTTTGTTATAATTTTTCAAAATTATCTTTCAGTTCTTTATTCTTTAAAATTTTCCAAAAATGTAAAAGAAAATTACAACAAAACAAATAAAAGTAGGAAAATATAATTTTCATTTTCCATAAAATTTCATCTTTAATTGTAATTTTTATTAATATTTTGTTTTATTCGTTCTAAAATTATGAATTTATATTTCCGGATTCAACCTAGGATATTTTTCCAAAACAATAAAAAGGATTTTTATGCATAGATATAATGTATTACATATACATACATATACAGATATTATATTCGTTATATACATATTACATACAGTTATAAATAATCCTTTCTTCAAATTTGCTCAATTTTAATTATAGATTTTATCTTAAAATAAAAAGTAGTATGGAATAGAATAGGAAACTAGTATTTAATATGTTAGACCTAAGGTTTTTAAAGATGCACACTTTTTAAGAATTAACATATTGGAAGGTGTATATCTTTCTATCAAGATTTATGTTTAAAACAGACCATATTGGAAATTGTAGAACCTGTGTATACAGCTATCTGAAGGGGTAGAAAGTATAGGTTGCGCAATTTATGTTAATTTTTAAAATGAGCGCTTGTTCAAAATGTTGACTCCGAAAATGTCGACTCTTAAAATTTCCACTTTGTTTTTCCAATTTTAGAACCTATCTCAGCTAACTGAAGGCATAGAAAGTAAAGGTCGGGGAACTTATGTCGATTTTCAAAATGTCGGATTGTTCAAAATGTTGACGCCTAAAATATCGACTCTTAAAATTTCCACTTTGTTTTTCCAATTTTAGAACCTATCTCAGCTAACTGAAGAGATAGAAAGTAAAGGTCGGGGAACTTATGTCGTTTTTAAAAATGTCGGATTGTTCAAAATGTTGACGCCTAAAATGTCGACTCTTAAAATTGCGGCTTGGACATATGATCGATTAAAAAAAAGTCAACTTGAATAAAAAACTTCCTTCTTCTGTCAAAATTTTAAATGGTTTACTTGAAAGAAAGTCTTATGGGCTCATGTGCAGTTGTTACGAACATTGTAGGCTATAAAAAATGTGTCGACACTTCGGCGGAAACAGACGGCCAAAGGTGTCTGTAAAATTTCAAAAATTTATACTTTAGATTATAAATTAAATATTTTACAAACGCTTCGTTTTTTTTTCGGGTTTAAAAAATTCAGTTTTCGAGGTTCAGTAAAACATGACTTATTTTCATTTGCACGTCCTTTGAACCGTCTATATCTTTAGAGATCTGGCCTCTAATTCCACAAACTATTTAACACTAATCAAGTAGTCATTTTATTTATTTTTACAAATAGAGCCTCTACAAATAGAGTTTCTGCAAATTGGTACGTTGTCATATGTGGTTTTGGTTTAAAAAAATGATTACTTGGTTGTTGGTAAGATATTGGTGCGATAGGGCCTTTTTCACTATAATTGGGAAAGCTCAAATAAAAAGTTATTCTAAGATAATTTATTATTTCCAGATTCATCTATCACAAACATCGATGCATAGCAGACTGACAGACAACCGAACTTTTGAACATTGTAAAATTCATAACAATTTTTTACGAAATAAATGAAAATGAAACAGAAACAGAGAATAAAAGAGATTTAAAACTTACTAAATTCTAAGTAAATGTAGAACAAATGTTTTTTAATTTTTTGTTTTAGAAAAACAAAGTGGAAATTGTGACCTTAGAAAAAAAACTTTTTATACAACTTTTAGTTTTATTATTTCATAGAAAGAGATAAAAACAAAAAATAAAATGAAAGAAAGAGAGAAATTATAAATAAAATGCATAAAGATTAGAAATGAGATATTTTTAATGTTTTGTTCCTATTCTGTTTTTAATTCGTTCTAGATCTTTGAACTAATGTACCATTTATATTTGTATACAAATATAGTAAAATAAAACATGAATACATTAAAAGAATGGTAGTAAAATTACTATTGTTGCAATTTATTACATAAAATATATTTTAAAAATGTTAAAATATAGTTTATAGTGTTTATAGTATACAGAATTTAGAAATTAACTTTGTAATAACAACTCAAGTGTTTGATACTTATGAGTATAAAATCTTTTAGATGAAACTGGGTTGTTCAATGGAATGCTATCAAGTTAAAAATTTTAAAAGTCTAAAATATTCAAATAACAAAGATTTAAAGATGTCAAACAAAACTGAATATGGCATCATATTTAGAATTGTATATATGGTATGCAATCATTGCATCTCAAAATCTGAAATAAAATTGAAACTAACTGAAAATTGTTTAGACAGTTAATGGGGTTGAAATGTAATTTTTTTCTGAAAAATATATTTATTTATTTATTTATGTACAGTCCCCTACCACATACAATATGATAAGTGTGTGAATCTGCCTTTGCTTGTCAGTTGTGACAGTTAAATTTATTTTATATTGTGATATAAACTATTACGATATCAATTATAAATTATATTTTTTTATTAAATATGATCTGACCAGGATTTGAACCTGAAACTTTTTGATTGAAAAGCTCCCACTTTAATCATTGAGCTATAGGGCAGATTATTCTGGATAATGTTTTATATTAGTGGAAGTTAAAACTAAGAATTGAAAAGACTTGATGCATAAGATAACACGCTTTACATCACAATACACTATATCGCGTCACATATATATTAGTTGGTCAATGCAGATAATTAAATGTTTACTAACTGAGCCTGGTGTTATAATTTGATTATATTGTATTAGTATTAGAAAATGAAATTATCGAATCGGAATTATGTAAATTAATATTTGGCCATCTGATCTTTGTTTGGACTAAACTTATATAAAAGTTGGGTAATTTTTTAAATTATTTAGTAAACCTTTTATTCTAAAATTCATTTGATAGTTTATATGATAGTTTTTTCAACTACACGGTACACCACACCTTATATGTGTTATAAATACATTTTCTATTATCCATAAAATATCGTATATGACTTAACCAAATGGAACACCATTTTAGTTTTACATTATATGTTTAGAATTTTACAGTTAGCCCTAGGTTACAAGTTTTAAATTTGTTGTTTTTTACTGTTTTAAAATTACAGTACTAATTCAACAATTTAAAGTTTGGTTAAAATTGGTTTATGATTTTAGCTGTTGTACCTATAAGAATAAAAAGTTAAATTTTTTATGTTTGTATAATTTTAAAAAATATTTTATTCTTGATTGGTTGTCCAATTGTAAATATAATTCGTATAAATTAAATTTGTGTATTTTTAATTGTTAGTATCAAATCTATTTTAAATTATTTCATTCAATTCATTGATTGTAAAACATGTAGAGTTAATTAAAAATCCGGTTATATTTGAAATCACACATTGTGTGCAAAATGCCCTAGATATACACCTTCAGTCCATTAGCAGTTGATTTGTTCTCATAATTAATATATTTATTTTTGTATAATGACGATAATTACAAAAAAAAAGTAGCACAAAAACCAAAAGGTAAGGAACATTTATGAGAACTCGTTTAATTATCTTGAAAATTCTATATAATATCCTATAACGGTTTTATTTACCTTTGACTTTCAACTTTATTTTTTAACGATTTAGTGACTAACTACTACCAATTCCATTAATTGAATTATTTTTATACAAATTTTCAACTTCCACTGCCTTAAGAAAGCCTTTCTTTAAAAAGGGGTTCGGCCTTAACAGAGGATTCAGTTAAAAACTATTCCTTCATACTAGAGCAATTTGCAATTTCTTCTTTTGCACTTATACGTTTCTTTCAGCAAAAACTTAAAAATGAGTTTAGTCAAAAAAGCAAGAGTATAAAACAGTTTCTGTCAATAAACAACTTGGTTAGTTAACTCTAAGAAGTTTTGCAAATATATTTTACAATTGTAATAATACAATGTTTCCAATAATATCAAGTGTGAACACACCCATTAAGAAACTAAAAAAATGTTGATAATTAAAAATGTATACTTAAACTAATTTAAGTTTTGAAAACGTAAATTAAGACGCCGGCGGCTCATATGACCGGCTTAAAAACTTTTTTTTGATAATGTAAATCACATATGGCAACACCTTTGTGTTAACTTGAGTATTTCAAATAATGAATATTTGCTTGCAGTGTATTAAGAACTTTTATATATATTTTATTATTTAAAATAAATTTTAATATTAACGCCGTAAGGCTAAAGTCTAAAGTTTTTATTTTGTACTTAACTTAAAAATAATTAAATAAATAACATATGTTTATTGATGAAAGATAAATGTGCCATAAATCAAAATATTTTCTAATCTATCCGGCTAATAATAATAATTTCTTAGCGCACTTTTAAAAATAATTTCATAAAAATCTTTAAGTATCACTTCCATTAAAAAAACTTTAAAAATTTAATTTGCAGCAGTTTTTTAAGAAAATTACTCAAAATATGATAGGATTTCCTCTTAAGACACATATAATACAAAATAAAAAATAACAACAAAATTTTCATCTTTAAACAATTTTTCAAATTAAAATCAAAAAAAATAAATATTATTAAAAAAATAAACATCAAATTTAGGGGAAGTACCATATGTTTGACATTTGTTTTATACTTTTACGAATCAAATATTGAAAGAAAATTATTTTTTCAACAGGAAATGAAAATACCATCACTTCCGGTTCAAAAAAAAAATCAACACAATTCTTTTTATTTTTTCGGAAAGAATGAAAGAAAGAGATAGATAATTGTTACACTAAATTTTTTAAACGAAAAATTACAAAAAAAAATTATCAAAACTTCCGATCTTCTTCAAAACTTTCAAAGAAAAAAAATGGATGGATGATGAACTTGTCTTTTGTAACAAGCTGATGTTCATCGGTTCATTAAGTTATTTAATTTTATTTTTCATGCCTCAAAAGAATGAAACAAAACTTTTTTTTTTTTTTTTGAAAAAGTTTTTCAACAAAAGAAAATTAAAAAAATAAAAGCATATTTACCACACAGACGTGGAAAAGTTATTTTGTAAATTGTTTGTAAATGGCTTTGTTTTTTTTAATAAAGTGATGAAAAATTTTTTAATTTAAGGTGGTATTTAAAAAAGAATTTCTTTTGATTTAAAAGAAATTATGTGTGGGGAATTGTGGCAATCCCAACTTTTAGGTTAAAGTAAATATGTCATCAGTGTAATTAATCGGGTTTAAATAAACTTGTTTTTTTAACTTAAAATGTAATGGTAATGGTAGAACATCATTAAATATTTTCAGAATGTTCTTTGTTTACATAATTTTGTTACAAAATAATTGTTGAAAAGTGGAGGAGTACTGGTTGAGAGGTGTAGGAAAAAAACCGTTGACTTAATACTTACCTTTTATTTTATACATCTTTAGGTTTAAAAATAAAGTTTGGGATGAAAATGAAGTAGGGGGGATAAAAGTCATAATTTCTTTAAAGGTTTGGAAATATATTTTAATGTGCCTTTTTTTTTTTTTTTCTTTTTGCACGCTAGTGCTAAAAAATAGATATGTAGACTTGGCTATGGGGCAAAGGATTTAGAAGGAAAATAGGATAGAAGAGGAGAGTTGGGTAGTAGGTTAGAAACAAACTTATTTAAGTTCTTTTTAACACATTGCAAATTATATGAAGGTCCATTTCTATCAAAGTGGAACACATTGTAGGAAGCATGTTCCATATTCCAGCAGTTCCCACAATAAATGAGTTTCCATAACCAGTTTTGAGCCACCTAGGGATTTCCACTGTGTAGAAGTGAGCACTGATAGATACAAGATAGCTATAAAAGAGAATTAAGGCTCCAATATTACGACGAGTGCTAAGAGGAGTGAATTACGTTGAATTTTACTTTTTGGAGCAATGCTCTGCAAAAAATCCAATTTTATTTTTTTAAATGTTAAAATACAATCAAACTTAAAAAAATTTTATATAATGCACAGTGCTTGATGGAAATTAATTTTGAGTTATCTAACAAACCCCACACTTTAATTTTCTATTGAGGAGTCCAATAGTATTGAATGGACGACACACTCCACATTGACTTTAAAGTTGACATATTGATATATTTAAAGTTATAAAAAACTGCTAGCAATAGCATGTCATTTAGCATGAAGTTGATCAAAAGAGGTCAAAATATGATATAATGAAAGATGTCTGATAATTTGTTACCATTTATGTTTATTATTATTATCAATTTCCATTACATTTTCAATCTTGTATAGAACTGACATGAAAATAATTAAAAAAAACCCATTCAATTTATCATGTAAATCTTAATTACAAAATATCCTGTAATAATAATCAAATAGATCTGTAATATAATTAGTTCGAAATATTTTATATACCTACTGTAAAAAGTTTGTTTGAAAAGGGTTACAACGTATAACGTATACCTTATAAATGTATCCATGCCAATTATGTTGAAAAGTCCGTTTAAAAAAAAAAAAAAAAAGAAAAAAAGAAAATAGAAAAAGTTTTTATAATTTTTTTAAGAGCAATTGTCAGAATTCTAATTTTTTCCTATTTCATATTCTAATCTTTATTCATCTTAAAACTATAAAAAAAACAAAAGACAGGGGTTACCATTAACCAAAAAGGACTTTATTCCTTATGGCAATATCAGGTTAATGTATTAAAAAAAAGGATAGAAATATAAAGATTGAAAGAGAGAGAATTTGAAAAAAAAACATTCAACAAAGATTGAAGATTAAAAAAAATACAAAAAAAAAATTGGTCATTGAATTAGAAAGAGAAAAAAAATATTGTAAAATAGAAAAGAAAAACATATTTTACATCAAGAATGTTAAAACATTAAAATTTTAAAAGTAGTTTTTATATTTAACCCTTAAGTGTTTTAAGTTAAAAATTCATTAAAATAGTGACATACTATTAAATTGCATTGGGGAATAAATAAAATGGAAGTGTAAAAATAAAAAGAGAATTTTTAATCTTAGTAAAAGATAAACAGTAAAAGATATAAGAAAAATGTAAGGACTCATTAAACTGATGCTAAGGGAAAGGTGATTTTTAAAATAAAATAAAATTGGTACAATAATAACGGTTCCAGTTTTTGAATAAAAGCCCCAGTCCCAGTACCCCTTCATCTATGAAAGGATGTAAAAAAAATTTTTAATATTATTATGACAGCTCATGGCTTTAGCTAGTTACTGACACTTAAACGAATCTTCTATGTTGTACAAGAGCGAATGTGTTAAATGTTGTAATGTCTTTGAAAAACAATAGGAAATTACTTTAAAGGCAACAATCTCCGATACAACTGCTTTGGTTCGACTTGTTTGATCACTCATTTGAAGGAAGACTATTGAATCGGAAATACGCACAGTTTGCATATTAAAGTTGATGTTCAAGGATGATTCTTTAATTTCATCAAGGGTTTTTTTAACCTTGAATAAATCATTCTTAGGGTTAAAAATTTTTAAAAGTTTCTATTATTTTCTTAACTCTTGAGGAAAATTGAGGAAAATTGAGGAAAATATATAATTTATTTAATGTACCATAAAGAATGTAAAAAGAAACATTGACTTTTTTTGCCTTTCGGTTGTTATTTAATTGGTTATGTGAACATTTACGAAGTTTTCATTCAAAAGATTTTCAAAAAAAAAAAAAAAAAAACAAAAACAAAAGGAAAACAAAGAAAATAGGGAATGAAAGGAAACCAAAGAAAAAAAAAAAATTAACAATAACCCTTCACGGTTTTTTTGTGAAGCTTTTGAATTTTAAACTGCTGGTTAATTTTTATTATATTTTTTTTCCAGTGTTAGTTTTGGGTATTGTGTTATTTTTAGCCAGAAACCTTGGGAAAATGGTTTTTCTTTAAGGTGATCCTGAATATTAACCAAAAAGATAAATTTAAAGCGATTGATGATGCGATAGTAGTATAAAATTATATTTAATGTTTCATGTTTTTCAAAATAATTAAAAATGTTGTTGTGAGTTCGTTTCGAAGGATAATATTTGAGGAATTATGGAGTATTAAATTACATTAATTTCAATTCAAAGCACAATTTAATGTGAGTTAAGTTTGGTGTAAAGAGTTAATAAGATTGAATTTATGTAGTAAATTTTAGGGAGTGAGTATCTATTGGGATTACGAGTAGACGGTATTAAAAAATCAGTACTAAAGTTATTATATAGTTCGTTAAATCTTTATTTTGAATGTTCATGTTAATTAAGTCTATACTTTAGTATTATAATTATTATTTTAATAATTATATTAATTAGTATTATATTTTAGTGTCATAATTTAAAAAGAAGGTAAAGAATGGAAAACACCTCCTTGTGAAAGGTTTAATTCACAATTAAAATCCTTTTTAATGAGACGAAATTTAAAGAAATATTAAAATTAAATTATCATTAGTTCAAAAGACTAAAAGGTTTTTTTGTGGCAATGAAATTTTTAAAGACTTAAAATTTTTAATGGTATCTTTTTTTGTAAGAGTTCGGGTATTCAGAAATAAAGTTCTAAACAACTTACTTTTGTATTAAGATTAATTTTTTATTACGAAACTAAGAAACGTTTTACATTTATTACTGAAGCTAAAATTGTTCTTATTTTGCGGAGTAGGTGTGAAAAGTGTTCAAATTTTCATTACTGATACAAAAGTGGAAGATTTTTCAAATTCTATGTTGAAGCAATTGCTGCTCTCTAGTTGTAAATAGAATATTGAAAGATAGTTCTTAAAAATTCATCAGTGGTTGGATACTAAAGAATAAAACATACGGTGTAAACGGAAACATACATATTTCTTAACAATGACTAATTTAAAAGTAACTATTTTAAAAATTGTAAAAGAATTCTGTTTAAATTCTGAATTTAAAGAGGGGTTGGAGCATATACATTGTGAATTTGCTAGTATTGCAAAATTTGAATTAGTTGAATAAGTTTAAAATTTCACCGACCTTGTTTTATAGATAGATATCTTGTAAGGACTAACGCCTTTTCAAAAAAAATTAAATCATTAATGCCTCCCCTCAAGATTTTCAAACAGGAAACAAGGAGGGTAATAGTAGCAGTAGCACAGTTTATGGAAGTTCTGAAGAAATTAAACTAATAATGTCTCCATTTAAGATTTTCAAACGCAAAACAAGGAGAGAAACAGATGGTCATCCCTGCACAGATGAACTATCAAGGTGTAGCAACACATTTAATGGAAATTTGTTTGAAGTGCCCTCATCTTGCATATGGAATCATATCTCAAAGGTGTTTCTTAATGTTGGTATTGCATGTGTGTACAGTTTAGAAAAGTTTAAGAAGAACATTAACATCTCTATCTGAATCCCTATCCTTTCACATCGCTTATCCTCTAAAATAAGCTGTACATTTGCTTCACAGATCCCATACTAAAGTTTGATTCAAAAAGGGTTGTGGTTTTTTGTGTGTTAAAGTTACATAATATCTAAAGGAACTGCACAGAGCTCCAATAGGTGGCTTTCAAAACTTTTTAAGTCCTTCGTTAAAAAAAAAAAAATTATTTCATTCCTGACTTAAATAATAATTTTTTACTCATATTAGAAATGTATGACAAACATCACATAAGTCATGATAGACAAAACTCGAGATTCAAATAAATTCAAACTTTTGATGACTCAACGAGAATATTCTTTTAAAAAGACGGTCAATTCAAATAATATTCAGAAAAGACCCCGTTATATCCGCTTAAATTTCTGGATAATGTTTTAATGTTAGTTAGTTAGTTGGAAACTATGGACAAAGTTCTGTCGGAGTTCAAGACTTTCTAATAATAATATCTCTTAGTTTGCATAAAAACAAACATTGAGGTTTAAATTTTCTACTTAAAAAATTAAATCTCTAAAGTTTTTTTAAATTCATATATATATATATATTATTATTCGTTTAATACTATATTAACCCTTTTTAAACACCCCTTTTACATGTTAAAGTTATTAAAGGACATTACTTAATCTCACTAATAAATCAGAAGTCTCAAAAAAAAAAAAAATTATAATTTTCTTTGATGTTTGACATTTTTTTTTACAATTGTAAAAATCATAAATGACTTTAATTTAGATTTTTCGAAGGATTAAAAATACTATAATATTTGTAAAACTTTTTTATATTTAATAATTTAGTTTTTATTTTTAAAAATTACTTAGTTACATATTGATATCTTCGGGCTAAAAAAAAACCAAAACTTTGTAAAAAATAACTGAAGGGAAGATGTTGATATATGGTTATTATAGGATACCCTAGAATTACATATGCTCCACTTTTATATTAAACAAATAATTTCAAATTTTTAGATGAATTTTTTGAACACGATACTAGTAATCTAAGAATACTTTTTAAATGGTAATTGAAGGTATTGGTTAGTGGACAGGAAGATTAAGGAAAGCGTGGAAATTGAAGGTTAGAGGAGAGTTAAATGCAATATTGGAAACAACTTGAACATGCTGTTTTTGAAAAAATTCCAACTGTAAAATGGATAATTTCTTTACTGAAAATTTTATACGGCGGAATGCCCTATATTTTGCTGATTTCACAATTTATGAGTTCTTGTAATCAGTTTTAACTAATCTAGAGATTTTTACACTAAACAAAAAGCAGATAAAGCATTCTCAATATTTCTATATTTTGATGAAGCCTAGTAGAGAAGAAGTAGCTGAGAATGCCAGCTATGAGAGGCCAGTAAGGGGAAGGCTCAATTTATAACGGGAAACTGAATTTCGATACAGTTTTTCGATAACACAAAAATTAGTTATCCAGTCGTCTTTCTATAAATCTAGAATCTAGATCTATAATTTATTTGATTTTTAAATTTTAAAATACAGTTGTTTGAAGTGTGTACTTTCTTTGATGCTTGTGTTCATAACTTAATAATTTTTATTAACTTAAATTAGATAAAGATTCCTCCGATTTTGAAATCAGCGACTAATTAGATCAGAGGCTTTCAATATGCTAATTAGACTTTAGATAATAAAATTTGGAGCTAATGTTCGCTTAAATTAAATTCTCTGAAAACAAACGGTATTAAAAAGGATAATTTACATTTAAATTATAGAGGAAGATCAAATCGTTCTTTAAGGGAAGTCTATCCCCTGAAAACGGAGTTCTTTAGAATAGTGATCTCTGATAGATATCGATTAAGGCTGAAAAATTTTAGGAAAAAAGTGCAATGTATATAAAATTTTCATTGGAAAATTTAATACCTTTTTTTAAATAATAAAATTATTAAAAAACAATAAAAACATAATTTTAGCTCTGTCCCTTTCTTATATACACTCTTCTTCCCTTTTTCTTTCAAGTTATAATCTTTTTATACGAACAAATTCATCTTTAATCTTTTTATTTTATATTTTCTACGGTTATTTTTTTTAATAACTGTAAAGAGTCCTCTAAATTCTCAATGGAATGTTTTTGAAGTCCTTTCTATAAAAAAAAAAAATAATAAAATAAAAAAAAACAACAAAAAATAAAAAGATTTGAAAAGCTTTTTTTTTTTTTAGTTTTTCTTTAACACACTCTTAACATTGAATGTTGAATTTTTTATTATGTGTTTTGTTTTTTTTTTTATTTTGTTTTTTTATCATTTCTTTGCCTTTTGATTCAAAAAAATATTAATCCTTTTCTAAGGACATATCTTAAAAGTATATTCTTTAGATATTATTATATAATGTATGTGTGTGTGTGTATAAGTCAAATTGTATCCTATTATAAATTTTTTTTTGTGACTTTCTTTGTAAAGAAAATATAATTGTGTGGGGTTTACATTTTTGTACACATGTTGACTTGAATCTTGTTTATAGGCTAAACTACAAATCGAGCGATTAAGAGCTCTACCAGTATGAGTGAATTTATCTATTAAAAGCTCTACAGAGCTAGCTGTAAATATTTCAATTTTCAAATTTTGAGTCGCTCATGTTTGAATCCAATCAACTTGTGTGCGCATTAAACCGCTAATAGCTGACTCAATTTAACAGAGTGTGAATTGAGTTCGCATATAAGTTTGATCTTTTAAAAACTTTCCGGTATATGTTTCGTCAAATCCAGCAAATTTAATCCCAATAGGAATAGTCTTGAATGTGAAATAAAATACCGATAGCTTTAAACAATTGAATTCCAATCAGCGGAACGTTCAAAACCAATGCCTTTTAATCTATAATGTTTATTTAATCTGAACCTTCTAATTTATAACACCCACCTAAAAAGCACAATATTTTCAATATTTTCACAATAACAGTTTCAAGAGAAATCCAAGTGAATATTTTTGATACATCTAATAGCCTAGATACTTTCATTTAGTCTGATGGCAGAGAAATTTTGGATTTATGACTACCAGAAGCCGCATCCTATACTTTTTTCAATAAAACTCCCAACAGGTAGGTAATTTTAGAAGGTTATAAAAACCCTTGGGAAAAACGATCCCGAGTATTTTGCAACAACTTGGGGCATAAATTAATATGAGTATAAAGCATTTAATACAACAAATTATAAATATGTAAGTTACATTCGACTAATAATTAAGGCATCAAATGACAGATGGCTCTCGATAATAAGAACATGATCAATATATAATTAATAATTAATCGTAACTAATCAAACTGACAGTATGCATTGACACAGAATATAGAAAATATAGAGCAGGTTTAATAAATTTTGTAACAGAGCACAATGTAGTAGATGTAAGTGTAGCATAAGTATTAAGTATGTATGTACAGAGCACAATGTAGTAGTTTATATGATAATGTAGTAAATGTAAGTGTAGTATAAGCATTTAGTATGTAGTTTAATTTTGTAATTAATGAAAATTCAAATGAAATACAACTCATTTTATTAATAAAATATAATTTATAAATTATCCATGGTAACTAACCATAAGCTCTACACTGTACATACATATATTGATTATATTTTTAATTAAATCTTTTAATTAAAATCAATTAACCCCACATATAAAATTAATATATACATAAAACACCTTATTATTAATTTTCAATTACTATGATGAATAAAACTAATTATAATTATAATAAAAATTTAATCAGCATTTGTATACAATACAGAAATAAATGATCTGGCCACACTAATATAGATGATTTATAAAAAATATATCTTAAGATATATTTAAAAATAAATTTAAAGTGCTTTTCTTTATTCAAGTATATTACAAAAAAAATTACAGTTTTTTTTTACCGGTGACAAAACAAACATAACAAAATGGATATTTGTTTATACATGTGTAAAAGGTACATTACATATCTACATATACATAAAATTTGTTCGCCATTTAAATGCCAAACTAAAAAAAATATGAAGAACTTCTTTAGTTATTTGCAAGACAGTGTAGGATGTTCAAAGGTTATTCATAAATTAACAATTCACTTATAAAAAAAATTGATCATTTCTTTGAACTTCTTGAAGGATTTTTTAAGTTCATCACTTATACACACCTACATATAAAAGTAATGTATCCTTTTCTTATATACTTTAGTTAGTAATGAAATCGCGAATAAAAAACCATTTGACCTCGACATTTTAATGTACATTAAGTTGACATTGACAGTTTAATTTAAATGCGAAGAGCTTAAAATTCGAAAAATATGATTTTGAAGGACAGTCAAATGCTTGATATTGAAAGTTAGTTTGAATATTAGTTTTGTGATAAATGAAGTCAGTTTCTTTAAGATATTAGATTGGGTAAGGGGAGGCGGTAATCAGTATATGTTTTAAATTGAGGTTCAGAATTGTAATAAAGTCATAAGGAGTGCTCCTTTTCCTTCATTGTATTTGTGTTGAAAGATTCTTAATATTGTCGTAAGTGAATTTGTTTTTTAATTTAAGAATGGATTGGAAGAGGCTATGTTTTGAATTAAAATTTGGAAATGTCAAAAGGAGTATACTCTCTCTCTTTTTTTAATTTTTTTTTTTTTCAAAGGTTTCTTAATATTGTCGTAAAAAGTAAATTTGTTATAAAATGTTAATTAAATTATATTACCTTTATTTCTTTGGGTTTTCTTTTGAAAACAGTCCTGGTAAGGTATTGTTGCTTGTTTTAGCCTTACTATAAGAACATTTATTAAGGAATTCTAAAATTTTTATCACATATTAAGATTTAAAGGTATTAAAAGACATTTTAAGAAAATAATCGATAAATGAAATGAATTGTGATACAATATTAAATTTTTATAAATATTGATGTTATATAAAATGTATTTGAACACTTTTACGGACATTTTTTTAATATTCATAAAAGTTAAAATTAATGGAGTAACTTTATTTTAATACAATGCATTATGGATTCTATTAGTTTCTAGAAAATGATTTAATAAATCCCAACCGAATGTTTTGTGAAGTGTCAAAAACATATAGATGCAATCTTCATAAATTATAAATTGATTTGTATGCAGTTTGTTTTGATTTTTATTTATATATTGTTGAAACATTTGGTTGGATGCGAAATGCGTTATTTCGGTGACGTGACTTAAGGCCATTCGACTTAATGCCATAATGGCTTTAAGTCTCACTCAAATGAGACATAAAGCCATAATCGCAAATTTTGCGCGTATGGCTTTATACCTCATTTGAGGGGGAAAAAAAAACCATACCGTTTTATAAAAACTTGAGACATAAAGCCATATAATCTTATTTAATTTTAGTTTTGTTTTCTTCATTAATTTTAATAATAAAATAGCAATTCAACAATTTACAAAAGAAAAAAAATTACTTTAAAAAATTATTTAACTCTATTGGTACCATTCTATAACTAGTAAAAATGTTTTTCATATTCATGAAACACAAGAAAAATTAATAGAAAAATTACGACTTATAAACGAAAAAAAATAAATTGTGAAAATGTTTCTTTAAAAAGAAGCAATGTTCGTGAAGCTGAATATACTGAAAGAATATGGTTTTTCAAAATATGATAAAAATTTAAAATTTTATCGAAATATAATTGTTGAGGAAAGTTATTTTTACAGTATTTTTATGTCGCCAACAATTTGCAATTTAATAAATGAAATGCCAAATGATCAACCAAGAAAATATTTAATTGCAGAGATTTTTAAGTTTGATTCTTAATCAGGAGATCCGCTTTTTCCAGAATATTTATAATATATGTGTATATGTATATCCAATATTAGAAGAGATTTTAGAGTTGGATTCTAAATCAGGATCTCCGCTTTTTCCAAATAATTTATATGCTCGGAAACTTTGAGATATTTAATACCGTTATGTGATGACGTCATCTTGATAGCTCACAACCCCTTTCCGGAAGTTTATCCTAAATACATATATATCTATTGTTAAAAATTTATTAATTTTGTAAATTTTTTTTAAAAGTTTTTGAATAAATTTTGTGTTATTTTTCAAATAAATTTTTTATTTCAAGATAAATGAGACATAAGACCATATGGTTTTATGCCTCATTTAGGTAAGACATAAAGCCATATGCGAAAAAATCGCGGTTATGGCTTTATACCTCATTTGAGTGAGACTTAAAGCCATTATGGCATTAAGTCGAATGGCCTTAAGTCACGTCACCCATTATTTCATATAGGTGTTTTCCAAAAAATCCATTTTCCCATAATCTCATTTATAAATCAATAAGACTCTTAAGTTTATTTTTAATAAAGTAGCAGATCTTACCGGAGATTCAAGTGTTTTTTTCCACTATTTAACTTTTTTAAATAAAAAAAAAAAAAAACAATTTTTCAGAATTCCATGATAGAATACATCATATTTTTCTACAACCGGTTGACGATTTTTAGGAGAAAATGTTTAAAATTTTTTTTTTTATTTCCTAAGGGAGGAAAAAACCTTCAAAAGGCACCTTAAATCCTAATCCCCCAGGTAGTGTGAGATTTTTAATACACTAAAACAACCTACCCCCGTAGCCAAAATAATGGGATAAGCACAATAGCTGCTTGAGCAGTATTATGACTGAAAAGTAACGACAAGTCATAAACATAAATGACTATTAAGGGTTGAATGGGTAACTCAAGGGGTATAAGTTGACTTCTATCTTGAATTTTTTCAGATCAAATGTATTGGGCAGTCCTTTGCAAAATCAAATATTTTGTTTTAAACATTTTTGTTACCAAATGTCGTTCCGAAAGGGATGAACCAATTCTAAATTTGTTTTCAAAATTCTTTGTCAATGATCAACACTTTTACAAAATTCAAAGGCGTAACTTTATAAAGGTTTTGTATTAAAGAACCTATAGAAATACATTTCCATAATTGAAATTTCTGAAAATCAATTGCTCGAACCATGTTGCGCCAATAGTGATTAACTAATTGGCGCAATTATTTTTTACTAGGATTTGAAATAAATCGACCATTTATTTAAAAAAAACTATGTGGTCGATGTTTTCCAAATCCAAATAAACATCCCTATGTCAATTGGATGTAAAATGTTTTTGTATATCGGAGACAAAATCTCTGTACGCATGTCGTCATTAGACCTACAAATCATAGAACTAAAGTAATATGTTTTGTGTAAATTTGATTAAAGTAATAACTTTACAGCACCTTAAGCAATAAATTTATCTGCGGCCCATTGGTAACTGTTACATTATTGCCTATCTTTCATTATCCATCATTCATTTGTTAGATATCTGGTATGGTACTTGTTCAATCCAATTGATTTGGTATTTTGGTATTATTGCTTCAGCTACTTTAAATTTTATTATTTGTCCATTAAGTTATATAAAGTTTAGTTACAATAATTAAAATTTGTCTCGCATTATAATGAAGTCTATTCAATAATTAATTTATGGTTTACTCATCAAATTAACACATTAAATTCTGTGTATCACTACTATACACAAATCATGTCTCACTCACAGCCCGCAAACCTTAATACAAAGACACTGTACTTCTGTTTCGCCTGTGATACTCTGGGCATCGAGAAGAGTTAGTTATCTGGTCACTAGTTATTCAAGAACTATGAAAAAACTGAAAATATCTTTGTTCATAATTTATTGTTGGGACTTAAAGTGTTAAAGTATATAAAGCTTTAGATTTATTTTAGTTCTATATTAGTTTTATTACATTTTATTCAATCTAAAGTGAATAATGATTATTATATTTTCTGGTATACCTGTAGATATATTTGAAAAAATGGTGAAAAGCTCAGGTGATGATATTCCAATGTTAATCTTACCAAGAAAATAAAAAACACCTTACAAGAATTAATCCTAAATCTAGGTATATAGTAATATGGACAGGTTTTTGGAGAATGATAAATGAATGGATTCGCATTATAGTGTTACAATGTTTTAAAAGATAGGGATACAATCAATGGATCAATGAAATTAATTTTGTTTATTTTTTTTTTTAAATCTTTTTAAAATCATGTGATTCTGATAGGATTCTCTTTTGTTGTTCTTCTGTAAGAATTTTGTGGTAATGATGAAACATTTGTAATTGGTATTTTGGTAACTATATAGTATTTTGTCATCAATTGTGATTTTATTTCTATAAATAATTGTTTACAAGAGCAAATGTGTTCAAATGTATATACATATACATATTTCAATTATTTATTAAGATTTTAAGAGGATTTGTTCATTTAATTGTAGTTGTTTTATTTACCTATGTGTTTAATTTTTTTTTGTTGGTTGATATTTTAAGGGTTGTGTGGTCATAACATTTGTTCGGATTTGTTATAATGGAAAAATTAGCAGAACACAATACAAAAAATAAAAAACTTATGTTGCTATGGTTATTTAAATGGATTGTTTGTTGCGGTAAAAATAATTAGGATTACATTTTTGTAATCCAATAAAAGCATTTCCAAGTATCAAGTTTGTTAAGAACTCTAATAAGTTTCCTTATTTATAAATTAAAAAGTAAACTAAAATAGTGTTAATTAAGTAGTCTATCACTTTTAATAATTTTAAGTAATATAAGTAATAAAAGTATATAAAAGTAATATAACTCTTCGTATAATGTCTTCATAGCAATATACTTCACAAGCATGTGTTTGTTTCATTACTCAAGATACGGAGAAAAGTGGTTTTAATGTTTAAAAGAGTTTGACTCTTATACTACTGATGGGTTAGGGTTTTTATGAAGCTTTTATCCTTCGTCTATTCATGTTGGTTTCTACCTCTTTTTGGGCAAAAACTAATCTATAATGGAAAGCTCAAAATTTACTAAAAAAGGTCTTAAGCAAATCTTCAGCTTTGACAAGAATCATTTCACTTGCAAATACCGTTATTCATCAATTCAATTTAAAAATATCGCTATATTCCAATTGAACTAAAGACTTCAGAAAACTCTCCCATTGGGACTTTTGACTTACCTCTAAAGGGAACTTTATCGTACCGGTTAAATAAAGAACATTCAAGAATTGTGCCTCCGCCAAAACCCCAACAAAAAAAAAATGATTAAAACCTAAAATTTTTAAACTCTAACCAAACACACTCATGGGGATCTAATTTGACATGGCACGCCAAATTATCATCTTTAATACCCTGAGTCAGCTCAAAATCAGGAATAATCAATTTGTAATTCTCAAATAATCAAGATAAAATTCTGGCAGCCGCAAGTGGTAAGACTTCCGTCTATGTTGCTATGGTAGCGTCTATGTTCTCGACTAGTTTATAAATTTTATTATAATTGATTACAAGATAACGGTTAAGTCTTTTCCAGAATCTGTCGGTATATGTGCCTATTTGAAGGGATTTTATAGTCGGTTACGAAACCAGAGTTGCCCTTTTTTCAAAATATTCACATATACAATTTTTTCTGAATATCCTGAAATTATTTTTAACTCTCAAAACAATTAGGCTTTATTTCTATTATTTTAAAATAAAATTCATTTCAAATGAGAAATAACACCAATTCCGGAAATTTTCTGAGTTAGACTTTATTTCTCATTCTCAAAGAAGTTAAGGCCTGATGTTATTCTGAAATCACGTATTAAATAATATTTTTGAGGGAGTATTGTGTTTTACGAATTTTTGAAAGGATTCCAGTTTCCATTTATCCTGATTTTTAATTAGTTTATACAGTTATTTTCATATCAAAGTTTTAATTGTCAAAATTCAATTAAAATTCTTCAATCACAATACTTTAATATTGTGAATATCTCTTTTTAATTGTGAATATATTAAAAGTCTAAATTTGTCATATATCTTATAACTTTCTTTACTAATTTTAAAACAAATGTATCTGAAGACATAGCAAATGTATCTGTATAAAAACAAATGTATCTGTTGACAATGAAATAATGTATTCAATATTTAATAGCTTTTTATCTTTTAAATACAATTTATAAGTACATATAGTTATACATTTTAAAAAATAACGTAAAATTTTATAATAATGTTAAACAAATAATTTCTAATCTTATATACATTATAGATAAGTTATAATGTAAATCTATAGGATATTTAATATCCTAGAACATATTGTATAATATAAACTATAATTATCAATCCACAAATTATGAAATAATATTTATTTTAAAAAAATTTATTAGAAACTGTTTGAATAGTTTCAAAAGTTTATTAAAATTATTTTTAATATTGAAAAATATAATGTATAAAACAATAGTTATAATATAACTTATAAGAATAGGAAATTAATGATATAAAAACAGCTTGAAAGCAATAAAAATAAAAATAACAAACAAAGAGAATATAATAATTGTTTAAGGAGTAGCATTTTAATTAAAATTAATATTTTTTGTTTTACAATAACAATTCCATTAACTTTTGATACCATTCTACCATTTCTTATAACAATAATAAGAAAATTTTATAAATAATAGATAATATATAAAATATTTAATACTTTGTAGAAATACAATACGACACATACATGTAGATATCAATCATCATTAAGAATTAGGCTATAAATTTAATATTTTATTATATATATATATAAGAAATCCTTTCTCAGGTGATATAAGAAGTAAATATAAATTACTTTTAACATTAATTTCTAAGATATAATTTATCTTATATATGTATGTATATTATATATTTAATGGATATATACACTGTATGATATAAAATAGAATATTAGAAGGAACAATGTAATGAAATAACATTAAGTCGATGCAACTGACCAAGTTTAAGGACAGAAATACATTGTACCAAATTTCGATTTTCTAACTTTATTAATTCTAAAAAATATACTGGTCTAAGGAGGCGTGTGGCAATTGTCCGAACCATTACTTTCATTTCTTTAAAATTTCAAAAACATTTAGAATATAGAACAGAACACTCTTTTACCAAATTTCAAAATTAAATATTTATCAATTTCGAAGATATGAGTATTGGAATTCGGAAGACGTGTTATCACACGGTACTCGAAACCAACACTTCAATATATTTTAAATTTCAAGAGCATAATGGAAACAGGTCAAAACTACCTTGTACTAGATTTGAGGACTCCAGCGTTACTAATTTTATAAATATGCTTCTTAGATCTTGAGAGGTGTATGGGAGGTACCTTAACTACCGCTCAAATTCATTTCAAAATTTAGGAATACAAAGGATATAGTATGGAACAACCATAGCCCTAATTTGAAGGTTCTGTTTTTATTGGTTTCGGAATTGTGGTCGTTTGGTATTAGTTTCATCGGAAGCTTCCAGAATTTAAACCAATTGCAAGATTCGGTAAATCAACTCAGGAGATTATGGAGGATGGTTACAAACACCATACAAATACCCCTTTATCTATTTTAAATGTAGGGTATAATAGGGTATAAACAGTAGAACACTATACCGGACTGGTGAAGTTTCTCAATGTTTCATTATGTTCACTATGTTTCGACTGGTGAGGCTGTATTAGACTGTGCTATAGTTTCCTTTAGATTGATTAAATTTTCTTGCGTGTTATTTGAGACTTATTAGCTTAATTTTTTTGTAATTTATCTTAAATCCCATGAGCTTTAGTTGTCAAGATAAAATAGTTTTTCTTAAACTTTTTCTGCTGGTTGGCACAATGATAACAGTACCATGGCACAATGATAAGAGTATCATTCGGAGGTTCTAGTTCGAATTGCAAGACCAAATTAAAAAAACAATTATGTATAGTTTTCTGTTCGATTCAGTTGCAATTCGCCATTTTTTGAAAATTATGCATTTCCAAAAATTAATAACTGTATTAATATTAAAAAAATACAAAATAAAACTAAATAATTTAATTTGAAATATAACTCACAGATACATTTCATATAGTAATTATTGTATGTTGAATTCATTTAGATCAATTCTAATTATATAAAAATATTGGTCTAGTGCTTTCCCTCCTTTGGCAACATGTAGCTGTAATATGTGAAGACGTTTTGGAATAATAAATAATAAAAACAAAATAAATAGCTTGGTTTTTGGAAATCTCCTCTCATTCTATGTATAATCTGAAGAGGAAAAAAATTTTGTAAAACATTTTTTGAAAAAACTACAAAAAGATCTGTGAGTTAAAAATTACCTGATATAAAAAAGCCAATCTTTCTGATCAATTCTAAATAATTTATAAAACAATAATAACCAAATCAAGGTTATCCTTTGAAGGATTCCTGTTTTTCTTAGATTCCTTCTAGCCTCGGTATGCTAAAACTGAAAAGTTTATGCAAGAGTTAAAATTGTTCAACAATTTCTTTAACTTCTGAATCAATTATAGCCATTTTTACAGGTTTTTATTTAATTTTCAGAAGAAGAGTATGAGGCCTTCAAAATTTATATGTCTAACTGTAATATAATACTTATATACTGAAATGTTTTTTTTTATAAAATTGAATTAATTAAAAGTAATTACTATAGACTAGCAGACAGAATCAATTTAATAGTAATGGTTAATTTTATTCATTTGAAATGATTCATTAATTATAAGTTTGGTTTAATTATATATAACCAGTAACCACATACCACATAATATAATACTTTCATATATACGTATATATATTACAACAATTGATGTGTAATTTAAAAAAAGATCCTGGGTTATATTCTATATATTAATATATGTGTACGTTATTACCTTTTGGCTATTAATCAAAAAAACCTCTTTAATTAAAATGATTTTAGTTTGATTCTATATTATATTGTATTTTGATATTGTGTTGATTGTTAGGTAGGAAATTGGTAATTTGATTTTGTTAGCTATTTTGAGAATACTTAATTAATATTTTGGTTTTTTCAATTAATAAATAATATATTGTATATAAAATAATTATTATTTTGGTTTAAATTAATTTTTGGTTTTCAGTTTATTATATACTTTTAATTGAACTTGCCTGTGTCTATGGCTTTATTTTTCATTCTGTCAGTTAGTGATACATTTATATTAGAAATCTGACCATAAATTTATAAGAATTGTATGGTTCAGTGGTCATCAAAGTGGCTGACGGTGTAAATAGGTCTGAGTTCGATCCGCCTTCAAAGATAAACATTTTTTTGTTTTTTTTTTTTAAATTCAACAGAAATAATAAAAAAAATTACAAATAAAATTAATTTATTTGCATAGTTTCTTTAAAAATTTGTAACTTTAAGAACTAAAATAATTACGTAGACGATCAGTTTTTTTTTTAAAAGTGTTTTAATATAAAAGTAAATTGCTGGATTAATTTTAACAAAAAGAAGAACTGTCTTTCATTTCAGCAATTTACTTTTATATTAAAACACTTTTAAATGCAAAAGATCTGCCATAAATTTTTGGTTAATGAAAATTTTCAATATTTTAAGCTTAAAAGTTTTGAAACATTAAAAGAACTGTTTCTTATACCAGCAATTTACTTTTATATTAACACAGTAACAAATTCCCAAGATCTACCTTCAATTTTTTATTTTCTGCATTTTAGGGGGCTAGTATTACTTTAATAAAAGTATATATTGAAAAAAAGATTTTTTTTATTTTATTTTATTTTTAATTTTAAAATTTATATTTATATAAATACGATTTATAGACTCGTATATTAGTTATAAATATATTAAAATTTGGAATTTTTACGGTTTTACGTTAGTTTGTTAACGCAGATTAAACAGTTACGTGGTATAATATTAATTGAAAGTTTTAAGGTAATTAAAGTATTGAAATTTAAATACTTTCAATTTTTGCTTTAATATTACAAATATTTTTACTCGAAATTTTAAAATTGTTAACTGCAAATAAGATGTAGTGAAACATTTAAAAATTTTATGAATTTAAATACAGTCCATATTTTTGTATCTTTTTATGCTTTAACCCTACTTTTATACCTTTTAGAACAATGAGCGTAGCCATGACGCATCTTTGAATGTTGAAAAATGTCAAATAAACGTAGCTATCAAATTTTACAAGCACAATGCAAGACGTTGAAAGCGTTAAACTGACATTTAACAAATTAAGTGTTACATTACATCAATCACGTTTTAAATTACATTAATTAATAAAAACAAATTATAATTATATATTATAATTAAAAAAGTAAATAAACATAATCAATATTTCAATCAGTGAACTAAAAGTAAAAATTAAATTTTATTTTAGATTTTTTTCAATAATGGTAAATAAATTCAATTTTTTTTAATTTTTATTAAATTTTATATTCTCAAATTTAAAGCAAATAAGTAATAATAAAATATAAATGGCTGACTAAATATAAACAATTAGATGTCAAAGTAATTAAAATTTGAATAAGGATGCGTTGAAACTTTAGTGTTACTTTCATTGATTGCTTTCCATATATGTTTAACTTTGAAAGTAGTATTTCAACGTCGCTAGCTACGCTCATTGTCCTTAGGTGGTTATGGTTTTAAACTTTTATTAAAATAAAAATTTGATTGCATTTCATTCCAAAAATTCTTCAAAATTCAAATTCAAAAAATGACAATTTAAAACAAAATAAGGATTATGTAAATATTTAATATACTGATCAATTTAAACAATAAAAAGTTGTTAAGTGACTTTTTGATAATAATAGTTTTCAAAAATGTATGAGTAATTTTTTTTTTTTTAAATTAAATAATTTTTATAATATTAAAAAAATAAGGTTAAATGAAAATCGTGGTTTAGCAAAACCCGTTTTTACAAAATCTCGTTTAGAAACCTCTTTTTTGCAATAACTTTTTTTTAAAAAATCTCGTTTTTTAAAATCTGTGTTTGAAAATCTCGTTTTTGAAAGTCTCCTTTTTTTATATTCTGGAAAAGGCTGATAATTCTGATTTTGTAGTCAACTTTAAAATCCTTAAAAACGGGATTTTATAAAACTCAAAATTTTTCAATAAAAACTAAATTTTCTAAAAGTGAGATTATCTAAACGAGATTTTTAAAGCTGAGATTTTCTAAAACCGCGAGATTTCTTAAAAATGAAATTTTTTAAAAAAAGGGATTTACTAAATCGGGATTATGTGACGCTCCCAAAAAAAAAAAAAAAATTGTAAATAATGGTAGTTTAGTTAAAAGCTTTTATCATAAGGATTCTTTATTATTTACATTAATTTGCATTCTTTGTTAATGTTAATTGAATTCAAAGAAATTCTTTAGCTAATTATTCGAGTTTAATTGAATATTTTTGGCATATTTTCAATAATGTAATTACAATTCAAATCTAATTTAATTATTTTTTGTATTTATTTCAGTTGAAATTAATTAAATTTAATTTTAAATTAAAAGCTATCCAGCATTTTTCTTTCAATAAAAAAAGTTTTAGTGAAAATCCAATAGTATTGGGAAATATTTAATAAGAAAAAATCAATGACAATTCATTCACAAAGAAAAGTCCAAAGAGAAATGATCCTTAAAATCCTTAATTTAAAAGGATTAACAAAAATAGATTAATTGAAGGAGTGTTTGAAATAAGATGAAAGAATTTTGAAAATTTTCCACAGTTTTGGTACGAAAATCTTGTTATTCTGTAAAGATATATCTATTATTACCAACCATATCTATCAATAGATAGATTTATTTATTGGATTGAAATTTATTTATTTCATCGAAGTGATAATGAATTGATTTTGTTATAATTAATTTAAAAATTAAAAAAACTTTAATATGCTGTGATTTAAAATTGTATGTATTGAACTATCAAATTATTGCATCCAAAATCAAATAAAATGTTGAGAGTACAGAATCATTTTTTACAGTCAATTACGTAATGATTTGACAGTATACATATTTACTATGCACAATTTCTTTTTTTGTATTTATATATTTAAATATTTTTTATACCCGTATGACTATAGGTTAAAAGGGTATACTAAATTTGCCATTACATTTTGACGCAGAGTAAGAAGGGGGTAGATATAGACTGAAAGGTATGGATCGGTTCAGAATCAAAAGTAAATCGACCTAGCTATGTATGTTCGTCCGTCCATCCATCCTCACGATAACTCAAAAAATTAAGGATCTAATAAAGGTCCTGTCTAATAAAGGTCCTATCTAATAAAGGTGGATGTCTGAAATTTTGTCAGCAGTAGTTAACTTTAATGGCTAACGTTTAAATAAAATAAAGTTGGTGTATTGGAAGAGGTTTAAAGAGCTGCCCCTTAATTTATTTTCTCTTTTGGATGATATATATTTTTAACCGGATGATATAATGTCGGTTTTACGTTCATCCGTGTATCCCAGATTTGACTTAGTCTACTCTACTACACTCTTCCATATTTTTGATAATTTGTCAAACATTTTTAATTTTTACAAAACAATTTAATTTATACTTGTTGTTTGACATTTCATAAATTTATAAAAAGAAAACAAGGGTTGTGTAAAGTTTTGTTTTTAATTAATTGAACAATTGAAGTTCCTTCGTTAAACTAGTAAATTTTGAGAAAGTACCGCAATAATAATTTCAATCTATAATCGGCAAGAAGCAATAATTGCCTATAACCTGGAGATCGCATTCGCATTATTTAACAATGCGGATGACTTATGTTTACTTTAGTATAACGTAGCTTTTCTTTTACAAAACTAATTTACAAAACTAAAGACTGATTCATGATTTCAATTGAATTTAAAATTAAGTCTTAGTACGACAAATAATTTGACATAATAGAAAATAAATTGTAAAATCCTTTCTTTGTTCTGAATCAAATTTTGAATTTGAATTTGTATTGGATCATCAATCGATCAATCGATTCAAGTATTGAATAAGGTATTATCCCTGATAAATTCATATTATAAAAATCAAATTTCTTGGAAACTCAAAAAATTTAAAAATATTCTATTCATAAAAATTGTTACCTAATTTTACATATCAATATAAAATAAATGCAAGAGTGGCTTCTTATTATCGTAAAAGCACTTTTCCAAAAAAAAAATTTCTAATTGAATTTTGAAACAAATTTTTTAAAACTTAAAAAAATAATATTTTATTGAAAAATAATTTGAAATTTAATTATTCAGGATTTTGAACATATACTTTAAAATTAATATGAATTATATTTTCATATTATACGTATATGTAGTACTTTTCTATAATTTAAATATATTTTTACACTCAATAAAAGATGAAAAGAAACATTAATAAAATTAAATAACAAATTACGCTGAAAAGAAACAAATTTTAATTTAAAAATGAATATAATTAAAATTAAAAAAATTGTATTCAATTGGATTTAAATAAAAAAAAAATTTTATAATTAAAGAGATTACATTTTAAAAAAAATCGACTGCCCTTTTTTGAACAGATTAAAAGATTAAATTTTATACATGCCTGCAATATGTATTCAATTTTAATTATGTATTACATTTATTTAATTTATGCATATAAAAAAACGTATCTAAAGGTAAAACAACAGGTATAAATTTTTTGCTGCTGGAATTCGTTAAATTAGTATAGGTAAAGAATTAAATTCTGTAAATGTAAAAGTTAAATCATCATCAGTTTTTTATATAATTTGAACACAGTGTTTTCTGAACAGTTTCAGGCCATTTGTTCAATTCTGAAATTAGAAATTTATGAGTTTATTCTAATTTTGCAGAAGTATTGCTAACACAATTCTGGGCAACTAAATTGTGCTTTGAAAAATTTTAAATTATTTGAAACTACTTATGGCTGGGTAGCACAGTGATAAGAGTGCCGACCTTTCATGCAAAAGATCCGGGTCCGAAATCCCGAATTTTATGGTTTACGACTCAACTCATCTACCATTCGCCATTGGATTTTAATTAATGGCTTAATCAATAATTAAAAATTATATATTTTTAATAAAACTATATAAACAAATAATTTAATTGAATAATATAACTCACAGATATACAATTCCATATAATTAAAATACTTAATATTAAAAAAAAATAAGCAAAAGTAGACTTCCAATTATTGAAAATCTAAGACTTTTCTACATGTTATAAAACGTTGTACCATCTCATCGCATTTAAAAAAAAAATGTTTTTAAATTACTACTCTACTACTAGAGCTTCCTGGGTACATTTTAATCCCCATTATTTCTAAAAAAAGCGTTTATATTTTTCAAAAACATTCTTAATAATTCCGAAGTTTAGTAATTACGAGTACAATCTTGTAAAAGTCAAAATTTTTCAACCGGTGATCTAGGATTGAGAATGAGAAGGATTTAGATCTAGGAAATCCTTGAAAGGATTAATATCTAACAAATAATAGCCACGAAATAAATTTGTGAACTTTAGACAAATTTGTATAAAAAAATGTTCCCAAGACTATCATACATCTTAAGACTAATTAGTAATTACAATTAGGTTCTGAATATCTTCAGATATATCTTAGTTGGATAAAGTCCAATATTACTCAGATTATGATGAACATTGATTCAGGATGGCTTTAAAAAAAGAGTAAGTTAAGCTTCTTGATAGTTTCTGCTGTAAATCATTCTTACTACTAATTATATTCTTAGTACTTTAAAATCTCATCAATTCCAATTAAAAATCGTTTAAAAATAGAAACAATATTCCAAAAACAATTCAAATATCTTAAAGATTCTTTAAATAATTATTATTTGATTGAAATTAACGCAATTATTTTATCGAATTCTTAAAAATATAACTTTTCCATATCTTTTGTCTACCATTTCTTACATAAATCATTAATTTGTCAGATTTGATCCTAATTAACTTGTTCGAAAATAAAATTTATTTATTAATTTAAGATCTTTTTCTGGTTATTTTTGTAATTAACAAATTTTTTTTTTAAAAACATTTAACTTACTTTAAAAAAGTCTTAATTTTTTAACAAACCTTTATGGTATTTCTAACATTTACTTTCTGATTTCTTAAACTAACAGAGGGTTTGCAGACTCATTTCCAAATTAGTTTTAACTTTTCACAAGAAAATTTTTCAAAATACTCAAAAAATAAATTTTAAAAAATGTTTATTACTTAATTTTTACCAGACGATTGAGAATGGGATGGGAATGAGATGGGTTCACAAATCCTTAGGGCAAGCTATAAATAATTTCTTAATAGGATAAAATGGAAAGCGAAAAGAATGGAAAGAAAAAACAAATTTCTACCCAAATTATGTGAAAAAGATTCAAAAATTTTTTATTCTTTAGATAATTTTAAAAATAAAAATGAATTATAATATATTTTGAGATTTAAGAGTAAAAAATTTTAAAATTTGTGGTTTTAAAGAATAAAATTTATATAATTTGTATAATTTTTAATTGATTATTCTCTAATGTTAACGCTTTTTACCAAAAATAGCGGAAATTTAGTCGAATTAAGTATTATATTATTTTTAATAAAAATTGTCCTTTAAAAACCATTAAAATAAAATTTAAAGTTAATTTTAAAAAATGTTCAAAAACTCAATTCAAATCTCCCTCTTTGGGAACTGATTTTAAGTCCAATTCTTATACATCTCCAAATTATAAGCCTTGTCAAAATTTTCTGCAAAAGGAGAATACCCTGATTTTGTACCTAACTTTTAAAAACTAGAACTGCTACAAAACTTTTTCCAGAATATATAATTGTACACTTGATTTTGAAGTTAGATGGATTTTGTAGTTAGCTATATTAATTTTGGGACACCCCCTTTTCCGAAATATTTACACATTTGTATATGTAGATAATTAATTTATAAAAATTTAATGCAGAATGACTGAAGATTTTTGAAATTTAAAGACAATATTTAAAATTTTCAAATGCAGAAACTGAATTCAAATAAATTGATTAAAACAGGGCGGTAGCCCTCATTATATTGAATGTTTAATAAAAACTTTTTCGGGAATCCGACATTATAAACGCAACCCGAGTTTGTAAATTTATAACCTGAAAGAAAATAGGTTGATTAGTTAATGATAACGTACAATTATTTTATTTTGTAATTAATACATATTTTTATGCAAAAATTTAAAATATTTTTTATAAAAAATAAGAGATCATATAATTTTATTATTTAACTCTCTTGTGATCAGGTTGTCCATTTTTTGTTTCAATATCAATTCCATTTTTTTTTATTTTCTTTTTCTATAATTCTTTTGAAAATTTTTAATTTCAATTTAAAAATTAAATTTATTGAATTAATTTAGGGACCCAACCAAGTCCCAAATTCTTAAGAAAAGAATCCCAAATCAAAGAATTCCAAGTAAATAAAATCCCAAAAAAGAAAAATAAATTTCAAAAGATTTTAACAGAAAACCAAAACAGATTTAACCTAGAAAATTTAGAAGTCCTGAATATTTGGTTGTTTCATTTAGGGATTTGAAAATCAAATAACTGGAAAAACTTTTAATAGTATTTTATTAGCACACATAGTTCAATTTTAGTATTTGAAGTCAGATCGATTGTGTTGTTGTTAGTACGTCGGCCCTTCAATCAATTGATCTTGGATTCAAGCCTCTGTTAGATACCTCACAGAAGTATCAAACTAATTTTATAATATAATATATAATACCTAGAAAATGAAAATTTTTTAACTTTTATCAACATAACTTCACGTGAATGTTTGTTTGTTTTATACGCCATTTTAACGTTTTTTGACTTTAATGTTAATTTTAGATAAAATAATTTTTGTTTTTTTCTTACAACTTCTCTAGGGTGTATAGAGCATCCACTAAGCTCTTCTATCGATTTCTATTTTGAGCTCTAGTCTTTACTTGTTACCATGTTTTTTTCATTTTCTCTATTTTTTTCAATACTGTTCTTTTCCTGCTATTCCGAGCTCTGTTTATGTTTCTTCTTTCTTGTGGTTGTCAAACTGGAACTTGTCTGGAAATTATATTCTCTGGTTGCCTGATTTTGTGCCCGATCTATTTGTATTATTTCATTCTAATTTGTAAGAGTTGTATCTTGGATATTATATATTTGGCCAAATTATCCGACACACAGTTTACTTGTTTTACTTTATCGGCATAACAAATTATTATTTTTGAGCCGAGTCCAAAGGCTTCCTTCATTGGCTTCTGTCTTGCGCAGCTTCTCTCCAACTTCCAACAATATTCAGCTTTCTTACGTCTGACTGAACACTGACTTACCATCGAAGATCTGGATTTAACACAGCCATTGACAACCCTCAACTATGTATTTCTCGAGATCTATGAGGATTTCTAGATATTTTTCAATCTTCCAAATAAGTACTATTTTTCCTTTGCATAATCTGTTATCAATATCTTTTATGGTTCCCTCAATTGTGCCTAAGATTCTGCCTTGATCTTCAAAACTTTCTACATTTTCAAATGTTTTTAGGCCTCTCTGGTTACTAACATTGCATTTCACTATAGTTTTCATAATATTTATTTGCAGACCTACTTCTTTTGCATATTTGTAACTTAAATCTTGTAACTTATCTTGTGGTATTCCAGGTAGTACCATGTCAGTTATTTGTTTTTCCCATAACATCGTCAATAATAATAATATTGAATAGAATAAATGTGAGTGGAGATCCTTGTTTAATTTCACTAATGACAATTATTAGACAATTATGTAAAGCAAAATTGTTGTACAAATTATTGTTGAAATTTATTTGAGATTTTTTTTAAAATTTATTATAAAAACTTTATATTAATAATTTTGTAACCATTTACTGATAATTTTTTTTTTAAATTTTTCTTTTACAGGACAAACCACATAACAAATTCAACAAAATGTCAATTTCAGATTTCCGTAAAAAGAAGCTTTTATACGTATTCCATGTTTTCTTTGGTAAGTAATGAGTATTAATTTTATGGATTTTATTTTTAATATTTTTTGGTAGTTTATATTTTATATAAAGTACTTTGATATTTACTCTTTAAGTTTCCCCAGAGAATAATTTTGAAAAAATAATAAAGTGCCATCTATTTATTTAATAAATATTTAAAGAATAATTTTGTTTAAAGATTAATTAGTTTGCAATTTTGCGGTTAAACTAAATTGACATTACAAAAATCTCCTAAAATTATGCAATATATTAAAAAAAAAAAAAATTACAACTAATAAGTATAAATTTTTTCTCGCGGAAAATGTCCCAGCAACTGGAGGATATCATTATTTGAATTTTTTATACTATATTAGAAAAATAAATAAATAAATGAACTGTATCATAGTATCTCAGCATTTTGTTAGTTGCGGTTAGTTATTAAATTACTCTGAATAATTTTTGACGAAGGTAATCATTGTAATCAAAATAATCGTTTGTAATCATACCATTGCTCTAGCTAATAAAAAAGAAATGAGTAAAATCGAATATACAAAATGCTCAAGTTAAAAATGAACTTTATGTAATTTACATATCATATTATAGAGAGAGGGAACGTTTCAAAACCCAAAATCACAAAATCCCAAATCACAAAATACCAAATCACAAAATCTCAAATTTCAAAATCCCAAACCACAGAATCCCAAAATTAGAAATTTTCAACTTAGAAGTTTAAATTTGTAATTTCAACTAGTCCTGAATTCGCTAATTTATAAAATTAAAAAGAATTAATATTTTATTCCATTCAAAAAAAAAATTGCACAAAATAATTTCCATAGCGTAAGCTGAAAGGAATTTTAGAGTTTGGTATAAAATTTGGATTATAAGGTTTTTCCAAAATCTTTATACATATGCATACGTGAGATTCTGAATTAGAAGGGATTTAAGAGTTGGATTCAAAATCAGGGTTTTAATAATTTGTTTAGAGTGGGTTTGGGGGTAGCAGCCCCCACTATTTTTAAATTTTTATTTGTTGAAATATGAGGGATTTCATAGTTGGTTACGAATGAGTTAGGATTGAGGATTAGGATGGATGCATATGAGTTAGGATTGTTTGAGTATGTACAGATAATTGTTTTTTTTTTTTTAATTTTTTGGGATTATAGAATTATTGGAATTTTTGGAATTTATGGAAATATGTAAATGGTATTTGGAAAAGAAATTGTTTTTTTGGTATTTCGTACCCAACCCGAAAAAAGTTTCGTAATTTGGAATTTGTAATTTGGGATTTTATAATAAGATGAAGAAGTTTTAGGATTTTGCAATTTGGGTTTTGTAATTCGGGATTTTGTGATTTAGGATTACGTACCCAACCCTATTATAGAAAGTATTATTGCTGGGGTTATTTTATGTGATAGCATATCCCATTCTAAAACCTAAGCCTTGTGATCCGTTGTTCATTCCACTTCCAATATTTTTTTTATTAATTTATAAGTAACATTGTTGTTGTTGTTTAGACGGGGGGGGGGGGGGGGGGGGGGGGGAAGCAAGTCTCCCTTACACCTAGGCCTTGCGGCCCGTTGTGCACCCCTCATTAAATACTTTCTATTTATTTATAACTACTATATTATTTATTTTGTTTATATTATATATTTGTATATTTATATTATATTTGGTCACCATGGGGATTCGTAAAGAAAAATTATTTTTCAATAATTTTTTTAATTAATTATTGTATGACCTGACCGGGAATCGAACCCGGACCCCCTAGGTTAATAAGCCAAATGCTTACCCACTGCACCACCGAGGCCCCTAAATAAGTAACATTAATTATTTTATTTGTGTTATATATTTTATATTTAATTTGTAATTGATCACCAAGGTGATTTTGAAAAGAAAATTTATTTTATAAGGAGTATTACTCCAAAAACTAAAAAGCGAAAGTTAACGAAGAGATATTTTCAAAACATCTTTTTTGGAATATTTTAGAAAAATAATATACTGCTATCTTTAGACAAAAAAGAATAATTATTTGCTTTCAATTTATTTCAAGATAATTTGATTATTTACCTTTATAATTATTATAATGCTTCTAAAATGACTGAAAATTTAAAGAAAATATTAAAATTTTATTAAAAAACAAAACTTTTAAAAACTTTTTGAACTTTAAGGATAATTGGTGTAATTAGAAATTTTTTAAAAAAAATCAAAATTTAATTGCTATATTTTAGAAATATTAAAGAGCAATCTTCTACGGTTTTTTGTATTTCGTTTATTTAAATTTTTTTTTGAAAATAATGTTATGGTTTACAGGTAGTCTATTTGAAGCCTTGTTAGTTATATTTATTAATAAACTTGAAGTTAAAATAAACTAAAAAGTAGGCCAATTTAAATTTATTAAGTCAATTCTCTAATCTGTGGGGATGTTAAGCTATGTTAAAAGATGAAAAACCCAAGTCGCTGAACAAGTTGAGATTTCGATTAAAATTTTTTTGTTGATTTTCAAAGTTGTTTTTTGAAGTTTTAGGAATTGAGGTTCCGCAGAATTAATATTAGTAGGTATGAAGGCACTTTGGCCAGACGGCCTTGACGTCATCACGTAATGTATGGCGCCAGTATTATAGAAGGTCAACTAGGTAATGTAGAACAAGTATATAGTGCTTTTATTAATATTTCCCAAAGGTTTCGATATGGAAAAAGTCCTCAAAGGTTTATACGAATTTTGGTGATTTTTTTCGTTATTGCCTTTAGGGACTTTTCCTTTAAAATTTTTTCAAAAAAAACGGAAATTGAACTATAGCAACGCAGTCAGCAAGTATTAGGAATGGCCATTAATTTGAAGTAAATTTTGACAAATTAACACTGATAGTGCAATAGTTGTTTTTCAAATGTTTTTTTTGTTTTGTTAAATAAACAAAAAATTGTAATTATTTTACTAGCGCTCTAAAGCCTGTACTTCAAAGGGTGCATTTTTATGCATATATGTAAAGAGCATAGCGTTGAAAGTTTATATTGTATATCGTTGATCAAAGCGGGGCTCTAATATAAACACCTCTATTAAAATCATATATAAATTGTTGTACGCAATGGTCATATCGACGCTCTTGTCACTAATCGCAGCTCCAATATGAACGCACCCTAACCTAAAGAATAATAAAAATTCTTCAAGTACCATGGCATAAGGACAGACAAATGTTCTAAATTTCTAATTTTAATTTTTCGGAATATTCCATTTTTGTGAATTTTATTTTTATTTTAAAGACATATAAAAGGTTTCCTTTAACTTTTCAAAGTAATTAAAAAAAAAAAATAAATTTCAACTTTTTTGTTTAGCTTCAAAAAGTTTTTTTTTTTTTTTTCTTCTTCAGATTTTTAAATAGCATTAAATTCAGCTCTGTAAGTTAGTCTTTAAAGTTAAGTGCCTTAGTGTACTTTGGTCAATTATGTGAAACCAAACTTTGTAATTAAGAGATTCATTAACAACTTTTTGTTTTTTTTTATTCTTAGTTTAAAATAAATTTTTGGTTTTTTTATTTTTATATGAAAGTTTTGAATTAAAAAATTGATAATTAAATTGAATTAAATGTAAAAAAATTTATATAAAAATTTAGAAAATTTTTTAATGCATTAAAAAAGTCTGTTCTAAATATATTGGAATACTGGAAAAGAAGTTTATTGGAATTTTTAAAAGATTTAAAGATTTTTTAAAGATTCTTTTAAACTTTTTATTTATATTATCAACTTTTTTGACTTCTGTTGCTGTTGCTGTAAGCTTTGGTATTTAAGTTTTGATCCTAAAAATTTCTTTAATTCAAAAATTTTTTAGGTGGTTGAGAATTTAGATGAGTGTACAAAGCTGAATTATGTGATAATTTAGTCTTGTTATAATACAGAACTATACTTGGATTTCATGGTACTTCTGTCTTGTTGAAGTGAGTCAAAAGTCCTATGGAACATCTGAGTTGCCATTGTAAGATACAAATAAAAAAATAGGTCACAGGTCCCATAGAACACCTGTCTCTTTGAAGTAAGTCCAAAGTTATTTTTATCAAAATATAATAAGAAAGAGTTTTTTTAGAGTTTGTTACAAAATCCTACATAATCAACAGAGTACATATTCTGGACAAATATGATTAACCCTAATTTTGCAATAAACTTTAAAATCTTTCCTAAATCATATATATATAAAACCGCATATTCTGGAAAGAGTACTAATTCTAATTGGTACTACAAAAGTATATGTAAGATTTTGAATTAGAAAAGATTTTAGAATTAGAAGAGAAATTATAAGAGGTTTCCCAAAACTTGTTTAGCGTAGGGATAATACAGAAATTTTTTTTTTGTAGTAATAGAGCGTGCAATGGGACTTCTAAAATGTCACTATTCTCAATTTTCCTGTTACAAATTTTGTGAGCCATTAAAAATATTAAATATTTTGATTATTCGTGATTAAACAACGACTTTCAATTTTGACTTAAACGACTTTTCTAAATCCAATGGAAATTAGCTTAGGTCATAGGCCATAGGGTTAGGACATCAGCCTTTCAATCGAAGGGTCTGGGGTTTAAATCCTGATCTATCTATTAAAAAAATATAATTTATAATTTATAGCAATAACATAGTTTATATCATAATATAAAATATATACTTGCCACACCTGAAAAGGAGAGACTGAATCACTCACTTATCACATTGTATATGGTAGGGACAGTTTATATATAAATCAATAATTAAAAACTTTCCTAACTGGGGTTGATCAAATTAAGAATATAAGACTTATTAAATTTTGAGAATATTTAGAAAGTTCGAAGGAATTAAATATTGTTTTAAACTGTTTTGCATTTGCTTTAATGAATGAAACTTAGGAATTTTCTGGCTATTGATTGTAAAACAGAGTGATATTTTATTCTGAGGCAACATTTGATTATGCGTTCAAATACTCTTTAGAATGCGAGACTTGAAAATTCTTTATTTAAGATGTTGTTTTGCAATAAGATACTTTTCACTTGTAATTTTTTTTACAATGGCTGGCTACCATTCAATTACAATTATTTTATTTTGATTTCTATTTAATAATTTATGCCCAAATGAACATGGGTCGTTTATAATTTCTAAAACAAATAAATTTCGAAGAAATATATTGAAAATTATTATAAAATATTATTTTATAATTTGATTTATTAAAAAAAAAAATTTGCAAAATTTACAAAAATCTAAACAAAAGAGAATTTCTAAAATACATATTCAAATTTAGAAATCAACAAAATCAAATTTAAAATTCCTTGGGGATTGTATAAATGAAAGGGAAAAATTCCAGGAATATATAGAAATATGTTTTCATATTGTGTTTTTTTCCACTTTAAAGGAAAATTTTCAGTGCTTTTCCTAAAAAAAAAATCAAAAACCAATCAATAAAAAAATAAATACAAAAAAAGAAAATTTTAAAAATAAAACGATCTGTTTATCTTTAAAAAGTGAATGACAACTCTTGAGTTTCTTCATAAAAGGTTTCAAATCTAATATATGTATATAATATATATATATATCCATTTGCATTATAATCCTTTAATTCGCAACCCTTATATCCTGCTTTTGTTTTTTAATGTATAAGTATATATATATATATATTCCTTTGTGTACCGAAATAAATTTTTGAATTTTTTATGAAATTAAATAAAAATATATATATATATATATTTATATTTAAATTTAAATATAAATATACTACAGGGAAGAGTTTTGAGTCTGTAAACTATGGGATTCTAATACATAAAAATTTTAATTAATATTAATTTACAATTTAATTTTTAGAGTTTTTTTTTACGAGGATTGATGGAAAGCATAGAAAGCCGCCCAGAATCAAAGATTCCAGAATCAATCTGGAAAAACAAAGAAATTTTATCAAAACTTGAAAGATCATTTTCTTAAAAGGCTCTATGTATGGTTTTGAGAACTTTTCCGAAATCTTTGATGCTTTATTAAATTTTTTTCCTAGTTACACCACCTGGAGGGGCATAGGGCTCCCACAAAGTTTCTATATCGTATCTGTTGGGGGCCAGTTGTACAATTTTCACCCATATTTTCCCACAGCTTTGAATTTGCTCTGCAACTGATCTTCAGATTCATCCACACCTCTTTTTCCCTGCGGGTTCCAATCAAGTGCCCGAAGCACAATATTTTTTGTTGGTTTTTGAAGTGTTTGGTCTTGCAATCTTCAGTTTTTTCTTCATTTTTGACAGAGAATGGTTTTATGTCTCCAGATTGTTAATAGTTACTCATTCGTATTATAAATTGTCCTGGAGGTCCGTATTTTTAAAAACTTGAAAATTATTGGTTGTTGAGTGTTTAAGTATACCTAACCATATGTTTCCAAACAGTAAAAAAATATTGATTTTGAACATGCTTCGAATATTCTTGTTTTTGTGCCTCTGTTTAATTGTATGGCATTAATAATTATTATTCGTTAAATTCGAAATTTTAAAAATTGTCTTATAAAAATCCAAGCCATGACGTATACACATCATCCAATATTTAAACACCATAACCAAAGTCTTTTAATAATAAGATCTTAAATATAATACTTGCATAATAAACGAATACAGAATTTGGTAATATATACAATAAAATTTTTTAACCTTGGATTATTTTATTCCCATTATCCTTAAAAAATAGTCGGGAAAAAAATTGAGAAAAATAATACATATATTATATATGTGAATTTGAGAGAAAAGGGATAAACACTTCAGGATAGCGGATTAAATAATTTTCTATACATATATATGTATATATATATATATATATATATATATTGTTTAATTTTTATTAAAATTGAATGAGTCATTGTTCATATTATTATAAAAAGCTCGAAGCTCAATTTAAATAAACTCTTATTAAATTGAATACAATTTTTTTTTTAAATTTTGTACTTAAAATAAGACAAATTGGATTTATTTCAATGGCAGAATTTAATTAAAATATTTATATATTTGTTTTAATTTTCGGAAACTTTTAAAGCACCTCAAATTGAATCAAATTTTATAATTAAATTTTGTAATTGAATATGTTAATGACCTGAAGGTTTATTTAAAGCCTATAAGCAATTGAAGAAGTAATTTTAAATGCAATAATCCACTTAGTTACGGATTTAATGTACAGTTTCTTACTTTAAGTGAAAAATTATTAATTTTAAGTGAAGAGTGATAAAATTTTAATTTTTAACTTTACTCTTGTTTCCGATCTATTTCTCTAGAAACTAAATCAAAATACAAAATCAACTCACTATTGTGTACTTAAAGTATTTAATCGAACATACAAATTTGTGATAGCATTCAATTATTAAGGCCCCTTACTCTAAATAGGATTTAATTTTTAAGGATTCTGTATCTTGGGAATTAAAAGTTGGATCCATATGGTTTGCAAAATGTGCCCATCGATTTTGCAGTAAGGCTTAAATCTTGGAATTAAAATATAAAAAGTTCGAAATTTGAGATCATTCCATAAAAGGGGCTTACAAAAAGTGAGTTACCACTTCTATGGACTTTTGCATCTATTAGAGTATCGTGGACAAGATTCTTGGAAATTCAAAACATGCGATTTTGTTATTACATAAGTTTGTTAAGTGACGTGATAATTGGAGGAAACCTAAGTTTTAGATATAAATAACGAAACATTTAAGTGCATATAGGTAGGTACTAAGGTATATTTAAGTTCAATATTAAAAAGTTTAAGTTTCTTCACTTAAAATTTAATATTCTTCACTTAAACTAAAGATATTTGAATTTTTAATGTAGAGGAGACTCTTGACTCTCTGGAAGAGAACCCAACTTTTTGACTTTTTAAAGAAATTAATTATTTCAATAAATGATATTATTTTAATCTGTGTTTGGCCACTTTGATATCTTCGGTCATGACAGTTTGCGCCAGTTAATTTCTATATAAATCATTAGATTCAAACGAAATAGTTTTTCATTTGAATCATGCATAATGTTTTAAAAATTTATTAATCTTTAAATACTAATTATAATAAAATTAATTTTTTTATTCTAATTATTTTATTTGCAGATGTCAATCAAAGTGGCGAAATAGATTTAGATGATTTTAAAATGGCAATTGAGGTAAAAAATAATTCAATATTGATAATCATATTAAGGTTTTAATACTTAATTTTTTACATATAGAAAATATGTTCCTTAAGAGGATGGGATTCAGGACATCCAAAAAATGCTGAAACACATGATGTTATGTTAAAAATATGGGAAGGTTTACGTTCAAAAGCTGATAGAGATGGTGATGGTCAGGTTAGTGTATTAAATATTTAAATTATTCAGTTTCAAATTTTTTTAATAAAATGTATTAAAATTGGTTAAAACTAAATTAACCAAAATATTGAAGCTAGATTTCGCCGCGAACATTTACATCAACAGAATGGGGATAAGTGATACAGTAAATTAATTAAAATCCTACAAAATATTAGGAAAATTTTGTAATGCATTTTTCGACCACTAGATAGCAACATCGCCACTAATAATTTATATATTCGGAAACTTTTAGATATAAAGTATCGTTATGTGATGACGTCATCTTGATAGCTGGTAACTTATCTGCGGAAGTTTACCCAAGAATGGTATGTTAACTCTCCAGAGAAGTCCCTTTTATTTTATTCCTTTTCCACTCCTTTAAGGACTAAATAATTACGATATAATTATACAATTTTACGATATTTTTTTATTATATATGATCTGACCGGGGTTTGAACCCGAGACTTTCCACATGAAAGGCGGCGTCTTCACTACTACGCCATTGGTCAGATCTCTTTGGGCTTATAGTCAACTGGTATAAAAAAGAAGTAACTTTCCATAAAACGGGGAAAAGATTTAAATTGAACAAGGTGTTATCTATGTCTAGGGGTTCCAATACCGGTATTACCGATATTAATTCAATTAAATACAGAATACTGAAATATCGAAAATACCAAAATGACGAAATAGCGAAACGCTGTCGGTATTGGAATCTCTAGCGATATCCTAATAAATAAACAATTTTGAACTATTACACGTCTCATTAAATTGGATTGAAAACTATAAAATAAAAAAATTATTTTAAATTTATTTCCATAATTTAAGATTATCCGATTATTTTACCAGTAATAAGTTTTAATAATACTTTGGTTGATCCTAAGAACAATGTTCTTTCATTTCGTAGATTCTTCATACTCAATATAAGAAAAAACTTAAGTAAACGTTTAGTAATCATTTTAAAAATGATTTAGAAAGTGAAAAATCTACCACGATATTTCAGTTCTCTTTTCAACAACTACTTTAATCTTTTACTTTATAAAAATGTTCTTAATAATTTTTTAAAAAAAATTTTAGAATAAAACTATACTTGGGTTCAAAAAAATTGTTCAATATCTAAATCTTGAAAAAAAAAACACAGAAAATCTGAATAAACCCATGAGTATCATTTAATGTTATATTAGTGAATAGTGCAGTTTTGTTTTTGTTTTTTTTTTTATTATAACTGTAAAATAAAAATAAAAGAAAATGGAAAATTTTTTTTTTTTGAAAATTTATTTGAAATTTTATTATATTTTTGTCCTTTAAAGGATTTTTTATTTTTTAGTTTAAAAAAAACAAGATTCTTTATGGTGTCCCTACATATAGAAATTTTATTAAAGAGGGTTCTAAAAACTCTTAATGTATGGTTTATGGTATGCACTCCAGTTTGTAAAATTTAAAAAGATTCTTTAAAGATTTAAAGTTTCGTTTTTTTTGCTTTAATCAACTTTAATGTACTCGGGGATTAGGAATTAAATTTAAAGAATGAAATGTTTTTTATTTTTGTTTTAAATTCAGTTGGAAAGGAAATGACAGTTAATAACGCGGTAATGGAATAGAAAATTATAATCGTAATGTAGTGTAAATATTAAATGAATAAAGAGGAGAAAATGCTTTTAATCCAATGGTCATTTATTATCTCACATATACGTTACATGGGTTTCAGTTAATATTTATTTAATGAAACTACTCTAATTGAGTGGTGACTGCGTGTGCATAAAAAATAAATAAAACAAAATGAATTATTATTCTACCAGAATGTGTGTAGATAATAATAGGGCGTCGGATTCTAGTACAAGAGATTTAGAACAGGAGACAAAGGGAAAATGATTTCATACCCAATCTATAGGATTTATTTTAGAATAATTACAAAATCGCCCTTCCAATTGTCATAAAATGGGTTAAGATCCTTGATAATTGTGTCCAGATCCTCTGGTGTGTAATCTACCATATTAAACAAACACTTCTTTGCAAAATTTTGATATAATAATCCATTAAATAGAAGCTTGATCTTGATTAATATGGTTGGTCTGTGAACTAAAAAGGGTTTAAGCGGCATGAACTATTAAAAAGAAATAAATCCAAGATGTTTTGTCTCAGCTTTTCTTCTTTCATAATGCTGTTTGTATTGTTAAGTTTGTAAAATCTTCTAGTATTTGGGAGGCCAATAAATATATTATATGGAACGCCTTTCCGACCCCGATCTTCCACTTTGTCCATCTGCAAAATTGTTCTTTCTTTTGGAAAAAAAAATTCAAAATTTCATTAAAATCAGTTTAAATTTTGATTAATTATTAGAACATGACATTCCTGAAACTCCTAGAATATCTATACACCAAGATATTGGAATCAAATTATGAAAGCTACTCTTTATGGGTATTCACCAATGGTCTATGTACTAAATTTGAACTCATTCGACTGTTAGAACTCGAGATTCCCGAATCGTCCGGTGTTTTCGTTCCTTCCGACTCCGTGGTTAAATTTGGCCCATCTACAAATTTTACCTTACTATTGACGAAGAATTACTATTGCTTATTCCCAAATTTCATCAAAATCGATTGAAATCAACGTGAGTTATCGTGCTCAGAGACACACATACACAGACGCAAATTTTCGGACTCACGTGTTTCCAACAAAATGGAACAACTTTTGTTAGGACAAAATAAGTTTTTCTATAGTATTAGTACTGCGGAAAATCTAAAGAGTAGATTTTTGAGGAGATACCTGCAAAATAGTACGGTGAACGCAATCAATATCAGTTTTCCGTTATTTGATTTAACCGGTAAAATTTATCATTTGTATAAATTTAAATTAGTTCAAATCTCCAAAAAGATCCAAATAAATTAAATGTTAGTCCACAAAACCATCTAACAACAAAAAGTTCTCCATTTTTTTTTTGTGAAAGTTATTTTAAAATCATTAGAAGAACAAAATAAAATTCCTTTTCATACTCATAATTGTACATATTATCCACAGGTTAGAATCTAATCTTTTCCACTTCATAAATCAACGCGTATTTTCCTAACAATTTTATCCTCGAATTAGTGGTTAAAAATTCGTTTTATTTGTATTTCAACTTCTTTTCTGCTTTTTTTTTTAAACTTTTTTTTTTTTATTTTAACGGTATTCGTATCTGGAGACAAATTAAAATGAATTTAATGGCTCTTAAGTTCTAATTTAATGGGCTTTTGAACAAACCAAAATATACTCGTAAGTTAAAAATCTAAAAAGAAACCAAAAATTTTTTTACTTCTCTTCTTTTATTATATTTGTCTAAGTTAAATAAATAATAGCAAATGGAATAAACAGAAATCATTGAAATCCTTTTTATCCTTAATATTATCCTTTCAATAAAATATACCACCATTACAATAAAACAATAAAAAGTTTGTATAAACATTATGAAGATTATATTAAATTATATGAATTTTTAAGGTTATGGACGCTGATTATTTTTATAATCAGTCCATAAATGTGAATAATAAATGGACATTAGAATAATTTATAGACAATAGTGGTTACCACTATTAATATAATATATAGTTAAAAGGTTTGCATCATCATTTAAAATTAGAGATATGATGTTTAATTCTTAATTGCACAAAAGTTTGACAGTATGGATTCAGTCAAGAGTGCATAAAATTATTAGAAATGGTGGAATGGTTTTAATTAGAGTGAGTTTCAGTAAAAGTGGTATTGAGTACATTTTTGAATTGCAAAAAAATAAAATAATTTTTTGACAGATTTGTAAAATACCTAAAATTCGGAAGTCTAAGTTCAAGTTTTGACAAATAAATTTTGTAAAAGAAACTGAGTGGCAGCACTGAATGCAGGAAAATATAAATACTGAACATATAAATAGAAAACTTAAAAATTTCTGAGTTAATTCAAGTAATATATAGGTGGTAAACTGAATTTGAGACTCACAGTTAGCCAATTAAATTTTCAAAGTTTGAAGCTTATTAAGGTTTTTTCCAAAGTAATACCTTAACAACGTATACAACATCAAAACCGCTTAAATATGAATTTTGACAGTTTAGAAATAGGATTTACCGTTAGAACGGTAACATTTTTGATTTTATTTTATTACGGCATGTGTTTATTTTTTACAATGCACAAATAAAAGATAATTCTCTAATATTTCAACGTTTGAACATAAAAGTTCTCTGCATATTAGGATTGACAATTAGAATTAAGGCGCGATTCTAGATCAGTTCAAGTTAATCAGAAATTAGTGAAGTTTGAGTGTTGTCAGTCCACTTTGTGTTTCAAAATCAAATGAGTTTAAATTGAGTTGAGTATATTAATTTCTCAATGCAATTAGGATGTGCTTTGGTTTCCGGAGCAGAATCACTCTTAAAGTTATATCAGTAGTTATATAGTACTCTGTTTTCATAGATTATTCTTTTTGAGTTAATTGATGTGTTTCATTACTTTACAGGGCTGTAAAAAAACTCAAATTTTGACTCAAACGTTTTTCTCAAAATTTGAGCCCGCTATATTTTAAGTTCATCTGATCAATGGCGTATATATAAATATAATTCTTGTGTAGTATAATAGATGGCGCAAAATACTAATATTTGTGCATTCATAATTATAAACAATAGCTACATTAAAGTAATCAACCCCTTTGTGTATCTAACGATTAAAGTACTCCTTATACTCTATAAATTCTACTCCGAGTGGCAAAGAAATAAAAAAAAAATTTAAGTTCCATTAATATTTGAGTCTTATGGAGTTATTACATGATTTTACTCGATTACTATGGAGTTATTGGCAAAGTGCATAATATAACTATGCTTAAATTCAAATTTAATTTCTTTACAGAAGACCACGTTTAACATAAATTTTCCAGTGAAAAGTACCAGTTAAAAAGAAATTTTGCTTAAAAAAGTAAAATTAAGTTGAAGCACAGTTTTAGGTTATATTCGCTCCAATAAATATTGTAATGAACCGATTGACAAATTTCCAAAATCATCTCATAAATTTTATTTTTAAACCAAAAGAAGAAAATATAAATTCAAAAAATATAAAAAACAAATAAGATAACGATTATATTATTGGATAAAATCTCTATTATTCTTCATTATTATGATTCTGTTGCTTTCATGAAATCTACTGAAAAGAATTTTAGCAAAATGTGATATAAAACGATTTATGATAATATTGTGTGATCAAAGACAGACATAAACAAAATACGAGCAAGATTTAGTTTAATAGAGTGAGATTTTAATGTAAATTTTTTTATTTTGAGTCTTACATTACAGTAACAAACAATAGGAAGGATCGTAAAATATAATAAAAACTTAATCATTTTCGGGTATTCAAATTTTATTTTTTAAAACGTTTTTGTTTTCCACGTTTTTATTTTTAAATAAGATAAGCCATTTTTTTAGTAAAATTTTTTTTTGTAATACTAAAAAAACTTTGATTTTATCGATTGTGTTTTTGTGCGATTTTATTTTTGTATCGAATTGTATAGATTGTATTGTATGGAGACTTTGACTTTTAAATTCTGATGTTTTTACATTACATTTAGAAAATAAATTTTACAATGGTATTATTTTGTCACCCCAGACTAATGTACATTTATTAGTTTTTGTTTATACTATTTTATAGAATGCGTGTTATAATTTAAATAAAAGATTCATTTGTTATTTAAATTTACAAAATTTATATTTGATAGAAATTTAAGGAATGTATTAAAGTAATGTAGAACTTTAATGTAAATTTAACTAATAATTGACCGATTTAAGCTTATTTGCTGGAACTGTTGATATTAATAAGATAAGACCTGAGTTCAATGGTAAAGTGGCGGCTTTTAATCGAAAGTCTCGGGTTCAAATCCTGGTCGAATCATATCTAAAAAAAAATAATATAGTGTATATTAAAATAATTTAATAAGACGTCCAAATGTCAAATTAGCAAAGGATAAATATTATCAGGCAATATTTACTATTTACTTACTGGTATTACAAATAAATAAATAATTAAATAATAAGCCCTGAACAAATCAAGTAATTGTGAAATGAACTTCATTGATAAGTAAAATGTATACAAGCACAAATTACGATTGGCCAAGAAGAGTGGCCAGTTTCGTGTTTACTTAAGCTCAAAAACTATTGTACCATAGGCTTCGGTTCAATTGATAGAAAACACTTAATTTTTTTCTCCTGCGGTCTATCTTTTCAAATCCAAATGTTTTTCGTAGAATCCTTAGGAACGCATGCAGCAAGTAACGTCTGAGAACGGAAAAATTGAGTAGCCGAGCGAGCGATATTTTTTTGAGCCATAAGTTATATAATATGGCTAATTTATGGCTATAATTTGACATAGCTCATTGTTCTTCTATAGATCTGTTGCATGATGAAATAAATATGACTAAAATTTTATTGAAAAAATCGCTTGTTCTCTCTATTTCTCTGCGTTCGAGACTCTACTTCTCATTTTATTGATACATATCCATTATTGAATACTGTAAGTTTTGATGTTTTAAATCGTTGTTTGAAATAAAACCAAAAGGATTTAGAATTAAAAATCAAAATTATATGACTTATCGCACGAAAAAATATCGCTTTACGTATCTTCGATAGTCACATATTCCAAAATTAGTATAATATGTCCATATTTTTAAATAACTTTCAAATTAAAAATTTTAAAAATTTCAAATCATATCGAAAACGATATTAGTATTGAAACTAAACATTGAAAAAAACTGCCAAAAGTCAATTATGGGTAATAGCCTATCTACAACGACGCTCTCATTCAGCTCTCATTACGTAGTCAACAAAGGAGTGCCGACAATGAAATGTACATGACAGCGTTTTTGACATTTTTTTGTTTACAAATTTATGAATTAAAAAATATTCAATAGTTTAAGTTTAAAAAAGTTAAATAACTTTAAAAGTTAAATAACTTTTTTAAAGGCTGCGTCTATTGTAGAAACTTTAATATAATTCAATATATTAATTTATTTGACAGATAGCTAGATGTAAAAAGCGGGGCAAATGCGTTCATTGAATATAGACTATAAAGAATCTTCATACTTCACTTAAAAGAAAGTTCTTGAGGCAAAAAAAAATGAATCGTTCAAACATTTTCCAATGTTAGATTTTTGATCAATGCTCCATATTTTTCTGATGTCTCAAGCACTAGTAGATCACTCAGATCTTATATTTGTTAAAAAAAATTAAATTAAATTTGAAAACGTATTTAGGGATATTTTTTTCTAATTTTTAAAAATGAATTCACCTTTTGCTTCTGTAATAGATTTATATTAGATTTATAGAATAATTATTATACCCGTATGACTATATAGTCAAAGGGTATAATAAATTTGCCATTACGTTTGTAACGCAGAGAAGGAGGGGGGTAGATATAGACTCAAGTGTATGGATCGGATCAGAATCGAAAAAAAAATCGATTTAGCTATGTATGTCCGTCCGTCCGTCCGTCCGCACGATAACTCAAAAACTAAAGGAGCTAGAATCTTGAAATTTTCGCAAATTCGTTTTTTTGCAATAGCCGTCATCGCTATTTAAAACCAGCCATTTTGGTCCATGGGTTTTTCTCTGTACCTATTACAGCTACGTGTCTGAAATTTTGGCAAAAGTAATTTAGTTTTATGGCCAAAATTTCTGCAAAATTTGGTTGGTCTGTTGCAGTGAGTTCGAGTAGCTGTATTACAACTTCTTATTTTATATGAGCATTACACTTTACCTAATAAAGCTGTATGTTTGAAATTTTGCCAAAAGTAATTAACCGGATGATATAATGTATATGTTACAATCATACGGGTATCCCAGAGTTGACACAGTCTACTCTACTACACTCTTCCTCGTTTTTTAACAATTTTAATATTAAATAATTTCTCAAAGGGATTTTCTTTTAAAAAATTTACAAATAAAAATGGAAATAATAAAAGCATAAAATCTAAGACGAGTGCAAAAAAAATATTAACTGTGTTATTTTTCAATTCTTAATCTTTATTTTGCTTTATTTTGAAAAAATCTTTAATCTTGCAGTGGAAATTTAAAACAAAAAAAAAATTATTTAATTAAAACTCTTAACTAAATACTAGAAGTGGTCACATCTTTGATAGTATTCATTCCACCATTTCAATCAAAATAAACATTTATACTTATTTGAAAATAAACGAGATTTTAATCCAATTGGATTTAAGCAACATAATTTTTGCAATTGCATTAAAGATATTTAATTTAAATAGAAAATTCCTGGATAGGATTACAGATTCTTAGAGTGAAAATGTACAAATTGAACATTCTCTGCTTTTAACTTTTAACAAATTTAAGTTCTTCCTTTTGTGTTAAATAATAGTTTGAAACTTTTTTAATTTGAATTTTTATAACGGATTAAGAATGGCAAAAATCGTATAATCGGAACGTAGAAAGTTGGAGAGAGTTTGAAAAATTAGGAGACGAAATAATATGGACCCGGGCCACAATACTCTTGAGCAATTTTTTAAGATATTTTTTAATTAATGTAGAAAATTACAGGGGTGTAAATATTATATATTTTGTTATTAACCATAATCAAATTCATAAAGTAATCACGGTAACAGACGCGTTTTCGGCTGCGGTTGATTCCCGTACACGCCACAACTTACGCGGCACATTGCGCAAGCGTAGTTGAAGAAAAAGTAGCTTCCATTCTTTCAATGGAAGTACGAAGAAAGTTGCGAAAGAAAACACTAAGACATGAAGAGTGGTTCGTAGAGAAAATGCAAAGGCCGCGGGGCTGACTAGAATATAGAAATTAATTTGAAAACTGTTAAAAATTTTTAAATTTTACAGTTGGCAAAAATTTTTTAATAATAATAATGGTAAAACTAATAATTTCTATTTCAAGAAAAATCCCTAATATCACCCCCAAGTTCTAAACAAAGATTAAAGATTAAAACTAAAAAAATTTCTAGTTTTTTAAGTACCCCTTTGAGTAAATGTCAATTTAAGTATTTTTGAATTCACAAAAAGAAGCATTTTATTTTCAGGAAATTTAAAATTGATATTGAAACTTTAAAAAATTTCAATTTAATTTTTTATCAAAGTAAAATAGCATTTAAATTATGTGACACAATTTAAGTGAAAGAAAAACTTTAAATAAAATTATTAGATTAAGATTCAAAAACTTAAATTTCCAGAAAATTTATATTTAATATCATAAAATTTATATCAAAAGGAAGAAATGTTCTAAATTATATTGAAATTAGTTTTAAAGAATTGTACTTTGAAAAAATTGGTAAGATGCCAAAATGTTGTCTTCTGTCTTTTTTTTTTTTTTGATTTCCAGTTCGATTTTTTTTTTTTGAGAAAAGACTCAAAATTATATTAAATAAATCATTTCATTGTTATCTCATTAGAGTTTTTTGGGTAGTAAGATACCGCCCGCTGTCTTGACTCAGATCCTAAAGTTTATACCTGAAATTTGAATAAAATAATAGAATAGAAATGTGAATGTTCTCTGCTCTACGGGTTCAAAGAATCTTGAAAACTTTGGGAGATCCAGCATTATATTTGCCTAAAGCTGAATCTGCAGTAAGGGCCCTAAAAAAAGCAACTTATGAGTTTAAATTTGTAGTCAAAGTTATTAAAAATTAATTAATAGATAATTAAATCTAAAGATCTCGATCGATTGATTTGTCACAATACTCTATTTGTATAGTAGCATCAATATTCATAACCTATGTGTTTTATTTCATAAAGATTTTTGGGGATATCATCTATTACGAATATCCAGAAGAGCACCTAATTTGTTACATAGGATTTTATTTAGATTTTTATAACCCAGAAACGGATAGCATATATTGCTGTATTTTATTGTTAATTTGAACTTGCAACTTAGGAACCAGAAAGTTCTTCTATATTTATTTAAATTTTTAAATATAAATATTTATTTTTCGGCTCATTCACGACATTTATAATTATTCCTACTAAGTAAACGCAAAAGTGCGTTTACTTAGTAGGAATCGCAAAAGTGCGTCTATTAGTAGGAATCCTACTGAGCACGATGAGGTCAGCCAACAATGTTGAAATTGTACTTCAAAAGTAAAACTTAAGGAAAACAATACAAAGCGGCTGCTTTCTGGTCTATTTTGACAACTTCTGCACTAATTGTTTATTTTTTTTCAGCCATTTATATTGATTATTACCTTTTAGTTTGAAATTGGAGAATATTGAATTATAACAATTAAAAAGTTAAATTTATTTTTTTATAATTAAATTAAATTTTTACTTTACTACAAGTTCACTGATTGAAAAACAACTTATGTTTATTTACTTAATTTGTTTACATTAAATGTCACTTTGACGATTTTAACATTTTGCATTGTGCTGGAAAAATTTGAAAGCTACGTTTTTTAACGTTTTTCAACTTCAATGTTGCGTTGTGGCTACGATCATTGTTGCCAACACATATATCATGTGAACTGACAATCTGACAATTTTCTGACATAAAACTATAAAAAATTACAATTTAATCGAACGATTTAGTGAAAAACTTATCTGTCAACTTATCTGCCAGGCTTGTCAAACTAAAAATTGCCAAAATCTATGAAATTTAGCCTTGTTTTAATATTTTGTAACTGTTTCATGATTTCAATAGACAAATAATCAATGTTCTATACATTATATCTAATAGACAGGCATTTGGAAATTTACTTAATCATAAGTATATCCCCATATTGAACTTAAAAAAACTATTATTTAAATACATTGTATTGTTGTAAATTTTAAACTTTGCATCATTCTAAATCTTCCTTCATTTTTATACTTTTCCTCAAAATACAAAAATAAAATTATTCATAATTAACAAAATGTCACATTAAGACAACTGATGTTTCTCTCTAAGTTTTCTTTCAATAAATTCTAAAAATTAATTAACTTTATGTTAAAAAATTTGAAAACTAAACAGAAATCTAAAAAAAATTCAATAGTAAAAAAAATATTAAACTAATTTTTTTTAATTTTTGTTTCTTTTGAAAATTATCCATTATTTAGAAAGAGATAGAAAATTTGTTTTGGCCAGGTCAAATTTTCTAATTTATGTGCTAAAAAGAATATATTAATTTTTTTTTTCATCTTTTATATTATTTTATATGTGTTTCTAGTACATCTGTCATTAAAATAAGGTTCCACATTAAAAGATCAAAAAAAAAATATATTAAAGTACATCTATATATATAAAAGGGAATGTTTGTGTGTATGTTTGTTTGTTTGTTTGTTTGTTTGTTTGTTTGTATGTAGCGAATAGACTCCTAAACTGTCCAGCCGATTTTCATGAAAATTTGTATATAGGGGTTTTTGGGTACGGAAAGAAATCGTGGCCCAAAAATTTTGCTCTAACGGACCGCCAAGTTGGGGCTGTGGTGCAAGTATTTAAACTTCTTTGTTCTAAAATGAAAACGGTTTGACCGATTGACTTCAAATTTTGTATACGTGATGCTCTTTGAGAATTGAGTAGACACTATTAACAGTTTTGGAATTTATTAACCCATGTCGGGCCGACGGGTGGTCAAAAAAAATTTTGGGTCCAAACTTTGTCCGATTTTACGAAATTCTGCTTTACTTTTAAAGAAATCCCCAAAAAAAATTTTATTGAGTTCCATTAACCCATTGCGGCCCAAAAGCTTTTTATAGGTTTTTTCAATACTTTACTCTAACTTCGAAACGGTTTGACCGATTGACTTCAAATTTTGTATACGTGATGCCCTTTGAGAATTGAGTAGACACTATTGACAGTTTTGGAATTTGTTAACCCATGTCGGGCCGACGGGTGGTCAAAAAAAATTTTTGGCCCAAATTTTGTCCGATTTTACGAAATTCTGCTTTACCTTTAAAGAAATCCCCAAAAAAAATTTTATTGAGTTCCATTAACCCATTGCGGCCCAAAAGCTTTTTATAGGTTTTTTCAATACTTTACTCTAAATTCGAAACGGTTCGACGAATTGACTTCAAATTTTGTATACGTGATGCTCCTTGAGAATTGAGTTGACACTATTAACAGTTTTGGAATTTATTAACCCATGTTGGGCCGACGGGGTGTCAAAAAAAATGTTGGGTCCGAATTTTGTCCGATTTTATGAAATTCTGCTTTGGCTAAAAAGAAAACCCAGAAAAAAATTTTATTGACTTGCATTAACCCATTGGGGCCAACAGCTTTTTATAGGTTTTTTCAATACTTAACTCTAAATTAAAAACGATTTGACCGATTTTCTTTAAATTTTGTATACGTGCTCCCCTGTGAGAATTCAGTTGACACTATTAACAGATATGGAATTTGTTAACCCATGTCGGCCCGACGGTTGGTCAAAATAATTTTGGAAGCTAATATTGTCAAAATTTGCGAAGTACTGCTTTGGCTAAAAAGATAGCCCCAAAAAAATTTTGTTGAGTGATTTGGAAGCAAATTACGTCCAATTTTGCGCAATACTGCTTTGCCCAAAGAGAAAGTGTAATTCCGTTAACCCAGTGGGGCACAGTGGCTTTTAATAGATGTTTGCGTTACTTAACTCTAAAGTAGAAACGATTTGACCGGTTTAATGTTACCGGATTTGACTCAAATTTTATATGTGTGAAGCAACTTGAAAATGGAGTTGAGTCTGTTAACAGTCGGTCTTGCGATTTTTCAAAAAAATTTTTTGGAAGTAAATTACGTCAAAATTTGGAAAGTAGTTCGTACTGCTTTGAATTACAGAAAGTTTCAAAAATTACTAGAATAATCCTAGAAAAATCGTTTTAAAAAGATTGCTTTCACACATTTTAAAATTTACATGTGTAAACCGTGTGAAGTTTTGTGTTAACTTTTTGCAGTAACATCAAATTCAATTAAACCTCCATTGAGAGGCGCAGCAACGCGCACCGGGTATTAGCTAGTATATATATAAATATACATATACAAAAGAAGTTGTTCCGTGGTCAAATAGAAAGAGACAGTAAAGAAAACCTATGGAATAAATAGTATAGACATAAGTTTTGGCTATAAATTAAATTATAAAAAAAAAAGAAAACAAAAATTAAAAAAATAAAAAACAATTTTCTTATTGTCCTAAATTTTTTTTACCCAAAAAGGTCATTTTGGTCATTAATTTTCAGCAATGAAAGAGAAATACTTTTTTTTTCTTTAGTTCTTGAAGGTTAATTGTCTGTCTCTTTTCCTCATTCTTTCATTTTTATTTAAAACGAGGAAGAGTGTAGTAGAGTAGACTGTGTCAACTCTGGGATACCCGTATGACCGTAACATATACCTTGTACCATCCGGTTAATTACTTTTGGCGAAATTTCAGACACCTAGCTTTATTAGGTGTAGTGTAATGCTCATATAAAAGAAGGAGTTGTATGGCAGCTACTCGAACCCTCTACAGTAGACCAACCAAATTTTGCAGTAACTTTGGTCATTACACTAAACTATTTTTGGTAAATTTTCAGACACCAAGCTTCATTAGGTGTAGTGTAATGCTCATATAAAAGAAGTTGTTGTATAGCAGCTACTCGAACCCTCTGCAGTAGAACACCCAAATTTTGCAGAAACTTTGGCCATTCAACTAAACTATTTTTAAACTAAATTTCAAGATCCTAGCTCCTTTAGTTTTTGAGTTATCGTGCGGACGGACAGACGGACGGACGGACATACATAGCTAAATCGATTTATTTTTCGATTCTGATCCGATCCATACACTTGAGTTTATATCTAGCCCCCCTCCTTCTCTGCGTCACAAACGTAATGGCAAATGTATTATACCCTTTGACTATATAGTCATACGGGTATAAAAAAAAAAAAACAAAAAAAGAAGGTGCTCTACAAATAAAAAAAAATTAAAAATTCTAGGGATGATTTTGTTTTTAAAATACAAAAAAAAAAAAAAAAAAGAGATGAAAATAAAATAGAAAGAGAAAGAATAATGAAGCATGCATTATGTATAATAGCTGATACTTAAATCAAATAAATATATATACTAATGTTCATGTTATAATTTAATTTGTCCTAGAATTGAAAAAAAAAAATAAAAGGACATTGCAAAAATATTTTGAATTTTATAAATACATACAAACATATGTGTTTGTAAAAGATTTTTTAAGAATAATGTTGTTATATTAAATTTTAATTGTAAAATATTTTAATTTATATTTTGTTACATATTGTATAATAATAAGCCATCGTTAGTATGTTGTATAACAGTCGCAAACAGTAATTTGCTAATTTAAATTTGTTATACTTTGTACGATACAATAGATATATGTATATAACTGTTATCTTCGAAGAGTTGCTGAAAGTCCTAAAAAAATGAGTTGAGGGAGTGAAACAGGGTATAAAAATTGTGAAGTGTCTAGACGAATTGAGGATCAAATGCAATAGTGTGTAAAGAATGGATTGGCAGAAGTTGTTCATATTGCCGAGGTTAGGTGAAAAACATCATAATCCGTTTAGAATAGCTGTTCGAATTTCCTTTGTGTACTATTGAATTTTAGTCAACTAAAAAACCTCCCTTGTTTTATTTTAAATACAAATATCTTGGAAGACTATAGACTTTAAATATGAATTTATCATTAAGTTTTGAAGATCTGGATTAGAAGAGACCTTTGCGTAATGAGGATTGCAAATTTTTCAAAAGTAACGGAATATAGTAAATTGGAGAAAATTTATTTTGGAACAAAGGTGAAGTTATATTGTCCGAACGACTACCTTGATTTAATACTTGGGGACCGAATTGCTTGCATTGATTGTCGCTGTCATCAGAATATAGAAACGTAATTTAAGATTAAAATTAAATATCACGACAATATAGTAATCTACGAAAAATCTCAATTTTAAATAGTTCCAAATATACCTACAGAATTATTTGTTAAGCCTGAAAAAAGTCAGTTCCTTTATAACTTTCTTTAATTTTCAAAATTTTTAAGCTTAGCAAGTACTTTGAAATAGGTAATACACGCGTAGGTAATACACCCTAATAATCTCAATCTTATTTATATATTGGCAAGCCTTTCGAACTTAAACTGTGAAATATATGAACTCTTTTATAAATCACATCTTCAAACTGTGAAACACTTCATCGACATATGTGTTTCCCAAAACCTATGATTTAAAAAAATTCAAAAAAGAGTCAACTTAGTGTCTCATTATTTGTGTCTCAACTGAGTGTCTCTGTTAATTTATTTTATTGTCTCATTCCACCATACTTGAGGGTTATTTTAGTGAATTGGAATGTCACACTTTCACGGAGCTTAATATTTCAGTACTTTTTGATGATGTTTTCCACCTTTAAAAACAAAATTGTAGGCCAGTACCTTAGCCAGAAGTCCCATTAGGATTTTTGATCCAATCATTAAACAATCCAATTGATCCAATCATTAGGATTTCTTTCATTAAACTTTTTTATTAGTGTTTGAAATTGAACCTGTTACCCCTTTTCATTAGGACTTTTATTCATTAAAATTATAGTCATTAAAATTAATTCCGCAACCAAGAACTGTACGTTTATTAAAAGATTTTTTTATGAAATTGAATTTCTAAATTACGCATATGGGACTTATGACATTCTAGTTGTGGCAAGTCTAAAGTTGCATTGCATTTTTATTTAATAGAGGTAAGTTAAGTATCCATCTAATTAAATTAAATAAATCCCAAGTAATTAGGCTTGATACTTTACCAGCTTTGAGAGCAATTACTTAATTGTTCTTCCTCGTTGAATCTTATAACTCTAATAGAATAAACTCTTGTTGTTTTCTCTTACAATTTTAAATATACCAAAGTTGGTTAGTTAAACAAATGTTCATCATATTTTATTTCACAAATATCTCAAAAATATTTTTAATTTATTTTGTATACCAAATCTTATAATTGCCTGCCTGTAAAACCCAGTTTATGGATCTTATATGTGATGGTAGAACAATAAATGGTTTAGATAGCAATAAAATTTTTAGATACCTAATTTTATTAGTAAATACTTGGTTCACCACATAACAATGGCGATTTGCCAAAAAAAAAAACATCATATAAAATGGACCAAATTGAAAATTCTTACCATTATTTATAGTTTTTGTTTTGATCATATTGAATATTTCAATTTTTGAGGTTAAAAGGTTATCTGGTTTCTAGTTCCAGATATAAGTTAAGAACCTTAAATCGATTATTAAAATTTTTTGTTTTTACTCTTGAACTGGAATATTTTTGGGCGTACAAAATATGGAAATTAAAAAAGGACAAAAGGAAAAACCAGTTGGTATGAAAATCTGGAATCTGAAATTATTAAGAGTACGAAAAATCTTTTGTTATTTATTTGGATAACATTGTTTTTCTATGGATTTGACAATTAAAATCTATAAAAATTTATAGTGAATTTTATTGAGCAAAATTTTGGAAATGCAATATTGTTCTGCATTTAAGGAGTTTTTATTTTGCATCAGGGTGTAGCCTTTTTTTTAAGGTGGAAATAAATTGCTGCGTTTCTGCGACTGGTTTAAATTGATTTTTAATTTATTTAGGAATTTTTTTAACTTGTGTGAGATATTTTAATTCGAAAGAAGTTTAGTGTACGGTTGTCTATTAAATTTTATGGTTAAGGAATTTTGTCAGATAACTTTTAGGTTTATACAGTTGAATTGAAATTAAGGGAAAATTGAATTATTTTTTTTTAAGGAAAATCACTGAGAATCACCTGGAAAAGTTAGGCAAAAACTGTGGATTATATGAAGAATGTTAAAGATAATTATGCAGATAATGTTGAAGATAATTATGAAGATAATGTTCTTCTAAAATTGTTTTAAGTCGTAGAAATATAAATTACTTAAGCATCATATAGTCTGATAACATAATTGTTGCAACCTGGGTTTCCCCCTTTTATCAATGCGAAGATCTAAGAGATGACAGTTTGCCGTATTCCTTGCTTTCATGTTGGAAAACTTTGTTTGGGGCCATAAATAGTTTGATTTTTTTAGAACATGGGTTGTTCCTATTGCAGTTTGTCTGTAAAGTAGACGATTACTAAGCAGACTGCAACAACGTAATTCAAAGGGTATACTAAATTTGCCTTACGTGTATTACACTGTAAATAAGGTGAGGTAATATAGACTCAATTGTATGGCTCAGATCAGAATCGAAAAGTAAATCGATTTAATTATGTGCATTCATCCATCCTTCAGTCTGGTTGCCTAGTAAAACTCAAAATATAAAGTATTTAAACAAAAGCTGTCTTTGCTATTGAAATCCAGCTAGTTTTGCCAACGGTCAGAATACCTGATATACACTTAAATTTTTAATATATAATTCTATATCTATATTTAATAAAGCTAAACTTCTGCAATTTTGGTGAAGGAAGATGAATTTTATGGCAGTCAAAAGCAAAGGATTCAAGTAGCTGCTATAACACTGTAATATAAAATTTCTTTTTCAATATCACTATAAGTCAATATCTAATAAGGACGCATATTAGAAATTTTGCTAAAAATAGCTAAGTTTTATGGCCAACGTGTCGTCGAAATATGTTTGGTCAAGTGGAATCTGTTCGAATACCCGCCACATATATTTTTACAAAACTCAGAATCTTATCAGTTATGAATTTAATATTTTTCCAAATTTAATTAACCGGATGATATAATGTTATATTCCAGAATAGTATCCTATTGTTGCCACATGATAAAATTGTGTACAGTATCCATTTGCTTGCTCTGTTCCTCGTTTCATTTAATTTGAGGTTCCTTCCTCTTTAAATGGAATTTTTTGTTCTATTGAATCTTCGCTATTTAATGCAGCATTTAACTTTACCAAAAATTTTTTAAAATTATTTTCTCTTACAATTTCCCTTAAAAATTTCTTTAATTTATTCCAAAACCTAATGTAGTCTTTCGTGTAAATAAAACTTCTGAATAATTTCAGAATTCAATTGTGTAGTTTAAAAATTATTACAAAAAAATGAATTCAAGTTAAACAAAAAAAATATAAAAACAAGTGATGAAAAAAGTCCGAGGGTTTTTAAAAAAGCAGATTTTCAAATTTATATGGTGTTTCATACTGATTTAAATTATGGGAATATACATTGGTTACTAAGTTACAGCTTTATAAAAACAGTAAATTTTTAATATTTAAGTCCTGATAGCGTTTCAACGGGGAAAGTTCCGAAATTTTTACTAAACAAACTTATGATGATTCTCGAAGATCTTTAACCCACCTTCTTTCTTTCAAAATTTTGAGGCTGAAGGAATTAAATTGTGATTTCCTCTAAAATTTGAAATTTTTTTTAGAATTTTATTATCTTAGCAAAAATGGTTAAGACCAAGAGACACTTTCTTCAATTTTAAAGGACCCTCTTAATTTAAGAAAAACCTTTAACACATAAATAAAAATAATATCGGAGCTTTAAATTTTGTTACAAAATAAATCAGTTAGGACGGCTCTTTAAGATACAGGTGCATAAAAATAGCAAAATTTAAATTTTCGACCCCATACAGATCTTTAACAGGGTAATGAGTTGCCAAAAATTTTGAAAAAATTGAGTTATTACCGAATGGTAATCCTATATATTTAGGAGATACACTTTTATATAGTTTATGGAAACAGATGTCTTCTACTGTTTTCAGATTGATAGTATAACTTTTAAAACTCTCGTTACGACTTTAGGGCGTCTCGCTTTTGGGGGCTGCAGCTCCGTAACGGGTGAAATTATTTTTTTTGCAATACCTACCCGTAGTTAAAATTTCTTCTCTCTATTGAAAACTGTGTAAAAGTTTTTGTAAAAATCCTGACGGACGGTCTCACAGATTACACAGAGTAACTTTTTGAGCATTTTTACAAAATCTTTTGAAAATGTGCTAAAAATTCAAATAATCTTTTGTTGCACACTGCACAGTAAGAACTAAAGAGGGTGTTAAAAAGTTTTTTTTTGAAAAAAAAAATTTTATTTTGTGAGGGATGGTCTACTAAATTGTTTATTTGTAAAAAGACTTTTGCATGTTAAGTAGAATGAAACAGAATAAAGCAAAAATAGTACTAAAAAGTAGTAATAATATATTTTTACGTTAATCGTTTTATTGAGTTGCAATGCAGTAAATTCTAGTAGAACCTCGTAATATAAAAGTAAGAGTTTATTACAACAATTTTTTACAATTTGTTTTTATTTTTTTTTTTTTTTGTAACTTACAAGTTATCTGTGTAGAGAATTTTAATAGTTACAATTGTAATAAAAAAAACCTTAAAAAACTTAGAAATCTTAGATAATAAAATTAAAAAAAAAAAAAAAATTAAATTTTTTAATTCTTTTCTTCCATTGCAGTTTTTTCATTTTAGAATGTAATGAATGGTCATAAAAAACAAAACTTTTATATTTAATTGAAATTTTATTTTAAAGACAAAATTGTAATTTGTAGTTTAAAAATTGATTAAAAAAATTTTAGTTTTTTTAAAAAGAAGTTTTTTTTTTGAAATATTTAATAGAATGAATAAATGCACCTAAAAGTTCTAAAAAAGTTTTACTATAAATTATTTTAAAGTTTAATTTTGGGGATTATAAAAGAAAAATTACTAAAGATACCTGAAGCTTCTTTAGTACTACTACTAATAAGTTAAGTAAAAAATACTGCAATAATTAAATGCATTTTTTATGTTTAATGCAAGACTAAGAGGACCTGGAATATGTACATATATACTTTGATAGTATTGAGTTAATTCCAAAATTGACAACAAGCCAAACGAGGAAGAGTGTAGTAGAGTAGACTGTGTCAACTCTGGGATACCCGTATGACCGTTATATAAACATTATATCATTATTATTATAAACATTAATTACTTTTGGCAAAATTTCAAACATATCAGATTTATTAGGTGTAGTGTAATGCTCTTATAAAAGAAGGAGTTGTATGGCAGCTACCCGAACCCATGGACCAAAATGGCTGAATTTAAATAGCGATGACGGCTATTGCAAAAAAACGAATTTGCGAAAATTTCAAGATCCTAGCTCCTTTAGTTTTTGAGTTATCGTGCGGACGGACGGACAGACGGACAGACGGACAGACGGACATACATAGCTAAATCGATTTTTTTTCGATTCTGATCCGATCAATACACTTGAGTCTATATCTACCCCCCTCCTTCTCTGCGTCACAAACGTAATGGCAAATTTATTATACCCTTTGACTATATAGTCATACGGGTATAAAAATGTCTTTGGATGTAAATATTTCCAGTGAAAATGTAAGTTAACTTTTGTTCTAGGAAAGCTTTGCATGAAGTTAAATAATAAGTATATGAAAGAGAAAGAAAGACAAAGAGAGAAGGCGAGTAAAATTAATTAATCAAAACTATTAAGATCAAGGATGAAATGATATATTATCTTAATTTTTCTGTATTTTCCAAGGTGAAAAAAAAACTCTACATTGTAGTTTGTATTCTAAATCATATTCTAGGAATATGATCCTTTATATTTAACGTAGTTATGATTGAATGGGATACGATAGGGTAGCGGGGTATTAAATGGTAAATTCGTGAAGATTCCTTTTAAATTTGCCCAAATTATAAATATCAAAGTCGCCAAATTTTAGAAATACATTAGGTGGTAATAAATCTCCACATTCTTCTAACAACAAAAGAATTACTATTATCAGTAAAGTACCACTCAGGTTGTTCCACATAGTAGGAATGTGCATTTGTTGTACCTCTTGGAATCTCGGTGGTTCGTTGGAATTATGCGAGAAGAGGAATTAGTGGTTTTATTTCAACTGAGCAAGTATCAGTTTTTACTAGATGTTATAGAGAAAAGTAGTAGCTCCAATCTTACAATGGATGTCAAGTGAAGATATAGTATTACTCATGTTGCGGTCATTAATTAGAAGAATGGTGCGTTTCTGAACTCAATCGAGAAAGTTTAGGGAAGTAGATGAGGCACCAGACTCAAATGTGTGAGTTATATTCCAAATTAGGTCGTATATATGCTTTAGAGATTTTGGACTGGTTCCATGAAGAGAAATACGACTTGCAAGAAAAAGAGAAAACCCAAGCATTTGGAAGCAGTTTTAACTCTATCAAAAATATGATCATTCCAGTTCTTCTTTTCCTTTTTTTTTGTAAGCTGCACGTCTAAAATGTTTAAGTTTTCTAATCGGTTCTGATATTGAACTGAAATTTAAATAACTGAACCTTACAATACATACAATACTAAAACAAAATATGGGACCTTTATTTTTCCTTCTATTTCTTTAAGTTTTAGGTTGATAGGTCTACATATTATATTGATTGATACTGGCTTTGTACAGACGTGGGTATATGGTTGAATATGTTAGGAATATAATTGTTAATAATAAAACGGATTTTAATGAACTTGTTCAGCATTTACCGTTTAGTGGTCAGATTCTTTATATAGATCTTAAAACTGTACCTTAGTAAAAAGTTAGGAATTCTATAAACTTTGTTTATATTTAAATGTTTATATTCTAAATACTTTGTTTATATTCTAAAACATACAAATAAGTTTTCACTTTTATTTGTTTGTAAACTTCGTTTTCTAGAATGTGAGGTCGCGTTATTGCTGTGTCATCCAGTCGGATAAATAAAGCGTTATAATTTTTAAGATTGATCATTATACCCACATGACTATTAGTCAAAAGGGTATACTAAATTTGCCATTACGTTTGTGACGTAGACTCAAGCTTAGCATTGAGCATTTGGTCCATGGGTTCGAGTTCTTTCTTTATATGAGCATTAACGTGTCTTATAGACCAACTACGTGTCTGAAATTTTGCCAAAAGTAGTTCAGTTTTATGGCAAAAGTTTCGGCAAAAATTTGGTTGGTCTGGTTGGATTTGGTGGGTTACAGTGGGTTCGAGTAGCTGCCATACAACTCCTCCTTTTAAATGAGCATTACTCTATACCTATGGAAGTTGGGTGACTGAAATTTTGCAGAAAATAGTTTAGTGTAATGGCCAAAGTTACTGTAAAATTTGGTTGGTCTACTGCAGAGGGTTCGAGTAGCTGCCATACAACTCCTTCTTTTAAATGAGCATTACACTACATCTAATAAAGTTGTATGTTTAAAATTTTGCCAAAAGTAATTAATCGGATGATACAATATTTATAATACGGTCATACGGGTATCCAAGAGTTGACTCAGTCTACTCTACTACACTCCTTCTCGTTTTTAAGTGATATTAATTGTCACTTAAAAAGTCGTACTAAAATCCAGCATAAAATAATTAATTTATATATTTTAAAATATTTAATTGTTACTTAGTGATATTAGTTTTCAAATTCTCCCAAAATTTTTTAAAATTTCAATACTTTTTAACAAAATTTCCGGTTACAAAGTTTATTAAACATAATTTTTATAGCCTTTTTTGTCAACATTTTAATATTTACATTTTTACCAAGTGCCGACATAATTTTTAATAGTGAACCTTAAAAAAAATACCTGGAAAAAAAAATTACAACAAAAGCATGGAAAACCACACACCATTGTTGTCATAAAAATAAGAATTCAAAAAAAATAATAAATTTTTTTGTTATTTTTTTTTTTTTTTTTTACTCTAAAATAAATCTAAAATAAATATTAAAAAAAAAATATTTTTATAATAAAATAAAAATGGGAAAAAATTCATTTTTATTGCCACATTATTCCACATCAAGTAAAAATTTGACAAAATGTAATTTTATGCCCGATTAGATTTTTCACAATTTCCCTTGTATTGTCGTTCATCAATTCATACTTTCATAATATATATGTATGTATGTATTATGTATATACATAATATATAGGGAGACCATTATTTTGTATGGTCTTTTATATGTGTATATAATGTATACATAATTTATATATGTAGATACATAATTGTAGATTTTTTTAAAGGATAATTTTCATGAAAAACGTTAACAGGTACAACCACTAAATGGAAGAGAAAGCATAAAAAAATTTATATATATATATGCATGTATGTAATAAAAAAGAGGAGGGGAAAAGAATAAAAAATGAGTAGAATTTAATATCGTTTATATGATAACAATCGATTACTTTTTGTATACAAAATTGTTAATAGAAGTAATCAATTTTGCAACGATTTCGATTTTCTGATACTATTTAATAAAAGGATTAAAAAGTTTAGAGATTTTTTGTGATAATTTTTGTAAACCTTTGTTTTATTTGTCGGTTGAAACACTTTTTAACTTTATTACACCATTTTTGCCATCTCTGCTATTTGGTTTTGAATTCCTAAATCTAGCATAGATTTTTGGGTTCCCCTTAAGCGGTACTAAAATTTTAAAGTTGCGCTTGTAAATTTTTTTAATAAACGGTTCTTTCAAATGTTAATACGCGCATTTTATATACAATTGTAATATGAGTATTAGTGTTACCATTCTTACTTGATTCCTAAAATAGAATAAGGTTTAATAATTTAATATAGTAATATTAATTTAGAACTTTCTAGAAAGTCATTGTAGCAACTTAAATCTTAAAAGATTTAAAGAGAATATATTTTTAGACTCAACTTTGTCTTACAACAACGAATAGTAAGTCACCACAGAATAGCTTAAGTAAGTCACCATAGAAAGACTTAAGTAAGTCACCACAGAATGACTTAAGTAAGTCACCACAGAAAGACGTAAGTAAGTCACCACAGAAAGAGTAAGTCACCACAGAAAGACTTAAGTAAGTCACCACAGAAAGACTTTAGTAAGTCACTATAGAATCACTTAAGTAAGTCACCACAGAAAGATTTAAGTAAGTCACCATAGAAAGACTTAATTAAGTCACCACAGAAAAATTTAATTAAGTCACCACAGAAAGACTTAAGTAAGTCACCACAGAAAGACTTTAGTAAGTCACCATAGAAAGACTTAAGTAAGTCACCACAGAAAAATTTAAGTAAGTCACCACAGAAAGACTTAAGTAAGTGACCACAGAAAGATTTATCATATGTCTGAAAGTTATTTGAAAGTATTTTATATGAATAGAATATTTTCTTTAAAATATGTAATAGTGAGTTTCTAAATTAGGAGATTCTGAATTAGGAGTCATTTTAGAGCTAGATTTTAAGTCTAGATAATTCTTTTTTTTAAAATATTAATAAATTACAGGATGTGATATCCAGTCAAATTAAATAAAATCAATATTTTACAGTATTAAATAAGGCAAATTCAATAAAGGATGGCAACAAGGTCCTAAGTTTGTTTAAACTCTTCTTAAACCGCTAACTCGGAGCAATTTAACAAATAAAAAGTAATTATTAAAATGCCAATCAAAAAAAATTTAATGATTTTTACTATAGCAGGGATTTCAAAATTATTATAACTAAATTTATATAATTAAAATCATATTTGAAACTTAAAAAACCGATCGTATCCATCATTATATTAAGGTTAAGTCAAATTATTCGAAAAAATTACCATCGATTGACGAAAGTTGAAAAAAATTAATTGACCAAACAAACAACCTAAATCAAATTCAAAAAATTTTATAAATGAAACTACATACACATAAACATATACATTTTCTCTAATAAACCATTATTATTAGAGTAAATGTATATAAAACTATTCTGTTGGCATGAATTTATGTTATCCTTAATTTTTCTTTATTTGAATTGTTCTTAATTTTCATATTGGAAGGATAAAAACAATAAATTGCAAAGTCGTTTCATTATTTTTTTTTCTTAATTTGTTGTTTTGATTTCTGGATTTTTCATTTTAACTTTGGTATTACTGGGGCAATTTTTTAATAATATGAGCTATTTTTTTTTTCGTACCAGTACGATCATAGTTCAAAGGGTATATTTAATTTGCTATTACGTTTATGACCTGTAAAGGAAATGAGATAGATGTACTCTGTAAGTGTATGGTTCGAATCAGATTCGAAAACTAAGTCGATTTGGCTCCATCTGTATTTTCCTGGGTTCGTCTGTTCCTCCGTTCATCTGTCAGCACGATACTCAAAAGCATTCTAAAATAAAAAGATTCTGAAATTAAACCAGATTGATCAACGAGATCGAGTGGCTATCCTAAAACCGTGTTGATAAAAGAATTAAAGATTTTTCGTGACGATTTCTGATAAATTTTGTCTTAGGTCAGAAGCTTGTTTATTTGATACAAAAATGTGTAGTTCATCATCTCTTCAGGGTATATCCAATAAATGAAGGTGTCTGAATCTTTGCCAAAAGAATTTGAGTTTCATGATTCACGCTTGAAACTAGGCTGCTCAAGTGCAATCTTAAAAAACTTTACAAATATTAAAAACCGCTTTCCTCAAATTGTATGATATCAAAATATTCATATATTTTTCATGTAAGTATCCCGGAGTTGGCATACCCGAATAAACGTAGCTTAATGGGTATAATAAATTCGTTATTACGTTTGTAAAGCAAACAAGTAGACAGGTGGTAGATATTGATTTAAAGGTATACACTGGAGCAGAATAGAAAAGTTAATCCATCCTGCTATGTATGTGAGTCCATTCGTCTGCACGATAACTCAAAAAATTAAGTAGCTAGGATTCTAAACAACATTTTATACAAAAGCCGTAATCGCTATTAAAATTCAAGCAATTGGCATACAACTTCTTTTTTATATGAGCATTATTGTACATTTAATAAAACTGGATGTCAGAATTTTTCCAAAGACAGTTAAGATTTATAACCACAGTTTACACAAAATTTGCTTAGAGTAGTGTTGCGATTTCTAGTAGCTTCTATAGAACTTTTTTTTTGATATGACATTAACTTCATATTCTTCATTTGCCATTACGTTGTGCGACTTGTAAAGGGGATGAGATAAATGTACTCTCAAGTGTATGGATCGTAATAGAATCGATAAAGTTAGTCGATTTTACTATATGTACCCATTTTCCTATATACTCTATGTTCTTCCCTACGTATGTCCGCACAATAACTAAAAAGAATTCTAAGCTAAGTGGGCTTTGGTAACGTTAGGGCGAGAAGTTTGTGTTAATAACACAAAATAGTGAAATTCCTGAGTTCTCTATTGTATGTCTAATAAATTTGGATGTCTGAATTGGGATGAGATACGATGAGTTATCTCCAGATTTTGATTATTGAGATTTTGATTTTAGAGATTTTAAAAACGAGATTCTACAGCTGTGATATCGTACCGCTCCCTCTGACACATTGTTAGAGAAAATATCAAATGCTTATGCAAAATTTGGTGCATCAAGTGCAACCTTATAAGTTGTACAAATACATATTAAAAATAGCTTTCCTTATCCCTGATAATACTCTTTCGCGTATCCTAGTGTTGACACACTTATACTCTACTCTCTTCCTCATTTTATTTGAAATTTGGTATATAATTCACCAACAATGTTAGAAATATTGTATATTTTGGTGATTTATTTGCAAAAAAAACCCAACATGATTCAAGGATTACTAATACATGTACATTCTGTGTTGTTCTGGAGAATTTCAACTGAACATAAAAACACTGGTAAAAATTTTTGAAAGCTCAATAAAAAATAAAAAAAGGATAATGTTAAGCATAAGAGATTTTTTTTTGTTTCAATTCATTTTTATGTTTCATATGACCATATTTTGTGTATTGCAACAATGTTGTTCAAGTTGCATTTTTATTTTTGAAACAATTTTTTTTTTTTTTTTTATTCATATTTGAAAAATTTTTCTGCACGAATAGTTTAGTAGAAATGTTATTGCCAATAAAATAATTTTTGAAGAAGACTTCTCTGGTCATATGGAGTTAATTTAAAAAAATTATCAAAAAATTTAAAAGAATAAAATATTAAAAAAAGAACCAGAAAATTATTCTATACAATACATCTTGTTAAACATTTGATGATGGAACACACGTCCCAGAAGAATTATAATATCAAATTAAATTAAATGGAGATAACATAATGTTTAAATTTATAATATGTATATAAATATTTATTAATAAATTTTATAACATTTTTAATAAAAATAGAAATGATTTTAATTTAAAATAATTAAAAAAAAATAAAATTTATTTTGAATGAAAAGATGTATGGCTTCAATGGATATTGACTTCATCAGTTTTAAAATTTCCAAGTGCCAATTCATTGATTAAAGAAGAGTCCATTTAGAATTAAAATGTTGTTGAAGAGATGTATTATGTAGCACGATTTTAACTACACTAAAGTTCAAGAAATAATACACTTGATCCTTTGAAAGTACTTGCAATACCTGAAAACTACTTTTGGGTAATTGCACTCATAATTCTTCAAAAGTTAGTTTTTAATGTAATGATACATTACAATCCAAAGCTCAAAATATTTGAATTATATAACATTCATTCTCTTTTGTCTCTTCAATTTCTTTAGGAACCATGAACTGGAACCCTATATATTTTCAACTCCACACAACATGATTACTAAAATAGAATGTTTAACGTTTGTTGACAATTGTATTTGATGATTTGCTTCCTTGAAGTGCTTTTTATTTGGAGATATCTTCTACTTTTGTTGAATTACTATCCATAATTGAATGTCAGCGGTCAGGTGATATTGGCAACCATGTCCTGAAAGATGTTTCGTTCCATTGCTGGTTGGATTAAATCGCCAATATTACTGATGCCTGGCCAGTTTCCAATGTTGGGAAACCATATTAATTGATTCCTTCCTTTACCTCCTGTTCTTCAATTTTTTTCTTGAACTATTAACTGAAGTTGTTCCACGTATAATATTCCCAAAGTAGATTTAGTCTTAGAAGTAGTTCTTTTCTATGTTATCGCTATTTATAACTTCTTCGTTTGTAATGTGATTTGTCCACGATATATTTTTAAGCATTTAGTGTTAGATCCAAGAAAATTTAAAATATGTGAAGCTTTTTTGTAAACTGGCTTTTAATTTGGATAAGTTCCCTTGTGCAAAACATCTATCTATATTTCCTCCAAACACGACTATACTTCATTTCCTATTTTTACAATTTCAATCTTTAAAACCATGTGTGCCTAAACTATACTTAGGCGCCTAATAAAACTATTATATCCAATAAAACTCATCTGAAACTATTAAAAAAAAAACAATAAGTTCATAACTTCTACAAATTATATTAATTTTAAACCAAACCATTGTAACTAATAGTCCTTTTTCAAGGATATTATTTTATTAGATTAGTATAATATTTTATAAGTCATCATATACTAAAAACAAAATGCAATATTCTGCCATGAATTCAATTATTTCAATTCAAGAGTAAAAAAAAATATGAAAAAATATTTAATCTAATTTCAGATCCTATATGGTTGAGTAGATTCAACCCTTCACCACATCCTATTGGCTATAATGTTTGTGCACCTCTCGAAACCTTATCTAGTATTAATTCTAGGTATTGTATACACATGATTTCCTCTTCTAAATCATTAAATCACAATGTACAAGTTTTTATTTAAAAAAAAACATGTGTTTCTCTTCTACTCTTCTACGTCCAAACTTCTTCCAATCTATATATATAAAAGGGAAAGTTTGTTTATTTGTTTGTTTGTTTGTTTGTTTGTTTGTTTGTTTGTATGTTTGTTTGTTTGTAGCGAATAGACTCCGAAACTGCCCAGCCGATTTTCATGAAAATTTGTATATAGAGGTTTTTGGGTACGGAAAGAAATCGTGGCCCAAAAATTTTGCTCTAACGGACCGCCAAGTTGGGGCTGTGGTGCAAGTATTTAAACTTATTTGTTCTAAAATGAAAACGGTTTGACCGATTGACTTCAAATTTTGTATACGTGTTGCTCTTTGAGAATTGAGTAGACACTATTAACAGTTTTGGAATTTGTTAACCCATGTCGGGCCGACGGGTGGTCAAAAAAAATTTTGGGTCCAAATTTTGTCCGATTTTACGATATTCTGCTTTGGCTTTAAAGAAAGCCCCAAAAAAAATTTTGTTGAGTTCCATTAACCCATTGCGGCCCAACAGCTTTTTATAGGTTTTTTCAATACTTTACTCTAAATTCGAAACGGTTTGACCGATTGACTTCAAATTTTGTATACGTGATGCTCTTTGAGAATTGAGTTGACCCTATTAACAGTTTTGGAATTTGTTAACCCATGTCGGGCCGACGGGTGGTCAAAAAAAATTTTGGGTCCAAATTTTGTCCGATTTTACAAAATTCTGCTTTGGCTTAAAAGAAAGCCCCAAAAAAAATTTTGTTGAGTTCCATTAACCCATTGCGGCCCAACAGCTTTTTATAGGTTTTTTCAATACTTTACTCTAAATTCAAAACGGTTTGACCAATTGACTTCAAATTTGGTATACGTGATGCTCCTTGAGAATTGAGTTGACAGTATTAACAGTTTTGGAATTTGTTAACCCATGTCGGGCCGACGGGTGGTCAAAAAAAATTTTGGGTCCAAATTTTGTCCGATTTTATGAAATTCTGCTTTGGCTAAAAAGAAAACCCCAAAAAAAAATTTTATTGAGTTGCATTAACCCATTGCGGCCCAACAGCTTTTTATAAGTTTTTTCAATACTTAACTCTAAATTAGAAACGGTTTGACCGATTTTCTTCATATTTTGTATACGTGCTCCCCTATGAGAATTGAGTTGACACTATTAACAGTTTTGGAATTTGTTAACCCATGTCGGGCCGACGAGTGGTCAAAAAAAATGTTGGGTCCAAATTTTGTCCGATTTTACGAAATTCTGCTTTGGCTAAAAAGAAAACCCCAAAAAAAATTTTGTTGAGTTCCATTAACCCATTGCGGCCCAACAGCTTTTTATAGGTTTTTTCAATACTTTACTCTAAATTCGAAATGGTTTGGCCAATTGACATCAAATTTGGTATAAGTGATGCTCCTTGAGAATTGAGTTGACAGTATTACGGGTTTGGAATTTGTTAACCCATGTCGGGCCGACGGGTGGTCAAAAAAAATTTTGGGTCCAAATTTTATATGTGTGAAGCAACTTGAAAATGGAGTTGAGTCTGTTAACAGTGGGTTCTACGTTTGGTCAAAAAAAAATTTTTGGAAGTAAATTACGTCAAATTTTGAAAAATAGTTTGTACTGCTTTGAATTCCAGAAAGTTTCAAAAATTACTAGAATAATCCTAGAAAAATCGTTTTAAAAAGATTGCTTTTATACATTTTTAAATTTACGTGTGTAAACCGTGGGTAATTTTTGTGTTAACTTTTTGCAGTAACATCAAATTCAATTAAACCTCCATTGAAAGGCGCAGCAACGCGCACCGGGTATTAGCTAGTCTAATATATAAAAGCGAAAGTTTGTTTATTTGTTTGTTTGTTTGTTTGTTTGTTTGTTTGTATGTTTGTTTGTTTGTAGCGAATAGACTCCTAAACTGCCCAGCCGATTTTCATGAAAATTTGTATATAGGGGTTTTTGGGTACGGAAAGAAATCGTGGCCCAAAAATTTTGCTCTAACGGACCGCCAAGTTGGGGCTGTGGTGCAAGTATTTAAACTTATTTGTTCTAAAATGAAAACGGTTTGACCGATTGACTTCAAATTTTGTATACGTGTTGCTCTTTGAGAATTGAGTAGACACTATTAACAGTTTTGGAATTTGTTAACCCATGTCGGGCCGACGGGTGGTCAAAAAAAATTTTGGGTCCAAATTTTGTCCGATTTTACGATATTCTGCTTTGGCTTTAAAGAAAGCCCCAAAAAAAATTTTGTTGAGTTCCATTAACCCATTGCGGCCCAACAGCTTTTTATAGGTTTTTTCAATACTTTACTCTAAATTCGAAACGGTTTGACCGATTGACTTCAAATTTTGTATACGTGATGCTCTTTGAGAATTGAGTAGACACTATTAACGTTTTGGAATTTGTTAACCCATGTCGGGCCGACGGGTGGTCAAAAAAAATTTTTTGTCCAAATTTTGTCCGATTTTACGAAATTCTGCTTTGGCTTAAAAGAAAGTCCCAAAAAATTTTTTGTTGAGTTCCATTAACCCATTGCGGCCCAACAGCTTTTTATAGATTTTTTCAATACTTTACTCTAAATTCGAAACGGTTTGACCGATTGATTTCAAATTTTGTATACGTGATGCTCTTTGAGAATTGAGTAGACACTATTAACAGTTTTGGAATTTGTTAACCCATGTCGGGCCGACGGATGGTCAAAAAAAATTTTGGGTCCAAATTTTGTCCGATTTTACGAAATTCTGCTTCGGCTTTAAAGAAAGCCCCAAAAAAAATTTTGTTGAGTTCCATTAACCCATTGCGGCCCAACAGCTTTTTATAGGTTTTTTCAATACTTAACTCTAAATTCGAAACGGTTTGACCAATTGATTTCAAATTTTGTATACGTGATGCTCCTTGAGAATTGAGTTGACACTATTAACAGTTTTGGAATTTATTAACCCATGTCGTGCCGACGGGTGGTCAAAAAAAAATTTGGTTTCAAATTTTGTCCGATTTTATGAAATTCTGCTTTCGCTAAAAAGAAAACCCACAAAAAAATTTTATTGACTTGCATTAACCCATTGGGGCCCAACAGCTTTTTATAGGTTTTTTCAATACCTAACTCTAAATTAAAAACGGTTTGACCGATTTTCTTCAAATTTCGTATACGTGCTCCCCTGTGAGAATTGAGTTGACACTATTAACAGATTTGGAATTTGTTAACCCATGTCGGCCCGACGGTTGGTCAAAATAATTTTGGAAGATAATATTGTCAAAATTTGCGAAGTACTACTTTGGCTAAAAAGAAAGCCTCGAAAAATTTTGTTGAGTGATTTGGAAGCAAATTACGTCCAATTTTGCGCAATACTGCTTTGCCCAAAGAGAAAGTGTAGTTCCGTTAACCCAGTGGGGCACAGTGGCTTTTAATAGATTTTTGCGTTACTTAACTCTAAATTAGAAACGATTTGACCGGTTTACTTCAAATTTTATATGTGTAAAGCAACTTGAAAATAGAGTTGAGTCTGTTAACAGTCGGTCCTACGATTTTTCAAAAAAAAATTTTTGGAAGTAAATTACGTCAAAATTTGGAAAGTAGTTTGTACTGCTTTGAATTACAGAAAGTTTCAAAAATTACTAGAACAATCCTAGAAAAATGGTTTTAAAAAGATTGCTTTCATACATTTTAAAATTTACATGTGTAAACCGAGTGTAGTTTTTGTGTTAACTTTTTGCAGTAACATCAACTTCAATTAAACCTCCATTGAGAGGCGCAGCAACGCGCACCGGGTATTAGCTAGTTTTTTATATTTCCAGATTGTAACAATTTATTTTAAGGATTGCAGTAGGATCGGTAGCAGGAGCTGTGATAGTAGTAGTTGTGGTAGTAGTAGTAGTAATGAGAGTAGTAGAGAATGCACTATTAATTTCCTTTTAGTTTAAAAATCTGGTATATTCGTGAGGAAACTCTTAACAGATGGAAACAGATTTTTATTATAAATAAAGTGATACACGATTTTGAAAAATTTTTTTAGTCGTTTTCTAATGTTGCATTTTATTCTCTGTACTCCATTTCTTGTTCTTTTGTGATTTATTAACAACGATTTTAAAATAGATTAACAGGTTCAGGTACAATGTAAATGTTACAATGACCTATCTACTTAACGAATTCATTTGTCAAGTTTTTTTGTAATAAAACTAAATAAAAAGTTGGCTAGATAAACTTAATTTATATATGTAATTAGATACTAGGAAATTGTAATATAATTTATTAAATTGTTGTGAATTTAAACAGTGATTTAGTGATTGTTTAGTTAAAAATTGGTAACGATTTTTTATCAAAATTAAAAAATTATTTTAAGGAAACACTTTTAGATTAAATAAAAAATTCTTGTATGATTTCTTGTACTTCATTTAAAAAAATTCAGTTTCTAAGTACTTGTTTTATTTTTTGAGTAACAACTTTTTAGGATGAGACCTTCGAAAAAACCTAACAGTATATTTCGATGTATGAGCTAGCTATAGGATTCGAAAATAAGATTATGAAAGTAATTTAGGGGAATAGGGTTTAGGGAATTTACAATAATGAGGGATTGAGATATTTCGATGGGATATTTGGAAGAAAGCACTTACTAATATTATTAACTTTAGAAAAAACATTGGTTGAACACACACAGGTAATGAAGCCCCATATATTAGAAAACACTTTGAATGCAATGTAGCCTCATAGATATGATACACGAATAACAAATGATTTTCCGAAGACTGTGTTGTGCCATTTGCAAAATTTTTCTATGCAGATATATTTTAAATTTCTTTGAAATAGGTGTTAATACATACTAGAAACTAAATATCTATAAAATAATTACGGTGACGGCTTAGTAAAGAGAGTGTGCATGTGATACTAAAACAACCTCTCCCCGTATCTAAAATAATGGGATAAGCATCCTGGCTGCTTGCGCAGTATAGTAGCTGAAAAGTAGCGATAAGACATAAATATATATGTCTATCAAGGGTTGAATGAGCAACCCAAGAGATATAAGTTGACTTCCTTCTTGAGTTTTTCTAGATCATATGTATTAGAAAACACATATAGCGTTAATGTGTTCCACAATTTAGAGGTGCGACTTAAAAAAGTGTTCCAAAATTTCAGAGTTCTTGTTCTTAAAAGCTCTACTGACTCTACAGATATTTAAGAGCGGTGCTGGGCGCTCCAGCAAATATTGAGAATTATAGGTACTCAAGTTTCGGTCGAATGAAGGTTTTATAAATTTGAAGTAGATTTGGAGATGTAAAGTATTTCCTACTCCTACTTAAGAACCGCAGGCATTTCGCTTAGGATTTTTGAGGATTCAGAGTTTTGAATACCGACAACACCAAAAGAAATGGTTGGTGCGGAATAGCTTCGCTTGGTTGATAACATACACTTATTTACTTTATTTACTAATTTTACTGATGCTGTAAGTTGTTTGTATAAACGTAGTTCAAATAATGTACTTAATATACCATTACTTTTCTGATTGGAATGAGTAGAGTAGGGTTAAATAGAGACTAAAGTTTATATTCGGATCAAAATGAAAAAGTGAGTTAATTTAGCATTATGTACCAATAGAAGAGATAGGATTCTAAAAATTTCTTTAGCTTTAGCTGTAGCTAGTTTAGTTAAAAACTCTTTTTTTAACAATAGCCGTGTGTGTAATTAAAACCCAACCCGTGTGTTAAACGGTTCAGAGTATCTGCCACACAATTTTTTTAATATGAGTATAACTCAATATTTAATGAAGTTGAGTATCTAAAATTTTGTTAAATTTAGCTTAGTTAAATGGCCAAAGACTGCACAAAATATTGTTGGTCCAAAGCTAGAGTTTCGAATAGTAGTCAGTTTTGTATAAGAAATTTTCCCAAAGGTACAGTTAACAGGTCATTTAATGTTTGTATTACGTTCATACGAGTATTCTGTAGTTGCCATAATCTGCTTTACACTTTTTCTCATTTTCTTTTATATTTAGATTAATTAAACCAATACATCCAACATCTGACAAAACCTGCTCAATACAAAAAATAGTTTTAATATGGTTTGTCCAAGGATTCGTAAAATTTATTGGCATAGTCTATGATTTCTGCAAAAATGTTAAAACTGGTTTTAATTATTCAGGACACCTAAAATACTTTCAAATTCATATTTCATAAATATTATATACGCATTTTTAAACTAATATATTATTATATTTTTATAAAAATTTAAATAAATTATTGGTTTTAAACATAATTTTAAAATTTATTGAATTTCAAGTGTTCAATTCACCACAAAAATATTTTAGTTTTAATATGGTTGGCATTGAACTGAATTGAAATTAAGAACATGTTATTGGCAACATTTTTCTTGTGAATAAATTAAATAGATTTGTTCAATATTTACTTTGGATGAATTCCAGAAATTAAATTAAATTAAATTAAATTAAAAAAAAAGTAAATAAAAATTTAAATTCATGTGGTTTATATACGTTTTAAATCATAAAAAAATATTAATAAAATTTATGTTTGCCTAGAAGTATGCAATATTTTAAATATTAATGTTTTAAGCTTAAATTTCTAATGAATTTAAGTTTTGATTCGAATTGAAGATAGCATATTATGATTTAGTAAAAATAGAAGGCTTTCAAATGATGATAGGTGGGTCTTTTTTAACATTTCCATGTTATATATTCTAATTTAAAATTAGAATATATTTTGGATCCATTTTTCATTAAAAGGAGTTAATTCTTAATTCTAATTAATTTTTTATATCCTACATCTAAAATAGGTATAGGGGTATAATAACTTTCGTACGGTGCTAGTAACTACCAAAAGGAAGCGAGCTAGATATGGAAAGGTATATATTTTTGCTCACCATCTCCTCATGAGTCGCTTCAGTTAATAACATATGTCCCATGTGCTTTCTAAAATAAATGAACATAGAAACTCGAAATTGAATACGTGGTAGTTCTTCCAAGTTGTCTCCATATTCCCGAAATTCAGAATAAGTTGGGCTCTCCTACACACTGAATTGAATTGAAATGGTAGTTTCACATGGAATTTGAGAGGAATTAAAGAAGTTTTTCACGTAGCTAAACCACCTCTGTCTAGATCTAACTAGCATATCTTCGAAATTAAAAAAGTTAGAAAAATGAATTTAGCTAGAAGGCAGTTTCATCCTGTTTGATTGGTGCTTCTTAAATTTGAAATGAATTGGACTGAGGGTTCGGGTAACTATCAATTGAATTTTTCCGGTTTTGGGTATTACTATATGTGGTTATTCAAATGGCAAAATCGGCTAAATTAATGAAATTTAATTAAAAATGAAATCAAATAATTAAATTACCATTACGGTTTAGCGGTATATTAACTTTGGTACAGTGTTAGTAGCTACCAAAAGGAAGCGAGCTAGATGTGGAAAAGTATTCCTTTTTTTAAAGTCCTGCTCAACTGTTAGGCTAATAAGCCGGTCATACACCAAAGGGTACATGTTGGAACAAAGTGTCATATTATGTAAGTGTTATTAGAATTAATCTTAATGAATTCGACATACAATTCAAATATGAGATAATTCTGTGCCTTATATTACTTTAATAACTAATAAATTCTTAATATTATATTAAATTTATACAAAAAGTTTATAAAATAAATTGTTTTTCAAATTAATTATCCACATTTCAACTAACTCAATTTTTCTGTAAAAACCTATTATATAAAATGAACCTTTTATATCTTTAAAACCTTTAACTTTAATTTTGTTTAACTTTAATTGAGTAATAAAATGTATAATAGAATTTAAAATTGAATTTTCTACTTTAAATCGTGAAAAATTTTTATAGAAAACCTAAACTTGCTTCCCGCGGCGTTTTATGAACACCGTTGATCAAATAAAAAAGTTGTTTTTTTTCTAATTAGATACAAAATATTTGGTTTTAAAAATAATTGTTGAAAAAATAAACAGAGGGATTTCTGTAGCTACTACTAGTATTAGCTGAAATTAACACAGAAAAATCAATTAAAAATAAAATTTTATGGTTTTAAATAAAACTGAAAGTTTGATTTTAAAAAATGTTTTAATTGATTTGGTTATAACTGTGCTCTTGCACTCTCCTTCTTTTCAATAGTTTTAAAATATAGCATACATTATAAACATATCTAAAGTCTCTAATATGGCTGCTGTTATTTTATATGGGAGAAAGCATGTACCATCCTAAGACCTTCACCTTCAAATCTAAAAATCAATTATGTCACTAGTAATAGAAAAATTCAATATTTAAGGTGATGTGGTAACCGAATATCAGCGCTGTTCTAAAAAAAATAATATCCAAATGTTAGCGGTGCACTACTATACACCTAATTTTCTTTTTTCAGGCTAGATACGTTCCGCGAAAATCAGCGTAGAATGAAGGTCGCTCACTTTAAAATCACATATCTTCAAGTCAGGTCGCGTAGCGAAATGAGTCATTTTTTCAAATCGTGTTATATCAAATTCGCGTAAAAATGGAAGTAGGTGTATATTAGATTAAACAAATTTAAAGTACGTGCTTTAAATTTGAAAGCCCAATGACAAGGCTACCAGTAGGAAATTACAATAATAAATTGATCTCGAATGATTTTAAAAGTGGAAAGAAATTTTTGTGGACACATTGGAGTCGCTGTCAGACTCATATTTTTTTAGTACAACACCTATACCTTATTAAGTTGAGTATCTGGAACTTTAACCTGTTATAAAACTGGGAAATTTCATATCCTTATAATCAACCTCTAAAAATTTATGAATAATAGCAAGACCTCATATAAAATTGGGTTTGTTTGTTAAAATAGATTCAATTAGCTTGAATTATTATCAGGTTTCCCAGTGTGGGACCAGTCTACTCCACACATCTCTACATCGTTTTCAAATTGTTTTCCATTGGCGTCGACAGGATTTAAAATAAAATATTGAAAGTTTTAGAAAACTCATTTGAAAATAATTATCAGTTATTAAAAATGTACATATACACACAAACAATTCTATAATAATGAGTACTTTATAATTAAATTTTAAGTTTTTTAATATTGTTTGAGATAAAAGATATAAAATTTTGATACTATTAAAATCCCATTTTGAAAAAATTAATTTTAAAGGTTTTCAATTAAAAAAAAAGTCATTTAAAAATCCAAATAGTCATAGTCATAGTCATATATATTGTATATATTGTAAATCAATGAAAATACTTAAAATAAATGTAGTAAATTTATTTCCAAATAATTTATTGTTATTTAACTAGTTAAATCTCAAATTTAAATTAAATATATAAGTTCTTTTAGTATTAATTGTTTTAATTTACAAATACTAAAATATGATGGGAATACATCTTCAGAAATAGTCATTCGATGGGATGAATATGCTCAAGACCATTTTAGTAATCATTATTTTAATATTGAATACAACAAGTACTTTTGTACAAAAGAACTACATTTAATGAACATTTTATATGTATTTTATATAAGTATGACTTTTATATCATGGGATAAATAAATTTTAAATTTATTTGAGAGCCGGTAGGGATTTTGGAAAATAAATAATTATTTGAAAAATATTGTAATTTATTATATGTAGATTGAACTTGCTGACATAATATGTTATGGTAAAAATTAACTTATAGGTTTTATTATACATATACTAACCAAAACTATATAAATATAATAAAACTTTGAATTATTATTAATGTACATATAAATTACCACAAAAATTATAATTGCATTTAAAAAGAAAAAAATTTTGAATAAAATAAATGAAATATAAATTGATTGATTCACATGCCATCTTTAGTACACTTTATGATTTCTTAAGAAGTCAATTTTGAATATTTGATCCATCCTAAAATAATTTTTATACCCGTATGACTATATAGTCCAAGGGTATAATAAATTTGCCATTACGTTTGTAACGCAGAGACGGAGGGGGGGGGGGGGGGGAGGATATAGACTCAAGTGTATGGATCGGATCAGAATCGAAAAATAAATCGATTTAGCTATGTATGTCCGTCCTTCATCACGATAACTCAAAAAGTAAAGGAGCTAGGATTATGAAATTTTCACAAATTCGTTTTTATGCAAAAAACGGAATCGCTATTTAAATTCAGCCATTTTGGTCCACGGGTTCGAGTATCTGCCATACAACTTCTAATTTTATATGAGCATTACTCTATATCTACGGAAGCTGCGTGTCTGAAATTTTGCCAAAAGTAATTAACCGGATGATATAATGTATATGTTAAGGTCATACGGGTATCCCAGAGTTGACACAGTCTACTCTACTACACTCTTCCTCGTTTAAAATAACTTGTCCATTTTAATGTCTATTCTATAGCAAAGTTTAATAAAAGATTGAATGAAAAGATATTTTAATGAAACAATTCATTTTTATTCATTTATTTTTTTTTTTTTACACGTTAGTAAAACTCTAGGAACCAATTCCTTTATACATAGCTTAAAAAATAGATATGCTGACTTGGCTAAGGAGTTAGAAGGAAAATGGGATAGAAAAGGACAGTTTGGTGGTAGGTTAGAAAAGAACTTATTTAAGTTCTTTTTAAAACGTTGCAATTGTATAATGGTCTATTTTTATCAGAGGGAACACATTGAATGGAAACATGCTCCATGTTCTAGCAGTTCTCACAATAACTGAGTTTCCATAATCAGTTTTGGCCACCTAGGGATTTCCACTGTGTAGAAGTGAGCACTTGTGTTTGTTTAATTAATTTGATTTTTCAACGTCATCATTCTTCAATAAAAAGCAGGCCATGCTTTACTAAGTGTGTGACTGAAACACAATCTTCAACTATAAGTAGGCCATGCTTTGGTTAGTGTTTTTTGAATTTTGCATTTGTAGTTTTTTTTGTATTAAATCATAATCAACCCTGCAATTAATCATCAATTTAAGTCTATTTCTTAAATTGAATTCACTAAATTTTTAAGAAAATAAGTTAAATACCAGTACTGTTATATAATACTACTTCGATTTATTTGTAATAATCTTAAGTGATCTACTAGTGATGGTATGGCTACAATTGAAATCACTTAAATTTTAGTAAAAATTTTGTGATATAAAATAATTAAAAACCCATTATTTAAAAATTTGTTTTACAAAAAGTGTTTTGGCATTTTTGATCATAAGTAAAAGTTTTGGTTTAAAAAAAGAAAAAACTATAATTTATTTGTAAATTTTATATAATCTCAGACCACTTCAAGGCAAGAAAAATTAATTTATTCAAAATGCTTTGAAATTCGAATAGAAAAAGTACATATTGCATATACATATACCTATATATGTGCATATACATACATATGTTAAATAATCGTTAATATCTATATTTATTAACAACCATCTTCTGTATTTGAACTTTTACTTAGAAAAACAAGACCGAATACTGAAATCTATTGAAGTTCGAAATTATTGTTTTTTTTTTTAACCTTGATAACAAAAAGCAAAATACTTCCGCTTTCCTTGACGTAGCCCAAAAAGGAATTTCCCAAATTTTGATTGTATATTAATATTTTATTTAGCTATTTTAAAATTTATGAAATGCAAAATTCTTAAAAAAGTTTATTTGCTACTCGATAAACATATTAGGTTTCCTATCTTTTTAAATTTTTTTAAAAAATATTGCATTAACAAAGTAGTAACACAGTATTACCATAATGTGACAGAATATTGACAAGTGGTGGTAAATACAAGCAAACATTTCAAGTCACTGACAGTGGAATGCAAAAATGTTTATTACAGTGCGTGTCATTAATTTTTAAGGGTTGATAAAGCGTTGATAAATTTATTAATATAATTAATTATTTTAAGATTATATTATTGAATACTGAATCAATAACACACAAAATTTAAAATCTTCTGGAAGGTTTTCATTTCATGTATTTTAATGCAGAATCTAAAACTATTGAAGGTTCTTTATTATTGAAAATATCTAGGAGAAATTTTATAGTTTGTTACAAAACGAATTATGTTTTTCGTATTTGGGATTTTGGAATTTCGGTATTTTGCATTGGGAATTTCGTACCCAACCCATTTAAAAAGATCTTAATTTTCAATAGATTTTACATAATATTTTCTCAAAACCCTTTCCAAGTAGTGGTCAGGTTTAAATTACTATTATTTTTTGTTTTAGGAAGTATGGACTTCAACACTCCCTTATGGTTGCATTAAAATAACAAAAAGTATTGATTTTTTGAAATTAGTAACATTATTTTTTAAGGTTTTAATAAAAATATAAATTATGATTCGAAAAGTTTTTTTATTCAAGAAAATTTCTTCATTTCCTCAAGATTTTCTCCTTCTTTTATGTTTTTTTTATAATGTATATCTAATCTATTAATTAATGAACGCTTTTATAAAGATAGAACTTATCTTTTTTATGTCATTTCAAATTTAGGACAGTTATAAAATTTTGAAAATATATTGTGGTTTCTCATAAATATAAGAAATTCGAAATATCAACTACTATTATTTAATATTCTGAACACATTTAATATCTTTGTTATTTGGTTTTTTTTTTTATGAAATGAAATAAAATTGATTGCAACACTCACATACAACATCTGATGCATACCAAAAAAAGAGAAAGGAAATTAGTTTTTATATTTTTTTTTATTTGTTTGTCTTCTTTTGAGTATATGTATTATAAAATTGTCTGAGTATTTTTGCCCTGAACTAAATGGTGTTAAAAAAGAGTTCAGTAAAATTATTAAGAAAATCAAAATTTTTAATCTAAAGTAAATCGAAAGTCAAGATGGAAAAATATCCGTTTTATAGCAGCTATATATAGCAGCTCGCTATAGTAGAAGCTCTTGCACCTAACAAACTTTATTTTTTTCTAAATCTTAATCTTTTTTTTTTATTCTATTTAATTTTTTGAAATTTGCGAGCAAATTTTTAGCTAAACATAGTCAAAGATATTACATTTTTAATTTAATAATCTCTGAATAATTTAAGCAGTAAGTATATAATGTAAATATGAATCGTATTTGGGAGAATAAAAATTGAATTGATATTGAAAATAATTTAATAATATTACTTAAACAAATAAGTATTTTTTATCCAAAAAAGTACTTAAATTAATTAATACTACTTAAAACTTAATTTCCTTTCTGAAAATTGACTAAATAAAACTAAAGGGCACATATTAAACTTAGTGCGGTATCCAATCTGAAAACAGTTATATTCAATTTCAAATAAATCAATATATGATTGCTTCAGGTGCTTTCAAGAAGATAAATGAAAATTAATTAAGTTCAAAAAAGATACAAGATGATTAATAACAAGGTGTTTTAATATATATGTATTATGAGCTTGGCGTATTGTAAAATACTTATGTAAGTCATTAATAGTTAGTGACATTTTCTGGTTTAACTTATATACAATTAAAGAGTTTTCATCCATAAAAACATTATCATCAAATTTTAAAAGAATGTTGGATACTATCTCCATATCTATATTTTTTTAACTATTTTATAGCAAAGATATACTCTATTTGTCTCAATTCTTATTTATCCTGCTAAGTCTTATAACTATCAATCGGAAATTATATGTAGTCTCCCTGGTGACCCATTTAATACAATTTATTTGAATGATATAACTCAGCCACAGAAATATCTCATGAATCAAATATAAAATTATTACAATACATAACTATTAGAATAGCATCTATTGAATATCAGAGTTGTTCATATACGAGTATGTTATAAGGTAATATCTCATGCTTAATTGTGGAATGTGGAATTTATTAAGATCAATTCTAATAAGACGAATATAATATGACCCGCTGTTCCAACATTTACCCTATGGTATTGTTAACCTAACTGTTCAACTAAGTTAACACCTAATAAAAATAATTTTCTTTTTTTTATCTTTGGAAAACTTATCTTAACTTGCGCACCCAACAAAGTGTGCATATCAGATGTAAGAAATCCTTCTAATAAGGCGCCAATTTCTAAAGTTACGTTTCTCGATGCTCTAAGCTTCACAACACATTCTATTTAATTCCAACAAAAACCTCAGATCGTACGTATTAAAATAAATTACATTTAATCTTTATAATTAGGGCATTATAAATCGTATTAATCTATAATTGTAGATACTACAGTTTAAAAAATTCGAATAATACCGCATGACTATAGGTTAAAAAAAGAGTTAATAAAATTTGCCATTACGTTACGTAAAGAAGAGAAGGAGGAGGGTAGATATAGACTCAAAGGTATGGATCGCATCAGAATCGTTCGCACCATACAAAAAATTAAGAAGCTAAGATTTCTGAAATTTTCACAATTTTTTTTTTATTAAATAGACGTCGATTTTAATAGCGATATCCACCGACTTTACTCTACAGATTCGAGTAGCTACGTAGTGGAAGAGGCTCGAAGAGCTGCCTTTTCTTTTGTACATATCCTATCCTAGACTTGACACATTTTACTCTACTACACTCTTCCTAATTTTTTATTAAATTGTATCTTTGTATGCATTTTAATTTTTATACAAGAGACAAGAAAACACAAACAATAGCATGTAGCTCTTATGTCATTTCATTTCTATGCTATTTGAAATATTTGTGCTTTACAAATTTATTATGAGAGCCTACAAAATTCTGAAATCACAAAAATATAAAAATTGTTTTTTAAACATAAATTGTACAAAATAACCGTTGTTTGTTTTTTTTTTTTGGATTTTGTTTTTATTTTTTTAAGGCCAAAATATTAACAATGAGAACTTGACAATGCGTATCCATTAAATAATATTTACAAAAAAAAAAAAAATGAAATATTTTTTTACAAATTCCTTTTCTTGTTTCCATTTTTAATTTATTCTATTTTTTGGAATCTTACTTTTCTGCTTATTTTTTTATAGTTAAAGTACAAATATTTCAAAATTAAAACCAAAAAAAAAACCAACCCAAAATGAAAATAAAAAATTTAGAAATTCCATACAATAAAAATAATTCAAATATAGAAAGAGATAGAAAACAAAAATGTTAAATTACAAATTGCCATGCTACTGCAGAGATTTTTGTTTTTTGTTTGTTTTTTTTTACATGTGCATTTGTTTTGTAAATTGTTTAAATACTTTGATGTTGTTGGGAAGAGGTCTTGTAAATTTTTACAAATTCCATTTGTAATCAAGAAAGATTTAATTTTTATTTTGAAAATTCAAAAAAATGGACTTAGTATTTGGTTCGGGAAATTTGAAATTCTTTATAATGTCTACGCATTTTCTTGATTCACTTTTTTAAGCTACTGTTCAAATTTCTTTGCCATTGCTCCTCGGAAAATATATCTTCAACCATTTTGTAAAACCTTCCCCGTATACTCCTATCAGATTCTCTTAGGAGTTTTTATAAATAAATCGGCAGGTGAACTTTTGTTGAGCTAAATAAGAATATGAACATTTGGGCCAAGCTAAATCTTAAAATAAATAATTCAATAGATAATTCTAAGGAGACGTAATTTAACAACTTAAGTTGCCCTGCAAACTTATTTGAATAAAACGCCGTCAAAATACTTTAAATTTCTTGATTTTAGGTGAAGACATGCTAATAGAATTTCTAGAAAAGAGGTGGCAGTGTGACATTTTATCTTGATTACAATTAGGTCTACAAATAAAATATCGAACATTGGCTTAATGATCAATCATAACCGAAGGAAACCAAAAGCAGCCGAATTTTCTCAGAAACTTCATAAACTTGGATCTGGCATATGTGTCTTAGGTACATTTGCAGAAGATAATTTTCTGATCAATGGAATTTTTGTTTAAAAATAATATTTGAATACAGAGTGTCCGAAAATTTTTCTAGAGAGGACGGGGGTCTGTTTCAAACGGTTTTCTAGATAATTGCTTTAATATTAAGATAATTGGATTTAAAACAACTTGTAACTCTTGAACTATGAAAGATAATTTGAAAGCTATGATATTAGTTTATAAACCCATACCCTATAACTTCAGTAACCTACCTACAATTAAGTGTATCCTCTATTTTTTATAGGAGCAAAAATGTTGTTACTTCCTTAAAAAGTTAACGAACTTACTTTTAAGGCAACTGCCAAAACTCGAAAACTGTTAGAAACATATCACCCTCTCCTAAATTTTTAGCTTGTTATGAGCATTTCTATGACCTCCCTGGATCGTGATGTTTTAGTTCAGAACACTCTGTATATGGAGCTTACTCCGATTTCTCCATAATACACTCTGTATTATGGAGAACACTCTGATTTGTCCTTTTTTTTACTAGATACAACGTGCAAAGAAAATTAAAAAATAATCATTGCAAAAAAGTTTTTTGTATATATATATGAATATACCTACACATATGTGTATTAAAGGATATGAAAGGATATGCGGGTCATATAGGATAATAAAAAATAAAAACGAATTCTTAAGTAAATTGGCTTCTCTACTCTTTTAGGTATTTCGGTCAACTTGAAAACTTAAATATTACCTGACTCTTGTACATATATACATATGAATTATAAACATACATAACATATATTTGTACAAATTTTTTTAGTATTAATTGTACAAAACAGAAATTTGCCAAAAAAAAAAAAAGGGCAGTAGGTAATATTAAAGAAATATTTTATTTATTTTTATCTTTTGTTGGAGATTTAACGTATATTTTTTATTGTGTGTTATCTAAAAAATATAGATACAGTGTTGTCAAAAACACGGACTAGTTTATTAAAGAGAACAAAAATGGAGAATATGTTTTTCTTAAAAATTATTTAAAGAATCATAGCTATTAATAAGTAAATTATGCTACATGTCTCACAACTTCGTTTGATCTACTTATGATACAGACAGGCTTGCTACCAACAGTTAACTGTTAGTACAAAAAACCACATGTTATATATTGGAATGAATAATGCCTTGTTTTAGATTACTCGTCTAAATGTGCAGGATAAAAGTTTCAAGTTCCTTAAAGGTTTATATTCTAAAACTTGAACATTTAATTTGAACATCCAAAAAAAAATTGGACATATAGTACCATCTCATTAAATTGTATGTGGAATTCTAATAATACGAATATAATATGACCTCCTGTTCCAACATGTACCTATGGTATAGACAGTCTCATTTTCCTAACAGTTGAACGGTTGAATTTAAAAAAAAAAAAAAAAAATCTTCACAACATTATCAGATAGCTGTTGATTAAAAATTTTACATATGTTACAACGCGATAACGGAAATCACCTGTGATTTGACATTTGAATAAAACTATGAAAAAAATTGCTCTCAATATATAAAACATTTCATAATTTACAAATTATAACAGAACAGAAATATAAAAATATCAAATGTTTAATTAAATTCCAAATTTTAATTGTCATTTATTGTAATTTTTACAAATTATAAAATTAATTTTAATTGCAATCATAACGGTATAATTAAGTTTCGTAAAGTACAAAAATTGACATTCACCTTGTCATTATGCACTTATATTTACTATTAATTCCTGACAAATGTACTTCTTTCCGTTATTGAATTTCCGTTAAATATAACGAAAAATAGAGAATAACTGATTTAATTATTTTACCAACCATTTCTGTTTTGTTCGTGACTATTAAAGTAAATTGGTTTTTTATTCAATTTTTTTTTCATCTTGTTCTTTTAATTTATTTCCTTTTGTTGGTTCAGAATATGACACCTGGCATGTTTCCAGGCTTTGTACAATAATTTAAAAAATACAAAAAAAAATAGAAACCAAAAGTAACAATAAAAAAATAAACAATGTATAAAATTATCACAATAATAAAATGTTAAAAAAAAAATTGCAATATATATTCGAAATTATTCCCTAAAGATAACAGATTTCATCATAGCAGCAAGTCATCTGCATTTATATTGTATACAAATGCATGTGCATTCATCCACTTTACGAACATTCTGAACAAAAAAATAACCAAAAAAACCTAGATAGTAATAGAGTATACAAGATAAGTGCACTGTAATAATTATTTATAAACCCACTGTTCCCAGTTTTGTTATCTTTAAAATAGACAAATAAAATAACAAAAAAGCGGAGCGAAAGTAACTTCGAACAAGATGCAATTTAATATTCTTCTAACCTTTTTAAAAAAACGAAAACACAGTGTACAAACATATATATATAGTATAGACATACAATGATAGTTAAAAAGAAAACAACAGTTTCTTTTATCAGTTTTTTGGTTCCACAGGACTTTCATACAATAATGATAACAAGCAGTTGATTCCGGGTGGATTTTTAAATTTAATGAATCATCAAGGTAAAATAATCAGAAGTTTGTTTTTATTAAATTATTCTGTTGCTTGGAATTTCTTAATTTAATAATTTTTTGATTATATATGAAACGGTTTGTAGATTTGTATATATCCTTTTTAAATGAACTAGGTTTTTAAAAACACTTCCGTATCTTGGTTCTACTGTAAAATCTGTAATTGAGTTTTTTTCAAATATGTTGGATCCGGCAACTGGATTCCAAACAATGGGACTGATTTAAAAAAGATCAATTTAATTTGAAAAAAGATCAAATTAATTTGAAAATAGATAAATTTCATGTGAAAAACGACCAATTATTGTGGAAAGCATATATTATAATGCAAATACCGAGACATTGTAAAGCAGATCTAAAGATTTTAAAGGCTCGTGTTCCACAAATCACTTTAAGCTTAACTGTAACTTTGAAAATTTTACAGACTTTATTCAAAAACGTTAAAATGTTTAAAATTTGAGTTACCATCGATTCATTTTTCCGGGATCGGAAATGTTCTTAAATTTGGGTGTACAGAATTTAATTACATGACGTTTACCGAAACTTGGACTCATATAGTTAGATTAAATTATTACTAGCGGGGTTAAAACAAGAACTATGCAAGAAAATAAAATGGAACCATTAAAAACTGGTCAAGTAAGAAGTCAAAGCAAGGGTAAAATTGACACATCCTTGAAAGATTCTTTAAGTTTAATGGTGATAAAGAAATATATTTTGAAATGAGTATCAATACTAGGTTCGTTACATCTGGCACCTCAATTACATCATTAGAAATAATTAACAAGCAATTGTTTGGCCACTTTGAATGATTGTATTAATAAACTTTATTTAATTCAGATTTTTTGGTGTTCGAAATATACTGTATTCGAAAAAAACAATGATTTTTGGATCTTTGTGAGCTCCTAGTTTGTTTCTCGCACTTATGTTCCATGATAAATTTGAAAATAATTTTAATTTATTTTCTAAACTAACTTTTCAGATTCTGAAATATTGCCAAATATATTTAAATATAGAGTACTTTAAAATTTAACTGAAATTTTTTCATTTAAAAATCTACGCCCCTGATTTCACCACATTTACAATTCTACAAATTTGTAAATTGTGTTTAAAATGTAAGTGTGTTTCAAAAAAAACTATTTTGTAAAATATTCTAAAAGTTGTGAAATTGTAAATTTTTTGAAATAAATCCCTGCTTGAAAATTTCCAATATTTTTTAACAAATTATTAAATTAACTAATTAAACGGCAATTGGATTAACGTTTTAGTTAATTTTTTCTCTACGCCGACAGGCCCCTTTCATACAAATGGTTTATAATATATAAATATATAAGTATAAAATGGGGGATGGAGCTGGAGATGAAATTCAGTAAACTAAGTAGCAAAAAAACTATTTTGTTCAATTTAAAAGTAAATAAAACATGTATAAACATGTGAAAAATCCGGGAAAGTAACAACAACAACATAATGCAGAAAAATACAAAAAAAAAAAACAATAAAACAGAATACATTATATACACGTTAATGACTTCTTTGTTTAAGGCATTAAGAAACAATAATAACGGTAAACAAAAAAAAAAAAAAAAATTAAAAACATACCATGTTACAGTTATAAAATAAACAGCTTCATTTGGCGGAAATTCAAAAATAAAAACACAGAAAACAATTTTTATACCCGTATGACTAAATAGTCCAAGGGTATAATAAATTTGCCATTACGTTTGTAACGTAGAGAAGGAGGGGGGGGTAGATCAACTCAAGTTGATGGATCGGATCAGAATCGAAAAATAAATCGATTTAGCTATGCATGTCCGTCCGTCAATCCGTCATTACGATAAATCAAAAAGTAAAGGAGCTAGGATTATGAAATTTTCACAAATTCGTTTTTATGCAAAAAACGGAATCGCTATTTAAATTCAGCCATTTTTGTCCACGGGTTCGAGTACCTGCCATAGAACTTCTAATTTTCTATGAACATTACTCTATACCTATGGAAGCTGCATATATATACCATATTCAGCTGTGTCTGAAATTTTTCCAAAAGTAGTTTAGTATAATGGCCAAAATTACTGCAAAATTTGGTTGGTCTACTGCAAAGGGTTCGAGTAGCTGCCATACAACTCCTTCTTTTATATGAGCATTACTCTACACCTAATAAAGCTGAATGTTTGAAATTTTGCCAAAAGTAATTAACCGGATGATATAATGTATATCCTACGGTCATACGGGTATCCCAGAGTTGACATAGTCTACTCTACTACACTCTTCCTCGTTTTTTTTAAATTTGTTCTATATGTGCGGTATTTTTTGTGACTTTGTATTCTGTGTACATATGTGCAAATTAAAATGGCGTTTCTTTTTTTTTTTTTTTTTATTTTTATAAACATTTTGGCAAAACTCAGATAAAATAAAAAAAAAAAAAAATTAAGAATTACCCAGATATTTGTTATTTGTTAGAAATAGTAAAGTGAATACACTTCCATATATTTTATGACTTTTATTATTTAATAAATTTTTAATTTACACTTATATGACTGCACAAAACACTGGTAGCACAGTTTATTCTATTTTCAAAGTGAAAATTTTGTAAGTGTTCCACTTTTATGTAATTAAATGAATTGTGGTTAATAAAATGCACTAGTTTTGTTCGAATTAAATGTATGAAATAGTATAAAATATATATGTAACTAACATCATATAATTAATATTTCTAATAAATTAACGAATTATTAACCTAAATTTAATTTTGAACATGCATTCATGTGTTTAATTTAAAGGTTAAATTGAATTAAATTAGAAATTTGGAATTTTTCATACGCCAATTTATTTATTTATTTATTTGTAGTACTAGACAATAATAAATATTGCCTGATAATATTAATCCTTTGCCTATTTGACATTTGGACTTTCTTATTAAATTATTTGCCAAAAGTAGTTTAGTTTTATGGCCAAAGTTTCTGCAAAATTTGGTTGGTCTACTGCAGTGGGTTCGAATAGCTGCCAAACAACTTCTTATTTTATATGAGCATTACTTTTCATCTAATGAAGCTGGGTGTCTGAAATTTTGCCAAAAGTAATTAACTGGATGATATAATGTATATGTTAAGGTCATACGGGTATCCCAGAGTTGACACAGTCTACTCTACTACACTCTTCCTCGTTTTAATTATATATGATCCGACCAGGATTTGAACCCGAGACTTTCGATTGAAAAGCCGCCACTATACCACTAAGCTATCGATCGGGTTTCATATGCAATGTAAATACAAACGGTGGATTATAGTTTACTGTAAAATTAATAAAACAGGAATAAGTAAGGGTCACTTTTTTTTTGGACTCATGTAGCTGAATTAGGTAGAGCAAATAGCAATGAATAAAAATTATTTGAAAATTAAGTTCTATGACAATGAGAAACAATAGAGCATTTAAGAATCAAAGACTTTAGAGGGAAATACTGGGAAGACTTTAACGTTGTGAAAAAAATGAACCAGAGAAATTAATCCTTTACATTCATTGGTTCATTTTCTAAAGAATTTTCTAACGGATCCCAGGCCTAGGAATAAAATAATGGAATAGTAATCAAAACCTCTCCCATTGTTTTTCATTATTACAACAAAAACGATGTTAGTCAACTAGAAAAATATTATAAATTCAAAAAGTTTTCAAAAACTTTATCCTAAAATTATGCAAAAATGGTTAATTCAAACGAATATAATCGAGCTTTGTATTCTATTCTGAGCATTGACGGTTTTATTATAAAACTTGTCAGAAAACACTATGTGAGAGCACAAAACACTCCAGAAAATGGTCTTATATCACATATATACTACCACAATGAGGAGTACATAAGAAAAACCTTGCTCACGGGTTTTATAGCCCCTGAGCATTTCATTTTTCTTGATAAAAATGGTTATATCCAAAACCAAGATCATGTCCCCATACTATACCACTATAGAAGACGGGCCTCATGCAAGGCAATAGAGTATAACCCGGCCATTAATGGAGAAAGTTTGATATACGACATGTCTATTACTAATAAAGATAAAAAAATTAAAAAAGAATATTGGTGGTTGGTTAACCCACAATTAACATAATTAAGTATTATAATTACAAATTAGGTTTTAGTTTAGGCTTAGTATAGTTTTAAGATAGATTAAGTAGAATAAGTAATAGGTTAGGTTGTTTTTTAAAAATAAGTAAGATTTAATATTGATTTTTTTTCGCCATAATTTTTTACAATACTACATAAAAAATGGAATAAATAGAGTTTTTACTCTAACTAATAAGAAAGTTAAAATATAAATTAGAAAAACAATTAACGTAAAAATTAAATATTAATTTAAATGCTAATAAAATAATTACTAATAAGTCAATTTTTTATAAACTTTTTATAGGCTAAGTTAAAAATAAGAATGTAATAAAGGCAATAATAAAAGTTTAATACAAAAAAAAAAAAAAATTCTATTCTGAGCTTTTTTCAGATGTCTGGCTCATTTTTTACTAAAAATTTATAATGTAAAACGGAGGCTAGAAAAAACCCTAAGATTTAAAATAAGAAATGGGTTTCTACTCCAAATGGGTTGCTTATGAGTGAAACTCAAGCAAATTGCAGTATAGAATAAAGTCAATGCACTTATTAAGCTCCATTGATCTACCAAACTCTTCATTTGTATTTATATTTTAAAACTCGATTATATCTTTTGCTAAAAAGTATTTAAATTCCAGTCCCTTCTTTAAATAAAGACCTTAGAATGTTTTAGATTAAGTACAATTTATTAGTTTAGATATCAGCAAATTATAACATATAATTAAATATCTATAATGCAATAATTAAGTGAGAAATTTTCATCAGAATTTTTCAACTCAAACTACTCAGATGGAATATTTTATCATGTCCTTCAAAAAGAATTAAAAATTATGAAGGTAATTCTTAAAAATCTTAAATATTAATCATAAAAATTATTAAAAAGTTTAAATTGATCATTAAACAATATTCTCACATCTCAGAAATATTCCTTTAAAATAATTTTAAATTTTAATATAATTTTGAAAAATAAAAACCTTTAAATATGTTTTTTTACTTCAAATATTTTAATTTAAAATTTGAAAACCAAATAATTTTTTATTCGATAGAAAATCAAATTATTTGGATGGAAAAATTTTCCAAGAAATATGAATTTATGAAGGGCAACGTAATATTTCTGAAAACCAATGAGAAAAATAAATTAATATAATAAATTAATTTTATATTTTTATTATAAATAGAATATCCTTCGGCTAAAATTACATTGAAATTGAAAAATTTTCATTTTTCGACGAAAACAGGAAACAGTTTTGAATTCACTTTATTATTGGAAAATTCAAAATTGAAATATGGAAGAAAAGTATATTTTATATTAATTTTAAATTTTCACTACTTTAAATATATTTGAATTTTAAGTTAGATTTACTAGTTATTAAGTCTTATATGAAGTGGAAGTGAAACAAAGCCATTCGAGATAGCGCCATCACACCTAGAACCGCCTTTTTTAATCTTCAAATTGATGAAACTCCAAATTTTAATTCCATGGATTTATGTGATTCTACATTGATAAGAATTTTTGAGTTGAATTTTGAATTCCCTAAGGCATCCTCTTTTTAGAGTATTCCTTTTACATATTTTTATATAGGTCAGATTTTGATTAAGGAAGAGTTTTACAGTAGAATTCCAAATATGAGTTAGGAATTTATTTAAAAATAACCGGCCTACAATTAGAGTCATTTATGATTTAAATGGCTGTACTTAAAAACTATTTAAATTATTTTAATTTGGATATAAATTTTAAATAGAAAATTTAATTAATTTTTCCCTCAAAATAACATATATATATTTAAATCGAACTTAATTACAAGAATTTTAAATATATACATATTAATCAAATAAAATTTTAATATTAATAGAATTTCATTTTTAATTATTTCGTCTGAAAATTTTCCACAATTAAATTTATATTAAAATTTATTCAGGGCCATTATATTTCTCGGAAAATTATTATTCAAATATTTTAATAATAATTTAAAGTTTTTTATATAATTAAAAACCTTGAATTAAACTTAATAAAATTATACCTATATTAATAATGTGCTCCCATATTTAAATACAATTGCTCTTCAAAGTAAAAATGTACTTTTATCCACAATGTTACAGTAATAGATGAAGTGCTTTAAGTGCAGCACTTCTATAACATTCGATTAAGTGATATACAAATTTAATCCTAATTTTGGTGTGAAATCAGAATGTGTCCTCGGAACAATTCTTATTTTAAAATCGGTTTATAGTTTAAGTTACAACATTTTTTTAAAAACGCTGCCCCATAAATGTAAACACGATATACATGAATTTAAAAAACAAATATTATATTAAATATACTATTTTCACGTGAACTTGGTCACTTTTCACATGAAATTTGTTTATTTTCAATTGAATTAAATCTTTTTTAAAATTCCTAAATTTTCTAAATTTAAGGCCTTTTTTAATCAGTCTTATTTCTTGGGATGCAGAAGTCCGATGAACATATTGTATAAAAAGGTACTCATAGATTTGCAGTTATGTCCTAAGATATAATTTTTTTTGGGACTTACCTTAACTTTCTATACTAGTACAGAATTAAGGACTAAATCTTTTCAATTAATGTAATTTTTACTTTTGGGTTTCAAGATGCGGGTGCGTTTTTATAAAACGGACCAAATTCATATGAAAAGTGTATACAATATTTATTTGATAGATGATTCAACCAAATTTTTAAATTTGATTGAAATCCGAGTAGAATAATAAAAATTATTGTATTTTTTATCTTGACAGAGTGTATTTTTTAAATCTCAGCGTTTTTATAACTTATTATCGAAAGTTTTTAATTGTTTTGTTTTTTTTTTTTTGAAATTTTGCACTCAAATGCTAATGCGGAAATGGCATTAAAAAGCAACGAAATGTTAAAAAAAAGTAAATAACTGTTAATTTTATTCAAGACATAAATAAAAAAAACTTTAAAGTTGTGTCCTCCGAAGTAGTAATAATTTTTTGGAAAAATTTATGTATGCAAATGTTTTAATTTTTTTATTAAAAACAAAAAATTAATTAATATTATGCCAAAACTTATTTTAATAACTTTTGTCAATGTACTTGAAGATTTTTTTTGGAAGAAAAACTTTAAAAACTTGCATTTTTTTCGTTCTTTATTTTTTGTGTGTATAAAGTTTGAAAATATCTTTACTACAGAATAAATTCAACGAAGAAAATTAATTTACAACATAAATTATTAATGCAGCTCTAGTTCACTTCCTTAAAGTTTAAATACACAGCGTTCTCACGGAGTTTAATTTCATTTAATTTTAATTGATATACATGGTATTCAAAATCAAAGGTCAAGAAATTTACAACTTTTTACAATTTCAGTAAGGCAAATGAGATATACAACTTCTAATCTAATTTTAAAGTTTTTAATTGAAACAAGCATAGAATTAGCCATATTGGTAATATAACAAAATTGAAGTATAAAATTAAGCTTATAATCGACGCATTAACAACTAAGCCATTAGTCCTGCAATTACAAAAATTTATTTATTTTAATGTTTTATTATTTTAAATAGTATGTCAATATTTATTTCATTCTATTCAAATTAATTAAAAAGTAATTTCTTATATTTCAAAACTTTAAAAATAAGAAAAACCAAAAATCAAAAATAAAACGCCTGAAAATATGCATTTTTTTTAAGTAAAAGTTTTACAAATAAGAACGTTTCAGAAATAAGTAAGATTTTCTGTAAACTTTACAATTTTAACATGTTGAGAAATAATAAAAACATACTTCCGTTCTTCTTTTAAAAATTTAATAATTTTTTTTTCATACATTACTAAAATTTTAAAAATGTTTACATTTTTATTCAAAATATGCAATCGAAGTAAGCGCCTATAATTATGCTTTGAATTTTCATTAATTTTGAAATTTATATGTTATACTGGGTTTTGCTTTTTATGTAAGGTAGCTTCTAAAGCTTAGCTGGTAAGGAAATTAAAACTTTGCATGAGCGTATTTTTTCGGAAAAAAGAGCGCAGTAATTTATAAGTCGGATCTGCTTCTTGAGAAAATTACTTCGACAATTATAGATTAACACACATAGCGCGAGAACCTCTTGCTTTGGTATTTTTAGCAGTTTGAAGTCCTTACATAATATCTATTTTTATATGAGGTTGATAAATTGCATTTTGATAGTCTTCTCATCATTGTCTTCAAACCATTAATTTGCAGCAATCATTAAACTGCTTAAATTTTTAATAGTAAGTAATTTTTGTAAATGCCTATATTGATTTATTTTAAAATATTGAAAAAATTTTAATAAACGTTTTAGAATTTTATTTTGGTTTTCTTCATCTTTTAAATTTGTGATAACAAAATTTTCAATTGATATTGATAATGCTGTTGATAATAAATACGAATACCTTAAAATTGTTTCGATTTGTTTCAAACAATTGCATTGACATATTCCTCATACTTCTGTATTAAGTTAGTACTCAAATATCTGATTTCGTAATCAATTTCACATTCTCTTTAAATTCACTTTGAACAATTAACTGTGCCATTAACTGTTCAATTATTAAAAAATAGTAAGGAAGTTATTTTCTTTTATTCTTATACTGTCAATAGCATTTGACGATATTTTAGAAAATTTTTACAATACATACATTTGTTCTATTTTTGTACTTTATGCATTTCATATAGACGTTTCCATATTCTTAACTACATTTTGATGTAGCATCAAATCTACTTACCTACTACTCAAAATTTACATTCTCTTGACATATAATATATATAGCTTTAATATAATGTATTTTTGTATTTAAGGATGTTTTAACAAAATTTGATTGCTCCATTTTATTGAAATGAGTTCAATTCCTTTAAATAATATTCTTTTACAAAAAATACAAATTATCACTGCTCTATTTAAGAATGTTTCTGTAAATTAATGTAATGCAAATGAAAAATCTCAAAAAGAATTTATAGATTTATAAAAAAACATGGAACAGTTTTTTTTTAGAATTTGAGATACAAACAATCATTAACATATAACCTATATTTTGCATTTTTTTTTAGTTCTTTTCGACTCCTTTAAGGAGTAAAGGTCATTCACCAAGTCGGTTTAGACTAGTCTTCAGTTTCTTTAATCACTGCCATTTATATATTAAATTATATAATCTTATTTTCAATTACGATATTAACTATTACGATATACTTTTATACAATTTTATACAATTTTACGAAATTTTTTTAATACTAAATATGATCTGATCAGGATTTGAATTCGAGAGCCTCCTCTTGACTGAAATTGCAAAAATATTTATATATTATTTATATTAATTTGTTTTATATGTTTATTTCATTGCATTCATATTAATTCTAAAAAAGTAATTTCTTATATTCAAAATTTTAAAATTAAGAAAAGCAAAAACGCCTGAAATTATGGAAAACCGAAAAACGCCTGAAAATATGCAATTTTTTAAATAAAACTTAGAAATAAAGAACGATTCAGAAATAAGTAGGATTTTCTTTAAACTTTACAATTTTAACATGGTGAGAAATAATAAAAACTTATTTCCGTTCTTCTTACTAAAAATTTAATAATATTTTCCCATTAATAACTAAAATTCAAAAAGTGTTCATTTTTTTATTTCAAAAAATATAAACGTTTACTTTTTAAATTTTAATTCTCTTTATAATTGTTTTAATTACTTCTATTGTAACTTCTATTGTCAATTTTAGTGGTTAAAATATGACCAGAACAAAAAAGAACATCCCTTTTGTTAAATGGAATTTAAGTTTTAAAGAAAAAAGGGGATGTGAATGAAAATATAATAAATCTTTCAAAAATTTTTCCCATTGTTATGTACGAGAATTTAAAAACTTTTTTTAAGTGATGAGTAAAGGTTTTCCTTTTTTAATTACCCACGATTTTTCAGTTTAAGTATAGAAGAATTTAAAATATGAAAGATATTTGGTCCTTGTATATAGAATACAAAAGAATTTATATTTTTGGTTAAAGTGAATGTAAAGAAAGATGAGTTTTGGTCTTGAAAATATTAAAAAAAAAAATTATAATTTGTAATTTAATTTTAATTTAAATAAATTGGAGTTCTGAAACTTTAAAAATTATTAAGAGTAAAAATCGGAACAATTTTCTATACTTATGTTAAAAATATGACTTTATTTCACAAACTTTACAATTTGAATAATTTGGATATTTTCTAAAAATAATTGTAAAATTTTAATATATTATATCATTTCAGACCTGAATAATGAGTACTGAATAAGTACAATAGTACTCCAGTACTGTTTTAAGTACCATTACCTGATATTCATTACTTTGTCAAGTATTACTTAGATTTCGATACTTAAAAAATTTAAATTAATTAAAAGAATCAAGTACTCATCATTACCTTTACGTCATTTAAACAATTACTTTATTAATTAAAATATTTGCAAAATATTTGAATACTTATTGAGTTCTTGATTTTTAAGTATTTTTCGGTACTTAATTACTCGAAAACACTTAAGTATGAAAATTAAATTGAGAAAGAAACTCAAAATTCAATTACTTTCTAACAACTACAAGTATTTTTACATAATTCTTTTACTAGTACTTAAATTTCGTAAGGAACGAAATCTAATAAATACTGGTAATTGACAAACTAATGAGTATCGAGTAATGGTACTGATAATTGTACACGTACTTGAAATTTACAAGTCTGTTACTTAAAAAATTGGATTTCAAACAAAATTCTATAAGAACTTGAAATTGAGTACTTTATAAAATTTTACAAGTAACTTATTTTTTAAAACTTGTAACTAAGAAAATGTACTTGTTAAAAAATACGGCTTGTAAGAAAATAAGAAAATTTAAGTAGAATTTTTTTATTTTTCAATTAAACTAAACTTTGTATAAGTACTTATTAGGATTTTACTGTAATGTTTATCAGTAAATTAAATTAACAATAATGGAAAATTGAACATTTTCATCAAGGGCCTATTGTGTCAAATGTACAACTGTAAAGCTCTTCCCATTTTTAAAAATTTTATTAAAATTTACATATTTGTGAAAATATTTTGCATAGAATTGTAAATTTTGTGAAATAGGCCTATGTGCATTATGAAACCAAACATTTTTACGATTCTGTTACAAGTGAATTTAACTTATATTTTTAATTTGTAAACTTATAAAAACCAGATTCCTAATCGAACCACTCTTGTATAAATTTATTTTAGTAGACTTAGAAGTTTTTTTCTCCTATACTTTATATAAAGTAAAGGTAGTGTAGTGTTGATGTCGCAATACGTTTTGATTGATACCTAATTAATAAAAGAAAAACTTATTATAAAACTTATCATCAAATAATTTTCTATTATTATCTTATCATTTAATTACATTAGAAGTGATGTATCTTCATTATTGGTTATATTTTGACTTTTGTATTCCTCAAATAAATGATACCTTCATAATTTATAAGAAACCTATGATATCAAATACCATTGATCTTAAATATAAATTTTAAAGTTTAACTCTTCTATTATATTATTATATTAAATTGATTTGATTTCCTTTTTATACCAAAAAATGTTAAGCCTTTCTTTGATTATCTCTTAAATTTATCAACAATTTCTTTTTTATTTAATTTCAGGTTTCCGTTGAAGAATGGTGTAGTATGTGGGATGCTTATGCAAAAGATCCAGATTCAGCATTAGATTGGCAACAAAGGTTAGAATTTATAACAAATTTTTATATATATTTTTCAATTCAAAATTATTATTTTTCCAATTTTTAATTCCATTTTTGTGTTCAAATTTTGTAGAAAAAAGAAAACATTTTTCAAATGATTTAACTTATTCAAAAAAGAAGGGTCTTTTTTTTAAAAAACACTTCTTTTAAAAATCTCAAGAGTCCTATTTTCCTTTTCCTGTTATCAACTACTACTACTGTACCTATAATATAACCATTAAAGAACATCAGTCATTAAATCAAAGAGTAATATTTCCTTTCTACTTTTATTACCCACCTATAAATTTTAAAAGAAATGGCCAATTTTTGCAAGAGAGAGTGACGCGAAAGTATAAATATCATCACATAGATACTCAAAGTAATATATTTTTGAAGTTATAAAATTCCTGTACTTTAGATGCAAGAGTGTGCTAGTTAAGTAACTGATCATAGGGATTTTTCAAAATTAATAACTTTCTGTAAATATGCATTAATTTTTATTAATCCCGGCCAGATCAGATAACCAAAGCTTTATCAAAATATTACGTTGAATGATCTTGTTTTGATTCATTGAAAAGTGCTCCGAGTAAGGTTTTTACCAGATGTGCAGATCATATTTTCTTCCAGGGATTTGTTCATTATTAATTTAGCTTATGTATGGCTAATGATTGAATTAGAGCATCCATACGACATAATATGGAGTATAGTTCTCATATATGGGCTGGCACTCTCCAAAACTAAACTAAGTTAGATAAATCTTAGGGTATTTATCAACATCTGAAATCCTGGATTACGCGTAATTGGTGATCCCTCTTCGATGGATTTAAACTAGATATGAAACAAATTTATTAGAAGAACGGCTACAATATGCAAACATACTTCCATCCAATGTGTTCTCTCTAATAGAGAGACGTTATATAAGTTTGTTTCTAACCTACCTCAAAACTCTCATCGTCTTTTCTATTTTGCTTCTTATTCCATTGTCTCGTAGCCTGCATATCTATTTACAAGGTTATCTACAGAGCAGTTCGTTACCAGGGTTTGGGTAACTTTGAACCACCACAATTGAAGTACAAAAATGCACTCTCATCTTATTGATTACCGCTTTATTAGTGATCCAACCATGCGAACGGTCGTGATATTTCGATGGATTCAGAAATTTTACACAATAGTTTAAAATAAAATCATTAATACTTCCTAGCAAACAGTTCCGATTCGTGCCCCTAGAAGGGAATTTAGATTCATAATATGCAGAGCTAATAGTAGAATAACTATGGGTAACTGGTACTCTATTAACAATTTGTCTAAGCTCACATTCTTTTACCATTCAGGACAATGGGTCATATTGGAAACAAAGGAAACCAAGCTTGTAATTTTTTGTAAAAACCACTTTGAAATATTAATAAGAAACAAATTACGTTCCACTAGTTTTTGATTAATACTACAATGCTATTAGAAGCATCATCTACCAGCACCACCCCGAAGTAACCCTCTATTACTTTAAGTCACATAAAAAAAATTCAATTCCTCAAAATAATTCTACAAAATAATATTAACACTTAAAAGACTAAATAAAAGCACTCTGTACACTCCAGTTTTTTTTTTGGCTCCATTTGTGTGAGAACCAGAAACTGAAAAAAAAGACTTATTCTTATTTCTTCGTTTTTACCTTTCAAAGATATGACAGTAAACAAAAGCAAAAGAAAAAGGAAAATCAGCCCTAGTTCTCCTGGGGATATCCCCTTTTAAGAAATGGTGGGTTGCGTGTTATTTTCTTTTTTTTTTTTTCATGCCCCATGTTCTTGTAATTCTTTATGTATTCTTTCATTTTTCTTGTGGATCGTTGATTGATGTCTTAGAAATAATTTTTGTACATATATATTATATATATATACATTTTATATATATATTCCATTTTTCTTTTCTTTAGAATGAAAACTTCAATCAACGTCAAAGAAGAAACAATGTATCTTCCCCAATTTTTTGTTTTTTGATTTTCAGTATTTTTAAAGAATGGTTGCAAAGGGAAGGGAGCGGAAAGAGAGAATAGGACAATTCTAAGACTCGATCTAAAAAAATATATTTTTTTTTTAAAAAATGCTAATAGGTTTTTGAAATCATTGGAGAAAGTAAATGAGAGGTGGGTTGTTTTTAAAATGTAAACGAAAAATCAGAAAAATGAAAATAAAGTTAAAATCAGGCTAATAATTTTTTTTTAAGAAAAAAAAGAAATAAATGGTCAGAAAAATTTAAATATAATTTAACTATAAATAACTGTTGTAAATTGTAATGTGTTTTTTTGGGAGATTAATTTTACCTTAAAAAAATTGTGTCCCAGTTATTTAAAAAAATATTTTAAAAATTAAGTTTTTAAAGTAAATTGAAAGATAAATATATATATAAGTTTCATTCAAAGGTATTCAGTAGAATATTTAATCTGTTGAATATATTAAAATAATTAGACTTAACATTTCAATAGAATTTAAAACATTTCATTTTGTTATTTTTTTTTTAACATATTGCATACGCTGAGGCGTAAGTACTCCTTTAAATAACTTAAATAACAGAGCGGTCAAAAAAACTTGATTTACTTTAATCCATTCGGGGCAGGGTCATAAGTCTCTTAGGGACATAGCAGTGAGCCATTACATGGATTGAACATGGATTGAACTTGATTTACTTTAATCCATTCGGTACAGGGTCAGAACTCACAGGGTCATAAGTCCCTTAGGGACATAGCAGTGAGCCATAACTCCCTAAGGGAGTTATGACCTTGGGAGTTTTGATTCAGCGTGGTAGGTCATAACTCCCTTATACAGGTCTCAGCGGAGAGTTTATTAATATCAGCGGCGGGTACACATTTTGGGTTGGATTCGAAATCAGACTAGTCTCTTTTTCCAAAATTAAGAAAATAACAATAATTTTACATTTAAACTACATTTTGAAAGGCTATTTTGAAAAATAGGTAATCCTGATTTTGTAAACAAAGTCTCGCATACATGCATTCATAAATACTCTGGAAAAAGGGTCAACTTTGATTTCACCAAATATGCTTCCTAATATAGAATCTCGGATAGATAAATATACAAATTAATATTGTTGTACATCTAATATTCTACTTATAAATATTTTTATATTATCATACTTTAAATTATAAAAATCAGAAAGGACTTTCAGAAATTATTTCAAAATTTTGAGTTTAATATATTAAACTCAATCACACAATTCAAGTTATATGAATTTATAACTCAAAATTTAATCAAAGGAGTTATAACTCACTTAATGGGTCAAAACTCCCTAAAGGGACTCTTTTGTAAAGAGACTTATGTCCCTAGGAGTTCTGACCCTGCACCATTCCATTCACATAAACCTACAGATAAAATTTCAGCAGTACCAAATCTAATTTTTGTGATCATCTTTTAAAAAAGAATCTTTAACATAAACCTTTTTTTTAGAATTATATAACTTCATACCCACGATTTGTATCTTGCCTTTTTAAAATATCCGAATTACTAATAAAATTTTTTAAAACTCTGAGAAGGGGTTTTTTGGATGACTGCTTTAATAGTCGACTAACATAACGTACTGATGAAATGAAATTAAATTGGCTGATTTTTAAATTTAGTTTTTTATTTTTTAAATTTCTAACATTTTAATGCTGTTATTTTTACCTGTATATAATCATTATTTGATATCCGATAGGTGGCGTCAGCCTTTCAATCGAAAGGTCCCGGGCTAAACCCAGGTCAGATCATATCTTATAAAACATAATTTATAATTAATATCCTAATAGTTTATATCATAATATAAAATAAAATATCAGTCCCAGCTCAAAATTAAAGGCTGAACAACACACTTATCACATTGTTTATAAAAGGAGATTGAACAAAAATAAATGATATAATTTGATTTAAAAAAATTTTAACAATTTGAAATCAATATTAAGTTTCATGTAATTAAATTCGTTTCACCACCCCCTAAGAAATTAAGAATCACTTATGTAGTCAGTGGGCATATATTTTCTTGAACTAAGAGCCTCTGGGTATTCCTGTGAACTTTATATGATTGCCCAATCAGTAAAATAAAAAAATACCTAAGGTATTTTTAATAAATGGTCTGAAAATATAAAACGGTCTTTAGAAAACCTAGAGTTTATTTTCAAATTCTCAAAATTCTAGCAACATTTTATTCAATTTGTTTTAAATCTAACATATCACAACAATTACTTAAGCAATAACTGCTTTCTCACAATATAATATTTCTTTCAAACACATGAGTTCATACCACAGTATTTGACTCATTATTCAACTATACTTTATTACCAATATACATAGAAACCACCACCCATAAGAAAGGAAGAACATAGTAAATTTCTATAATAATAGACTACAATACAACGCTTTAAAAAAATTCTACTCTTCTCTTATAATCAAAAAAAAAAACAAAACAACAAAAAACAAAAAATAAAATTAAAATTCTTCGACATTCTTAAGTCTTATGGGTTTTATAAAGGAAGACTATTTCCATCCTGACTAATAAAAAAAAAACAAAAAAAAAACTGTAAAAAAAAATCCTTTTCAAAAATTCAACAATATTCTATTCAATAGTAAGTAACAGTAGTTAGATTTGATTTATTATATCCTATTCAAATCTAGTTCGATCCTGTAATTTTGTATTATTTTTTTATTAGTTTTTTGTTTAGTAATTATTTGAGAAATCCCCCAACAGTTCTGGAATATTCAAACTAATGTTCAAGGATTATCTATTACTATTATTTTCATTTCAGTTTTTTTTTTTATTTTGTTAAAAAAAATTCCAAGGCCAAACACTTCTTACCATTATTTTTAAACCTTTAAAAAATACCTAACCTTAATTTTTATACATTTCAACAATTTCAAAACATTTGAAATAAAACTTGAATACTTGAATTCAGCAAAATACAATTTGAAAACATTTTTTTCTGGCAACATTTGTGTTGCAAATACTTTTTGAATGTTCAACACATCAACATTTTATTGTTTACTAACATTATAAAGTTTACCAACATTTAAATGTTGATAAGCTTTTTGTGTAAAAATTTTATAATACTCTTTGCAGATTTACTGCAATTTTTATTTTTTAATTTATTTTAAACATTAAAAGCTTTTCAATAGTGTGTAGTTCTCCTAAAAATATGCAAATTTAGAAGCAATAAAATTATTCATAATATTTTTTTCATATTAGATGTTTTCGAGTATATACATATGTACGTATACATTATTTGATAAATGGGAATTGTTAGCAATCATATGTATATTTGAAAATATAATTTTAAAGTTAAATATTTTGTCAATGAATTTTATATTCTTGTTATACCCGTATGAATATATAGTCAAATAAGAGTATAATAAATTTTCCATTACGTTTGTGACGCAGAGAAGGAGGGGGGTAGATATAGACTCAAGTGTATGGATCGGATCAGAATCGAAAAATAAATCGATTTAGCTATGTATGTCCGTCTGTCCGTCCGTTCGTCACCACGATAACTCAAAAACTATAAAGGAGCTAGGATCTTGAAATTTTCGCAAATTCGTTTTTTTGCAATAGCCGTCATCGCTATTTAAATCCAGCTATTTTGGTCCATGGGTTTGGGTAGCTGCCATACAACTTCTTTTTTTATATGAGTATTACTCTGTACCTATAACAGCTGCGTGCCTGAAATTTTGCCAAAAGTAGTTTAGTTTCATGGCCAAAGTTTCTACAAAATTTGGCTGGTCTCCTGCAGTGGGTTCGAGTAGCTGCCATACAACTTCTTATTTTATATGAGCATTACTCTACACCTAATGAAGCTGGGTGTCTGAAATTTTGCCAAATATAGTTTAGTGTAATGGCCAAAGTTACTGCAAAATTTGGTTGGTATGCAGAAATTTAAGTTTATTAAGGTCATAAATTTTTGAAAAAGGTTATGTTAAATTGTTTGCCTTAATAATTATTAAGAATGTTTACTAGGTGTACTTTTGACTATGTGTTAATTTCTAAATTTTACTTAATTTCAAAAAATTTTAAAAAGCTATTTTTAAATTTTTTTTTTTTAAATAAAACCCTACCCTAACTTATCCTATTCTTACAGCTAATTAAAAACTTATAAACTAACATTTATTATTTTAATACCAAAATGACACTAATCTAATAATTTAACGTAGAAGTCTTTTATACTAATTTTTTTTTATGATGTGCTTAACCACCAATAATTGTTTCTTATTGATTTGCCTTTAGCTTGTACTGACAAGTCAGTTTTCATATTATCTGGATTGATGTTACCTGGATCATATTCAATTTTTTTACATGTAACCCGTCTACTATAATGAAATGGTATAGGGACATGGTTTTGATACAAAAATGTTCCTTTCTATTTCTATCCTAAAATTTTAGAAGAATTGAAGTGATGGCTTCGAGTACACCATCCATAAACCTCTGAAGGCTTAAAAGCTTATCCTCGAAGTTAATAACTTGAAATACAAGACTTGATGCAAAGTATTCTATCCAGTTTTTATTGTAACACTTTGGGATTAATTGAGATATTGTGGTTCGGGTAACTTTCACACACCTTCGGAGACATAAGAAGTATAACTTCGAAATTTATAAAGGATGTTCTGTCCGGTTTTCATTATGCTTTTGAAATCTTAGATGAATTGGAGTGGTGGTTCGTGTACCTGTCATGCACCTCTTAAAATTAAACAAAAATATTTCCTAAATTACACAACTATAAGTTATTAAAGTATTAATAACTTTTAATTCATTTTTATTTTATATTAAGTTGCTTTATAAAATTATGGATTTTATACATATATTGAAATTTTCAGGTGTTGGGTATTACTGTTGTTTCATTACTTGTTTTATAAACAAATCAACTTCCTTTCTTTGGAAATATCGAAGAAAAAAATTAATTCTACAATCGAGACTTTCTTGTTATAAACGAATTTCTAATAAATTCCACTGTATATTGATAAAAAATTTAAACACAGCTTGGTCCTCTTGCATTAATTTTTGAGCAAAATTAGTATGATTTTATTTTTATAGAACAAATATAATGCAAAGTAGTTGACCTAAGCGACTCATCTATTTAAAACTTTTTCTTTCGAATCGGTAGTCCTCAGATATTAAACTATGCAATAAGACCTAATGCTCTACAATGAACTGATACGCATATGCAAAGTAAAATATGTTATTTCGTACACTTCTAAAACATCCAACTTTTAATAAAATGAAATTTTTTAAAACTGCTTTAAAACTTTATATTTCAGATTATTCTTAAATAAATGATAGAGGAGTTTTCTTATTTTCTTTTAACATATGTTTATTAAACTCCAATCAAATAATTCTTTTTTAAAAACACAAGTGTTTAAATGATAACAGTTTTTAAAATATGATTGCGTGAAACCCAAGAACACACAAGTTTTTTAAAATAAAACTTTTTCTGATATGAAAACAATGTCATAAAAATTTACTAAATTTTATTAAACTTAAAAAACTTATCTGCGAATTATGAAAAATTACCTTTATTTATCATTTTCTATACATTACCTGTACAATAAACTTAAATTCAAAGTTTTTTTTGGTAAGAAATTTTAAGGTACTCATATTAAAGGATCATAAATCATTCAATTTGCTTCTCCCTTTTTTCAAAGTTTTTTATATTTTGAATTTTTTTTTTGTTGTTCCTTTTTTTTGGGATCAAGGATAATCAGGATAATATCCTTTAACATAATTAAACATTTGTAGTAATGTAACTTTCTCTTTTTTTTAATAAAAAAACAAGGAAGAGTTTAGTAGAGTAGACTGTGTAAACTCTGGGATACTCGTATGACCGTAATATGGACATTATATCATTCGGTTAATTACTTTTGGTAAAATTTTAAATACACAACTTTTTAGACCTTCAATAATGTACAAAAGCAAATATAAGTTGAAAGCTAGTTCTTCGAACCTCTTCCACTATACCAACGAAATTTTATTCAGACTCTGGCCATTAAAGTTAACTGGTAATGACAAAATTTCAAATATCTTGCTTTATTAGGTATAGGGTGTTGCTTATAAAAAGGATGAAGTTTTTTGACAGCTACTCGGACTCGTTGAACTACCCCAACAAATTCTGCACAAACTTTAGCCATAACACTAACTACTTTTGCTAAAATTTCAAATATAGGGTTATTTTCATATAAAAAAAGAAGTTGAATGGCAGATTCTTGAACTTGTGGAGCAAACCCTCTCGATTTCAATAGCGACGACGGCTAGTCCTAGCTCCTTTATTTTTCGAGTTATCGGACAGACAAACAGACATACATAGCTAAATCGATTTACTTTTCGATTCTTATCTGATCCATACCTTTGAGTTCATATCTACTCCCTTGTTCTCTGCGTCACAAACGTAATGTCAAATTTAGTATACCCTTTTGACCTATAGTCATACGTGTATAATAATATGGGAAATAAAAATACTAAGAATAAAATCATCTTCCTTCTGTTTGTCCACAAAAATTCATCTTTTACAACTTTTCAAGATGAGAAATAATCATTTGTTAAAGTGATATTTTGATATATGTGTATGGGTGTGTTTGTATATGAATGTAACACATACAAAATGAAAAGAAAAATTACTTAAAAAAATAAATCATTGTCATAAATTTTGAAATTATATTTTTTTTTGTAATTTATAAAAACAAATAACCCCATATTTCTTTTTGAGACTGTCAGTATTGAATTTCAATAGAGTGAATTGCCATTTATAAAAAAAAAAAACAAAAAAACAAAAAAAAAATTATGACAAATGAATCAAATGACAAATTTAAAATTAAAGTTTATACACCTTTTTTTTGTGCTTGTTTTTATGCCCGTATGACTATATAGTCAAAGGGTATAATAAATTTGCCATTACGTTTGTGACGCAGAGAAGGAGAGGGGGTAGATATAGACTCAAGTGTATGGATCGGATCATAATCGAAAAATAAATCGATTTAGCTATTTATGTCCGTCCGTCCGTCTGTCCGTCCGTCACCACGATAACTCAAAAACGAAAGGAGCTAGGATCTTGAAATTTTCGCAAATCCAGCAAATCGCTATTTAAATCCAGCCGTTTCGGTCCATGGGTTCGGGTAGCTGCCATACAACTTCCTTTTTTAAATGAGGATTTCTCTGTACCTATTTTAGCTGCGTGTCTGAAAAGTAGTCTAGTTTACTTTTTGCCAAAAGTAGTTTAGTTTTATGGCCAAAGTTTCTGCAAAATTTGGTTGGTCTACTGCAGAAGATTCGAGTAGCTGCCATACAACTCCTTCTCTTATATGAGCATTTCACTACAGCTAATAAAGCTGGTATGTTTGAAATTTTGCCAAAAGTAATTAATGTTTTAAAATTATATAATGTAACGGTCAAACGGGTATCCCAGAGTTGACACAGTCTACTCTACCACACTCTTCCTCGTTTTTTTTGTAAATTTTCTTTTGTATTTGAAAAATAATAATTTTTTACCAGTTTTAAATTTTAACAAGGAGTAAATAATAAAAAAAAAATATAAATTAAAACCATTTTCCAAAAAGAATAAAATAATTATTGTCCTGGAAAAATATGTAAGGACGAAAATTTAATAAATTGGGAAATTAACGATTTTTTAATAAATTAAGCCAGCTTTTGTTAATGATTATTAAAATTTAAGAGTTTGTTATCATAATCTTGAAAATATTAATTTTTTTAACCATTAATATTTAATGTAATCCTAACCTGTGATTAACTTTCAGGGTTAGTACAGGGTGAACCAAAAGTCACCATAAGTTTTTTTTTTTTAAATTTAATGACTTTTTCGTTTATATACTTTGTTTTTGATTTGTCCTCATTCCGAATTTTTTTTTAGATTTTAATAATCGACGCTTGTTACACCAACATGCAATGGCTATTCAACTTTACTGACTTCTTTTTACAAAATGACTGAACAATTTAATTATGAATTATGGTATATTTCCATATTAATGAATATGAATAAGCAAAAATAGCGATTATGGGGTACTGCAAACCTCAGAGTTGTATACCAGCGACAATTCCACTCGTTCAAATGTTAAGCATGATGTGGACTGGCATCACAAATAGTCCAAACTTCTTTAGGAATAAAGTGTATAGTTCTAATAGTAAATAAGGACAGGTATCGTACCATGATTAATAATTTTGTATGCCCTTTAACTATTTTGTAGCTTCCTGTAATTGGTTCCAACATTGCACTAGAGACGTTTTTATAAAGTATTTCAGTATTTTTAGTACCTAATACTCGAACCATTTAGAAATATAAGTTATAATTCTTCTTTAATTGCCTTATGAAACTCCTAACTAAGGGTGTTTTGAAATTTTTGAATTTTTAAGTATTGATGAAAAAAGAAGTTAAATAAAATCAATATTCAATTTCATATTTTATTGTAACTTGTTTTATCAAATTAGCAAATTAATTTGCATATATATGTAATAAGCTCCAAGACTCTGTAGCTTGGATCTTGATTCTTATTTGGTATATTAAGAAACCATTAATTTTCTTATATTACAGAGTCACAAATAATGGTATTAAGCTTGGTTCAATTTGCAATCAATATATATTTAAATATTTTAACCAAAGATGAAACTTAGGGATACGATGGGTTACTATACCATTTATATTATATTTATTAATACAATAAACTCTGTAACTAATTCTATAAGTCTCGTATAAAAATTAAATTAATCAAACATTTTATGGTTTTCTGTTCAAATCTAATCCTTTTATAAATTAAAATAAAAAAAAACAAACCATATTATACCAGTACTCGAAAATATTCAATTTTTCAAAAAAACATTTTATGATTTCCACTCTTAATTATGAATAAATCCGATTCTACTTAAACTTTTTTAAAATATTTTATGTTTTATTTTGAGTTTTATTAATAAAATTTTTTAAAAATTTTTTTTGGGCTATGGCTACATTAAATGAAAAGACAACTTTATAAAAATGTATTTTGGGTACATATCATAAACCATAATATATGTATATTACATATATCCAGAATTATTAAAATTTTTTTATTTGAACCACAAAACAACCCTTGTTTTTTGCTGGGTTTTTATGAAAAATTATTAATAAACTCCAAAAAATTTATTATAACCTTATGACTATAGGTCAACAAGGTATACTAAATTTGGCATTACATTTTTGAAGCAGAGAAGGACGGGGGTAAGTGTAGACTGATAGATATGGATCGGATTAGAATCAAGAATGTTCGTCCGTCCTTCGGCACGATAACTCAAAAAATAAAGAAGCAAGGACTCTGAAACTTTTACAAATTGGTTTTAATGCAATAGCCGTCATTGCTATTAAAATGCAGAGAGTTTGATCCAAGGGTTCGAGTAGTGGGCATACAACTCCTTCTTTTATATGAGCATTACTATATACCTAATGAAGATGGGTGTCTGAAATGTTGCTAAAAATAATTTAGTTTTACAGTGAGTTCAAGTAGTTGCCATGAAACTTCCTTTTTTATATGAGCACAACCCTATACATAATAAATCAAACTTTTGGAATTGTCTTCAATAGTAGTTAACTTTAATAGCCAAAGTCTCAATAAAATTTCGTCGGTGCAGTGGAGACGTTAGAAGAGCTACCTTTTAACTTATATTTTCGTTTGTACATAACTGAAGTTACAAGTTGTGGATTTAAAAAGTTAGCAAAAGTAACTAACCAGATAATATATTGTTCATATTACGGTCATACGGGTATCCCAGAGTTGACACAGTCTACTCTATTACACTCTTCCTCGTTTCATTTATATTTCACAAATTATTTGAAAAACTTTTCTTTTCAAAGTATTAAAAATGTTTTATGAAAATATTCCATCGTAATTGAAGATTGTAGAAAAAAAAAAGTTTTTATAGAAGCTGAAAACTGGGAAAATTGCAGTCTTCTTTTTCGATTTAAGGTTAAAATGTTAAATTTTTTTTTTTTTTAAATGTGCTAAAAATTTGGTAAATGAAAATAGTTTTAAAAAAAAATTGTTTGACCTTCTTTTAAAGTTTCAGGAACACCACTGTCTTGGTAATATAAAGAACATAAAATAAAAATAATAAAACAACAGTAGGTTGAATCAACCGACTTAGAAATAAACTAATCCTAAAAACTCAAAAAATTAAACAGCTTCTATCTTCATTAATTTCAAAAATGTGGTGGTTGTTGCTATCCGCTATCCTAAACATTTCTTCAATTCCTATAAAATTTCATAAACATACGGCAAATAAAATAGAGCATCTTAAAATTTCAAGTTTGCGTCTTTGTTGTCCTTTTTTGATCTTGTAAAGAGTTTGAGATGTACCCAAATCACCATAACAAACGATAATTGGTTTCGGTGCAACGCTTATATGCCTCGAACGGGAACTACCAGAACCAAAACCCATGGACCGATTTCGACAATTTGCAATGTTTACCTTTCTTTCGTCATTAAAAACCTACAGTATAAAGTTTAACATACAGTACATCAAGAAATGACGATGCTCAAGAATATATGAGTAGTATTGAATCAAAAATTACAAAAACTATTTTGCGGATTCTATTATATCTTATAATGTTGTTTATATTTAACATTACGTTTTGACATTAACACTGACATTACCATTGAGAATTCATTATTCCACAAAAAAAAAAAACTCATTCCACTCAGCCATCATTGTACAGTTGGATCACAGACCTTGTTTATACATATTTTTCTCTCGAACAACTGTTCGAAAGAAATGAAACAACTTATGCTTCCACTCAAGATTTTCCAACGGGAAACAAGGAGGGCAGCATATGCTTATCCCTACACAGTTGAGTTAACCAGATGGCGTAACACGGCTTATGGAAATTCGTTTGTCATGCGCTCATTACCTCTATGGAACCATATTCCATCAAATGTTTTTCTTAAAGTTTATAATATATATCACGTACGCACAAATTAGCCAAATTTATAACTAACATTAATATCTTTCTTCTAAATATCCTATCCAATTTTCCCCATCCCCCATAATCTAGAATTCCTAAATAACTTTCACCATAATCCTAAATCTTTCCATATCCTCATTCCTGTAACCAAACTGTACATTTGTATCACAGGTTCCCTTCTGAAGTTTTGGTTCAAAAGGGTGTGGTTTTTGGGTGTTAAAGCCGCAAACTATTTTAAGAAATACTGCACAGTTTCAACTATTTAAAGAAAACTTAAGTGGATAACTTAATAAAGACTCTACTTAATCTTAACAAATTTTCAAATTAAGCCTTAAAAATAAAAAAGAGCTCTTAATTTTCTTTAAAAAAAAAACAATGATTAACAACCCCATTCTTTAAAAGTTTTCAAATTCTTTTCCATTTTATATTTAAAAGACCATAAAATGGTATAGTAAATTAAAACTAAATTCTCAATTTGCTGTTGTTGCAAATGATTCAACAGATCTCATTATATTAAAATGTTTTGTCACCTTATATTCATTTGTTTCCCGAAAAAAAACAAAAAAACAAAAACAATTTAAAATTGAATTCTTAATATTTACTTGTATACCTTTAGTTTGCATTCAAAATAAATGAAAAACTTTTCATTTTCATTTGAAATATTAACTTTTATCAACTTTACTCAAAAAAAAAAAAAACGACTCACATACAATAACATTTAATTTAACAGAAAAGTTTTTCACTTTTCCAAATAACATATTTAATGTATGTGCAAATGTTTATGTATATGTATATAACATGAATATTGTTATATTAATTCTGGCAAGTTCAAGTCCATATAATAAATTATAAATTAAAAGCCATCATGCACTCAGTTGCTTTGTTTATAAAATTTTTTGTTTTTTATTTTTTTTTTCTTATTCTTTTTGTTTTAATGTTTTTGTTGTTGTTGTTGTTGTTGTTGTTTGTTTGTTGCCTAATTTACCCTGAGGGAGCCAACAATGAATAGAACAAAAAAATGAGTTAAAAAAAAAACTAAATTTAAATGAAAAGATTTTTGAATGAGTAGAAAAAAAAATGAGTTAAATTTTGTTTGTTGTTTTAAAAAATATAATTTTTTTGTTTAATTTAATGGATTCTTTATTTAAAAAATTTTTAAAGGACAATGCATACATATATAAATAAAACAATATACAATATCCAAATATAGACACTTATAGACAATATTTGCATAGATATGTATATTCATAAGTTACGAAGAATCCATAAAGCCCATGATAAGCATGCAAAGAATTTTCAAAAAACAAAATTAAATTTTTAAATTGAAAATATGATTTTCTTTTGTTTTGTGTTTTAATTTTAATGTTTTTTAAACTTTTTCTTAACCATATTTACCTGTTATTTATTTTAAAAATTTTAAAATAGCCTTATGGGATTTTTAAAAAGTTAAGGCATCCATTAAATTAAATATAAAATATTTAGATTTTATTAAGTGCCAGATTAATTTTGGGCTAATATTTTTGAAAAAACTTAATTTTTTTTTAAATTTTTAGTTAGCAATTAATTTAACTTTAAACGGTCATTTTAATAGTCGAATAAATTGTTTTAGCAAGGTCTTCAATGTACAGGTTGATAAAATAACTGATGAGCCTTCTTTGCTGTTTGATCTTAAAGACCCTCGTATATGAGTTGTTATTGTAAGTTACTTATTCCTATAATGCGTGAATATTACTCTAAAAGCAATGCATTTCGATAACAATGTATTCTATATTTATTTTATAACTCGCTATTGTAATGGAATAGCTTCTATGGAATCTATGTACCTATGAGTTCCTTTGGAATAATTACAAGTCATTCCCCCTGAAGAATTAAATAATGTTCCTAATGAATTAAATAATGATTTCCTCTAAAGAATTAAATAACTATCTTGTCAATTACTTTCACTACCATGAGTCTTCCCAAAATCTTTCTTCTAAAATTTCTTAGAGACTCTGATGGTAAGTTTTGGCATTAAACTTGATATACCGCTTCATAATTTTTGTTCGCAACCTCTATACTCTCTGTTTAAAGTTACATAGAAGCAGCTTTACATTAAGTTTCATATTTTTAGTTTTAAAATAGTTTCAGAACCTTTCCATTTAGGTGCAAGATCTTCTTGGTTTTTATTGCCAGGTTCATCCTAAAAACTCTTTGTGTGATCTGACGATAGCCTTGGAGTAGGTTCCAATTCCTTTTGCTTTCCTTTTTGCATAAATTTTAATAATCTATTGTTTGTATCAGACAATTTCTAAAATTAAGCATCACTAAATGTTGCTCACTTAGTGAATTATCACAATAAACTAAAAAGTCAACATTTACAACGGGTAGCGTGTTAGTAAAATGATGTTACTCTACTATTAAAAACTAAAAAATAAAATTAGTAACCAAATATTTTAATAAGTCCAAAAATTATATATCTTAACAAAAGGAAAACACATATCAAACGCATGTCAACACCACTGCGCCAAGCATTGCAAACATGCCAGTTAGATTACAAATGCTAGATCAGTTATACAATCCGCGAGAAATACTCATGCTCGCATAAAGTCTGGAATGGTTATTTATTAACGTTAGTACAAAAGAGTCGAGACCTTAAGTTAGTCTCTTTTAATATACTCGAAATTGGCTCAAATTTACCGTATAGTCTGTAGAATGGTGTGAGATGTTAAAAAGCTCATCCGATCTTAAATTATTCAAAGAGCCCCTAAACCAATTCCCATTTGTTTCCTAATTTAAAATAAACCTCATTTATTCATCGCGTCTAAGACTCGCATTATCTGAGTGTCTTAACTCTTATAATGCCGTTTGATTTAGATTTTATACTTTTAAAATTCGGTAAGATTGCAGGTTTAAAATGTATAACAATTTTAAGTTTAGTTTATATCAAAATTAAATTTGAGCAACGAAAGATAAAGCAGAAATTAACAAAGCAATGAAAATATCTTTCAGTTTAAAAAGCGTAGCACTTTGCTTCACCTTTAAAACACATTTATATCTTAAGATACTTCTTAGTGAAACAAAAATAATCTTAACCTTTTTTTTATATACAACGGGGATTTATTCCTTTTGTTGTAAAATTTTAAAGTTTTTTTGTTATTTACGTGACAGGATAATTACATTGTGTCTGTGTTAAGACGTGCTCTACATTTCAGATATATTATTTTTTTTTTTTAAATTTTTTATTCCTTGGTTTTTTTTACAAAACATGAAATATTTTACCTTAGAGTTTTAAATAGTTTTTTTAAACTCTTTCACTATTCTATTGCAAAATTTCTAAACTATTTTTTTTTAATAAAAAAAATAATATTAAATCTACAGGTGTAAATTACCTGTCCATGACCATGTATATGAATATGCAATTATAAATATGTATTATAATATAGGTATCCTTCAAAAATTGGGCAGAAGATTCGGTCATGAATACAAAACAGTTGAATTAACAAGATCTGGGTCAGGGGAAATTCTTTTATTGAAAATTTTTTTCTTAATTTTCGTATCTGAAAAAATTTTGAAATTTTAACTGAAAACAAGAGAAGGCAGTTTAGAAAGAAATTTATATGTCAGTGTCTAGATAAATGACCCATAAATAAAATCTATAACTTAGATATCTTAAATAATAAAATTGAAGACTGATTTTATACTGCGCCAATTAAATTTAAAATTGATCCTAATGATATCGATATAAGGATGTTGATTTCCACGATACAAAAAATAAGTGGAACCCACTTTGTGATGCATTGTGATGTAAAAATGACTCACAAATAAAATCTATACCATAGAGATCATAAATAATAGGATTGAAGACTGAGTTTATATTGCGCCAATTAACTTAAAAATTAATCCAAATGATGGCAATGCCAGGGTATTGAATTTCAAGTTAGAGACCAAATAGAGTACTTTATAAAAACTTTTCTGAAAAACTTATCATACAATTGTTCTTAAAGATTTTTGTATAAAAGCAACACGATTATTATGATTTTAAATTTAACGATTACATGCATTTATAATGTTTATCATTATATTTTTTAAAAAAAATTAAAAAAAATAAAAAACACTTTTAAACTAACTTTATACAAAATAAATATTATTTTAAAGTATGAAAACTTTTTACAATATTAAAAGCAAAAAAAAAAAAAGAAAGAATTGTTATCAGCTGAAACATGTTGAGATTAAAAAGTGCAGAATAGTAAAACTTTTTAAAATAATAAAAATTGAAAAAATTTAAAATAAAACTGTGTATAATAAAATAAAAAGATATGCATTATATTATTTTCGAAAGAAAAACTCAAATTTGTGGATTTTTTTGGGAAAAAAGTTTTCATTTCTTAAATTCTCACGTTTACCGTTATAAATAAATAAATTTTATACGGAATTATTTCGCACGATATTCCCTTGGTACTTATTATGTGCATATGTGTTGAGTGGGTTCCGTTTCAACATATATTAAAATTCTTCAATTTTATTTTTTAAAAGATAAAATTTCAGTATTTAACATAAAATTCAAAAATTTTTAATTTAAAATAAAAACGAGGAAGAGTGTAGTAGAGTAGACTGTGTCAACTCTGGGATACCCGTATGACCGTAACATATACATTATATCATCCGGTTAATTACTTTTCGCTTTATTAAGTGTAGTGGAATACTCATATAAAATAAAGAGTTGTATGGCTGCTACTCGAACCCTCTGTCGTAGACCAACCAAATTTTGCAGAAACTATGGCCATTACACTAAACAATTTTTGGCAAAAATTCAGACACCCAGCTTCATTAGGTGGAGAGAAATGCTCAAATAAAATAAGGAGTTGTATGGCAGCTACTCGAACCCTCTGCAGCAGACCAACCAAATTTTGCAGAAACCTTGACCATTACACTAAACAATTGTTGGCAAAAATTCAGACACCCAGCTTCATTAGGTGGAGAGTAATGCTCATATAAAATAAGAAGTTGTATGGCAGCTACTCGAACCCACTCCACTAGACCAACCAAATTTTGCAGAAACTTTGGCCATAAAACTAAACTACTTTTGGCAAAATTTCAGACACGCAGCTGTAATAGGTACAGAGTAATGCTCATATAAAAAAAAGAAGTTGTATGGCAGCTACCCGAACCCATGGACCAAAATGGCTGGATTTAAATAGCGATGACGGCTATAGCAAAAAAACGAATTTGCGAAAATTTCAAGATCCTAGCTCCTTTAGTTTTTGAGTTATCGTGCGGACGGACAGACGGACGGACAGACGGACGGACAGACGGACGGACGGACGGACGGACATACATAGCTAAATCGATTTATTTTTCGATTCTGATCCGATCCATACACTTGAGTCTATATCTACCCCCCCTCCTTCTCTGCGTCACAAACGTAATGGCAAATTTATTATACCCTTTGACTATATCATACGGGTATAAAGATTGAATAAATTGCAATTAACAAGGGTTGTAAAGGGTTAATGAAAATTTCCCCCTAAAGATATGCAATATTTTTATATAATATATTTGTTTATGTTTTTCTTCAATGTTAAATTACTTTTTAATTTTTAAAGTCGGTAGTAGTGTATATTTACCTTTAATCTGTTGAAATATAATTCTTCATCTTATCTAACTGTAATATAAGTTAGGTAATACTCAAATGAGCTGGTAACAACATTTTTTTAATAAAAAGTGCAACATTTTCAATATTTTTCTTAACTCTGACTATTTGTTGCAAAATCTAATTTTTAATCTTGATCCTTATTGTAATAACAGGATTTTATCCTTATTGTAATTACAGGACTTGATCCTTATTGTAATTACAGGATTTGCTCTTTATCGTAATTGCAGGATCTGATCCTTATTGTAATTACAGGACTTGATCCTTATTGTAAATACAAGGCAAAATACCATAATTCTTTGAAAATAATCTTTGATTAAGATTTTGGGAATTTAAAATTTTTGAATCTTTAGTACATTATTTATCTTTTAATAATTAATCAGTCATCATTGTTTTACATGATAACAATATATATTCGCTTAATTCATTTAATAAGTGAATTATTTGAACAAATTTTAGTAAATTTTGTTTACAGGACCACAATTCATATCTCTATATAGTACATAAAAAAGGTTTTCCCAAAGTACATAATTAAAAATTAATCAAATTTTCAAATAATTTGCAAATAAAATACATTGTTATAGAATTATAAAAATTGAATATTTTTGCACAATTATTGAATATTCTATTAATTTCATATTTAAAACAATGTATATTTAAATTTTGAATATTAAATTTTAGCATATTTAATTAAGGTCATTGTAATTTTAATTACATAAAATTTAAAATCAATTATTATTTACATTATAAATTTTATAATTTAAATTTTTTCATTTAAATATTTTCAGATACATGAATTTTATGTTCGATCTAGAAGATGCATCAAATGATGGTGCTATTGATGCAAGCGAATTTGCACTTGTATGTTCTAGTTATGGATTAGATAAAAATGAATGTGAACAAGCATTTAAGAAAATGTCAAAGGTAAGAATTTTATGTAATAATTTTTAAATATTTATACTTCAATTTGGTTTTTATAACAGAGACTCTTTTGCAAATCTAACTAAATTTAAATAACGATATGAATAATAATATAAGAGCTTGAAATAAGAGCTTAAGTCATAATTAATATAGGAAACAAAAACCTAAAGGGATTTTATCAAAATATAATATACGTATTTTTTAAAAAAGTTAAAGGTCTCAAATCAAATCTGCTTAATATATAAATTTTCATGGATGAGAATTATTATTGAAAAATCAATATAAATCATTTCATTGGAAATTCATAGTAATTTTATGAGAATTCACTTATAATTGGCGAATAATCTATACAAAGCGAGCACAAAACTGTAGGACCTCGAATAAATAAATATAAATAGAGTTTGGCAAATAAGAGTTTGGCAAATACCCTTTCTAAAACTTTATCAACAAGAAATCTGGAATTATTGGAACCAGATTTATCGGACTTTTTTTTTTTTCAAACGTTGGCTATTTCAAAATACAAAAAAAAAAACCATAAAAAACAAAAAAAAAAAAATAAATAAAAAAAAAAAATTCTAATCCATTATACATTATTTTTGCTTAAAAAAATTAAAACAAAAAAAACCATGAAAAAAAAAAAAACAAATTGGCCGAGTGATGTGCAATTTTGCCAAGTAACTTGTCCTATTGTTTTAACTGCCCAGTTTTAATTTTAACCTCGTAGCTTCATTAGATTTACAGTTATTGAATTGAAAACTTTGTCTGGCAGCTGTCCGAAAATGGGGCCGTAACATTTTGAAACTTCATATAAGTGCTCGATTCATTATACAACTAACCGTGTGTAATTTTCATCCTTGTAGTATAATTAGTTTTGAAGAAATTCATTTTGGTGCAAAAAAGTTGTATGGCAGCTCCCCGAAGCCTTGGTCCGATTTTAACCAAAAACAACATAGAAATTATCCAAAAATGACTAAATTTTAAAACTTTAGCCCTTTTAGTTTGTGAGTTACCGTGCTGATACACATAGCCAGATCGATTTATTTTCGATGCTGAGCCGATACGTACCTTTGACACTATATCTAGCTCGTCCAAATCGATGCGTTACAAACGGAGGAGCAATTTTAATTAACCCGATGTCATATATTAATGCACAAAAATATTGTAAAATTGTGCAATTATATCGTAATGTCCATTTGAATATTCACAATCTTAAACAACAGCTCCGGCCGGGTAATCAGTGGCTGAGTTTAATAAAACCATTGAAGAACTGAAGCCTAGTCTAAATAGACTTGGTGAATGCCTTATACTTCTTAAGGAAGTGGAAAAGGAAAAAAACAACAAAATTCTTCAACAATTCATCATTCAAAAAATATTTTACTTAAACTTCATTTATAACAATCAAGTTACGTCCTTTACTTTTATAACTGTTATTGGATTTGCAAACGTCTCTCTGAAAAAAAAAAGAACAAAAATGAGTATAAACGTGATAAAAAAAAAATTTCTTACCTTTTAAAATTTTCTTCCGTTTCTTTTTAATTTTCTTAAATTTTATTACTTTAGGGTGCCGAAGAAGTAACTCGTGAACAATTTGCTGTCTTATGGAAAGAATATTTTTCTGCTGAGGACAAAAATGCTCCCGGTAATTTCATTTTTGGAAAACTCTCATTTTAACGTAATTAATTTGAAACAACAACAATTATACTGTAATAAAAAAAAAATTATAACTATTTGATATGCAAAATAATAAACGAAAAAAAATTTATTAAAACAAAATGAAAAAAAAAAAAATTATATAATTAAAAGTTTTTCAAATTTAAAAAAAAAAAATGGTGGAACAAACCATTTTATCTCGAAAAAAGTTTATTTTTTTTTTGTATTTTACATTTTGTTTTATTTAATTTTTTTTGTTTCTTTTATTAATTATTTCCAATATTTAGAATTAATTTAAAATTTTATTAAAATTTAACTAATATATAACTATAATTAAAATATTTAATTTTTATTTTTCAATCAATCATTTAAAAAAAATTTTTAAAAATAAAAAAAAAGCATGAAATTGTGAAAAAAAAAAAAAAATAAATTAATTAATTAAATTAAAAAAAAACCAAAAAATTTGTACTTTTAAAAAAACAAAAAAATAATTGCCATAAAATCGAAAAATTAAAAAAATAATTAAAAGTGAGTAAATGTACCTTAGATAAATTATTTAAAAATTAAAAAAATAAAAATATTTAGTAAATGAAAATATTTATTTTAAAAAAATTTGTAACAGAAACAACAACAACAAAATTATATATATATAATGTTATATGTAATGTTATATTTTAACAGATTAAAGAAATAAAAAAAAATTTAAATTAAAATATATATATTGAATGTTATAAACGTTTAATTTTTATTTTGTCTTTAAAAAAAAACAAAAAACAAATATCAATGTTCCAAAATATAAAAACAATAAGAAATTTATAAAAAAAAAAAAATTAAAAATATATAAAAAACTTTTTAAAAAACGAATTAAGATATATATATATATATATATATATCGATTGAATATTATATATCTACTGTTTAGGATTTATTTACTACCATTTTTGAACCTAACATAATTATAAAAATATTACATGTAATTATCAGATGAAATAATTTAAAAACTTTTACGATATTGGGGTAATTTGAAATTACGATATTAGGTAACAAAATAATTTTACGATATTGGGTAACCAAAAAATGGTAGTAATAAAAAATTCTTCTCTAGTAAAATAATATTACAAAACATTATCAATGCGTTGATTATTAAAAGTAACTCTATTTGAAACATTCCATATTAAAACATGAAATGAAATTAAATTGTTACTAAACTTTAATATAAAGATAAAGATTTAAAATAAATTTAAAATTCTAGGTAATTTATCTATATAATATGAACGAACTCTTTAAACCTTAAAATTTAAATAGCATGTAACTGGAACAAAGTCCTTAAACTTAAAACTATTATTAATCTTTATTTTGATTAACTTTTTATGCGAGCAAAATATGATTTAAAAAAAAAAAATAACCGCCTTAGTATTATAATATAAATCATGACGTATAGTAATATAAAATATATATATAAATATAATACTTGTAATTTGCTCAATAAAAAGTTCGGTATATATATTTAATTTGTCCCCTAACCTATAGTTAAATTATTTTTAAAATATTGTTTAAAATGAAAAATATTACGAATTCTTAAATAGTAATTAACTACAACTACTACTACTCCATAAGGATACCTTTAATGTAGATAAATTTTTTTGTACATCAAGTCAATTCTATATAAGTCAATTTTTATTTGTCTATAGCTATATATAAAAAGTGCATAAAAACACTCAATATATATATAAAATTAAAGAGCCCGTAAGAATATATATTTTAACTATTATATGAAAATATAATGAATTAAGAATTTATTGTCCCACAATATATTTTGACAAAATAGATAAAAATCTCAAAAATTAATTAAAAAAATTAAAAATTTAAGATTTTTATATTGTGGAGTCCAAAACAGATACACCCAACCCTCTGAAAAATCTCTAATTATCCCATTTACTATGAAACTAATGAATAATTTGTTGTCAAACAGATGCAAGATATGAATAGATACATATGTACTAAATATATATATATATATATATATATTTTAGGTATTATAAAACGAATATGTATTTCTGAATAAGGAAAAGAAGAAAAACATTTAAATATAAAAACAAATACTGACTATGATTAGGTGGGAACCATGAGTTTCACTGAGTACCAGCACAATTATAAAATAATTTGTATAACATCTTGTATATGCAGGAACAATTGTTTAAAGAATTTTCTTAAATATAACGGTTTAATTCACTAAATCTGATAAAAACCGTTATTTTTAAAAATTCTTTGGATACTTTCTGTAAAATCTAACAAATAAGGTACTCCCAGGTAATGTACTATTTGAATATTGGATTAAGACTCAGATTTGAATTCTAATTCCGCAAATAAAGAAAGCTCATTCTCACCTGACCTAAATTAATTGATTTAAAAAAAAATAAAATGATAATAAAAAGTCAAACAAACATTGTGATTGAATAAAAAAAAAGAAAAACCATAATCCGGTTGAGTTTTTTTGTTTCAATTGTTACAGCGAATTTTAAAAAAAAAAAACCCAAAAACACATGGAAAATTAAAATTAATAAAAATTAATAACAAATTAAAAAAAAAAAACTATGAAAAAATTTAAAAACTTTTTTTTACCTTTTAAAATTAAAATTATATTTAGTGTAATAGATATTTATATATATATATTTATATATTTAAAACAAAAATATATATTTAAATATTAAGAATAAACGCAAATAAAACCAAAGTTTATAAACAAATTAATTAAAACTCTTCTATTTAAAACTTTTTTTTTTCTTCCAATTCAATTATATATACATGTATATATATATACAAGAACACTATATAAAAAAATACATATATATATATAATAAAATTATTCTTGTATTTATATGGATTTCGTGGAAAAATATTTCATTTTAGATAAATATAATAAAAAAAAAAAAAAAAACCAAATAAGATTTCTTAGTAATTAACTATTTTTAATCTTAGAAGGCAAATCATAAGAATAAGAACTTAAAATTGTTATGGACTTTAAATTTCATTTCATGTTTCATAAAAGATTTAACAATGATATTCTTACCATTATTTGTTATCCTGTGTGTAACCCTATTTAAAACACTTAAACGTTGTGGATGCAAGCAAGCACTATATTGACATGGAGGTCCTCCAAAGTCTTAGTATTTTATGTTCCATGATTTTACCACTGCCCTTTTTTGGAAAGGTCTTCTATCTATAGGAGTTCTTATTCCTAAATTCTTTTCAATATACCCGTTCTTTACCCGTATTACCTAACTGAGGCTTTATATCTCTAACTTATTTTGAATTATTGTGTCAATAATTAATAGTTTTTAATTCTATGGTCTCTATCATAGGTTCAGGGTCCAGATCTTTTCTTTAACTTATGGACTCAATAAAAATCACAAGATTAAATCATTAAAACAAGAACTTTATGAGAAATATGAAATGAAAATCGAACAACTTTTAAGTCCATAATTATGACACGCTATGGATAAATGCACATGCATGTTACATGCACAGTTGTATATGTTTAGATAATATATATCTATATATATATATATATATTTAATATAAATAAACTTACATGGAAATCAATGTTCAATATATTTAGAATAAAAAAAACAATACTAATATAAGATAAAAAAAATAAAAAACAAAATAACAACAAAAATAATATTATGTATATGTGTGACAAACGAAAGAAAATTTAAATTTATAACAAAAAATTAAAACCAAAATTTAGTAACATCATTTAATTATTATTCGAATTTTTTACAAAATATATAAGTAAAATAAAAAATTTATATAAAATAATAATTTTTAAAAACTATACTTACTAATTTACTAAAAAAAAACAAAAATTTATAATCTATATTCAAATTAAAAAAATAAAAAAAAACAAAAAAACCAATTTAACGTTCTTTAAAAATCAAAATAATAACAAATACATACATATATATTTTCTATAATTTTATTTTTAATTATAATATTCTTCTAACACTTCTTCAATTGAATTATTTATTAAAACAATAAAAACAAAACAGAATGGAATTATTAAAAACAAAATCACAATAAATTAATTAAAAATTTCTTCTCTAAATATTTATTATTATTATTAAAAAAAAACTATTCCTTAATTCCTTACTTCTATACTAACAAACGAAATAACCAATATTTATTATTATAATTAAGAATATACAATTTATTAATTAATTATAGTTTTAATTGTTGATTTCTTGACACGGCAACACTTTAACTGGATATTTAATAACTCTAAACTTAAAACTTGTTATTAATATTTTTGTTTCAGAACAAAAAAAAAAAAAATTTCAAAAATATAACACATTACACACATACAAACATCATATTCAAAAAAGAAAATTGTTCACAGATTTTGGGAACAGATCTTTTGACATTTTATTGTGAATATGTTTTTTGATAACAAAATAGATTCACAATATTAAATGACACATACAAAAAAATTATACACAAAAAAACTGTTTTTAATCATTAAGAACACAACAACAACAAAAAATATACAGTCTTATTTTAATTTTCCCAATTAAAGCTGAATTGTTTATTAAAAACGTTTATTTGCGTTAACAAACTTTATTATTCAATAATAAAAACTGTTTTTGGATAGAACAGTTTAAAAAAAAAATACTAATAAAAAAACCAAATTTAAAACTAGTCAAACATCGGTTTTTGAATTGTGATTAATTAAAAAAAAAGTAAAACAAAACATTAAGAACAGTTTCTCTAAAAAAAAATAAAATTGAACATCATATTGAACCACACATTGAATACACAAAGATTTTAACATTATAATCTTCGAATTTAATTTAGAAAAACTGTTCTTAAAATAATGTTTTACAAATTTTTAAAATACAAAATAATTTTATATTCAAGTATTCAAAATTATTTTCTGGTTTTTTTACAAAACTAAAATTAACGAATTAAAAAAAAATTTTAAATATTCAAAAATCAAAAAGAAAAAAAAAAAAATAAATCAAAACATTTTAAATTTTATATTCTGAAATATTACACTAAAATTGTGAATGTTAACTTTATGTTGACATACTCGTATTTTGACAACTCTTGACATTTATTCTGTCAATTCTTTAATAAAACAATTTTTCTTTACAAAAATTATTAATATTTAAATAATATTAAATTTAAATAATAAAATCTTATTACACAAAAATCATTATTAACTGTTAAATGTTTTAAAAATAAAATAAAAACAAAAATGAAAAAAAACTATAAAATTATTTTTAATTAATATTATTTAAAGTCAATTAGAAAATTTTTATTAAAAAATCATCAAACGACCATCACAAAAAAAAAAAAATAAAAACTCTTTTCAAAAATTCTAATCATTCAATGTTAATTAATTAACGCGGCCAATTATAAATATAATTAAATAATATTAATAAAAAAAAAATTATGAAAAAAAATCTAAAAAAATTAGATAATAAATTAATTATTAATGAACAAAAACTTAATGAAAATTTTTTTGAAAAATTATTAAAAATGAAAAAAATACCAGGTTTTAAATGTAGATTATTATATAAAAAAAAAAAAAAAATTTGTAATAAATTAAGAAATCAACAAAACAAACAAACAATTCAAAGAAAAAAAAAATTATATAAAAAATGTTATGAATAATATATAAATTAAATGTTTTATTAGCAATTAAAAAATAAAAACAAAATAAAAAATTAAAAAAAAATAAATGTAACGATATTAAAACAATAAATGAAAATAAAAATTTAAAAACTAAAACCAAAAAAAAAATTTTTTTTCTGTTTTTTAAATACTAACTGTTCAACTGTTAGGCTAATAAGCCGGTATTAACATAGGTATATGTTGGAAAAGGGGGTCATATTATATTCGTGTTATTAGAATTGATCTTAATGAATTCCACATACAATTTAAACATGAGATAGTACGAGGCTTTATAACATGTAGGACCGTCTTAGATTTTCAATAGATATAATTCTATTTTTGTTTATATTGTATTATTTTGTAGTTGAGTTGTAGGGTATTCTATAACTTCCATTAATTTGAACCCAGTGGGAATGGTAGGTGAGTCGAGTCGAGCATCAGAAAAGCTTTTCACATGAAAGGTCGGCACTGTAACGATTGTGCCATAGTATATAATAAAATAATCGTCTAAGCAAAATAACATTATTTGCTTATTTTGGAATTTTAAAGGTTTGGGATCATTCCTTTAGGAACGAATTAAAAAAAACTTTCTAGTAATAAAAAATATAAAACGATATATTTTAGATGACGAACTATTATTGCCTGCTTTTGAATTACCTAGAATATAGACCAATATAAATGATTAGCAGCACAAGTATTTCGTAGAACAACTTTGTAATTCAGGAAAACTTCTAAAGTATTTATGAAACAAAGCCACACTCATATGATTTATGCAAACCTCATAATCAAAAAATAAAACTTATCTACAGAAAATTATCAAAGGTTTAAAAGGACAATTAATTAGAAACTTTTTATATATTTATTTCATTTTTTTTCATCATAAATCAATAATTGGGCATCATTATAATGCCAAATATTACTGTTATCATTCAACAATTAAGATATTTTATAAGTATTACTTGAATGAGTAATTAGTTCAACTAATTTAAACAACTTCGCAAAGTTTAAAAATTATCGGATTTGAATTTTTGTGCAGTTGCTATACGATTTTCAAACTACATGGTTTAAAAAAATATCCAAATTAATTTAACACAACAAATGCATCTTCAGAGCTCGCAGATTCACAGTTTCGCAGATGACAGCACCCTTGTAGCTTCCTATGAATTTCATAGCCGCTGTAACATTAATCATCAGGTTAATACAACAGCAAAAAATTTCACTGTCAGTGAGCTAAATAACGATTTAGCAAAAATTCACAAATGGGGTGAAAATAATCGTGTTCAATTCAACACGAAGAAAACCCAATGCTGTCTCATCTCGCGAAAAATAGCAACTTCCATTCCCAACTTGATTTTTCAGGGAGAAGCTTTGCAGCACTCAACAGATTTAAATATTTTGGGCATCGAGTTAAACCAGAAATTGACTTGGTCAAATCACATTTTTGGTATAGCTAAAGATGCAGCTAAGTGTTTGGGTTTTTTGTATCGCTGTAAAACTTACTTCTCTCCATTAGATCTCCTCAATATCTATAAAACATATATTAGACCAAAAATGGAGTATAATGCACATATCTGGGCTGGTGCACCTCAATCAGCGCTGGGATATCTTGATAAAGTGCAAAACAGAGCTATTCGTCTTATAAATGATCCCAGTGTTACCTCAACGCTCACTCCACTTAGCCATCGGCGTACAGTCTGGTCACTTACCCTGTTTTATAGGTACCTAGTGGGGACGAACACCTGTTCTAAGGAAATAAAACAATTAATGCCTCCACTCAAAGTTTTCCAACGTGAAACAAGGAGTGCAACAGATGCTCATCCCTACTACGTCGAATTGTTAAGATGGCGAAACACGGCCTATGGAAATTCGTTTGTTATGCGCATGTCGAGATTATGGAATCACATTCCGTCCAATGTGTTTCCTAAAGTTGGTAATTCGTATGTGTACGACCTAAATAAATTTAAGAAGAATATTAACATCTTTCTCCTAAACATCCCTCCAAATTTTCCCCATCCACCATAATCCAAAATTCCCAAATATCCTCCGACAATCCCAAAATCCTTTCATATCCCATCCCTGTAACCAAACTGTACATTTGTATCACAGGTTCCTTCCTAAAGTTTGGTTCAAAAAGGGTGTGGTTTTGGTGCGTTAAAATCGCACACTACCCAACGAAATACCGCAAAATTTCAATGGGTGGCTTTCGAGCGTTCCATTCCCTCGTAAAAAAAAAAAAAAAAAAATTTCTGACCGAGTTAAGGTTTTAGTTACAAAATTTTGAATTCAATTGAGAGATTGTTTTGAACCATATTTTAATTTTTTTACAAATTGCTAAAACGTCAAATTGTAATGGAAAATTAAGGTAACAGAAAAAATGTCTTATAAGTTTGAAGTTATTCTAACCAATGTTAATTCTCATACGGATATGCGGATTCAGTCTAAATATCATTGTTTGTGAAAATATTTTATTAATACAGAATACATTTTTATAAAACAATATGATAAGCATGTACTATCTCAGTGTAAAACAGTGAAGTTGGCTAGCAAGGGTATCTGGGAGTTAATAAAAGCAACTTCTCGTTTTAAAGGCTATTTAAAACAAAATTCTTTGGAAATTGTTTTAAAATAATTTGAACAATTCGATTGAAAAAATACATTAATTTGCTTTACTTCTATATATCTATTAACGTATACGTGTAATATAAATTATAGATTTCCACTAATAACCTGAAACATGTTTCCCGCTCTTTTTGTAATAAACAAAAATGTGATAAATTGTTTAAAAAATGTAATATTATACTTTTTTTTTCTGCTTTATTTTTATTTTATACATATATTTTAATATTATATATTATGATTTTATTTAAAAGAATTTATATTTATTAGTGTATATAAATAAAATAAATTTATATATAAAATATAATTAAATCAATTATTTAATAAATTTTATTCAAATAAACTCACTTCAATTTAAAACAATATTAAATTATATTCATGAAATAAAAAACCAAAAAAAAAACCTATACAAATTTCGAATAAATTTTAACTATTTAATTATACCCTCATTTTAAAATAATAATAAATAAAAAATAATGAGCATGAAATGAATTAAATTCACCTTAAACTATCAACCCACACACAATTTGACCGGAAAATTAATTTTCCTTTTACTTTTCATAATGGTTTTAAATTGAGCAATACAAATTACTAACAACATATCATTATAATATACCAACTTTTATAGCACACTATATTACGCGCCACTTCATTATTTTCTATTAAAAATATTTAGTGAAGCAAAGAAAGAGAGAGAAAAAAAAAGATTTTATTTTTGCACGGAAGGAAATCACAGATCAAATCTATAAATTTTTTTTCTAACTATTTCTAGCACATTTTAAAAAGTTTATAAAAATTGTGTCTATATGTTGTTCCACTCTGTCCGTTAGTTCGTTTGTATGATTGGAATAAAAAGGAAATATATTAGGTAGATATTGCAAAGAAATTAATTTTTTTGAAGAACTTATTTCTGTAGCCCCACCCAATACGGGTTTCTCTAAATTCGAAAAGCCAAATACACAAATTTTTATAACAAAAGTTCTATAAGGAATATTTTTAATCTGAAAATGCCTAACGGTAACGTTCTAATAAGCTTTAAAAATGTATGCAACATACAGTTTCCATAAAAACTTCAATTCACCGTTATTCAAAACTCAATTTATGAAAAATTCTTGAAAACTTATATTTCCAAACGGTTTAAGTTAGTAATTTTGAGAGCTGTTAGATCTTAAAAAATAAGTATGAATCTGTTAAAAAATTTTTGTAGCTGCAAGGTGTTTAAATCTCTACTAACACCAGAATTTAAAATCTCTACTAACACCTGTAACTTAACCGTCCAAATACCTGTCCAAATTATTTTGATATGCTAACACCACCTGTTTTCTTAATTATTGAGGGTTTTCTTAAAATGAAAAAAGTTAATTTTGAAAATGTCCTTTTTAAAAATTTCTAATTTTTTTCATTACTTGTTCTTTTTTTTAAATTTTTACATTTGATCTTCTGCAGTAGGTATTTTTAACAATTAATATTACATTTGAATAGAAATTAGATTAATCATTTAGGAAAGCCTCCTATTTAATTAACCTAAATTACAAATTTTTGCATCATACTTAGCTTTAAGGCAGTTATAAAATCTTATAAACTAAATGTAAAACTTAAATTTTGAAAAATTTTAAAACAGCTTCCTTTCTAATTTTGCGGTGTTTTCCTTATTTTTAATTGAAAATTTATAATCTGCTTAAAATATTTTTAATTAATAGCTCACAGTTGAAAGATAAAAGAAATATTTTTTTACCCCGCTCACTTTAATTTTTAAAAATTTCCAATCACTCACCCACATTTAACTGAAAAATTAAGGTTTCCAAAAAAATTTTACCGGAATGTGAACTTATATGGTAATCCTAATTGATTAATATAAAAAAAGAGTTAAATTAATTTTGATTTTTCGATACAATTACTAACAGGTTCGTCAGAAAGAGGTAAAAAGTTTATAAGAATAAGCGCATACTTATTAAAAAAGTACAAAATTCGTAAAAAACTTCCAAAACTATAATTTATTATAGACTTATATTCACTATTAAAAGAAGTTATGTCTCTTGAATTACAACTTTCAAGAAACCATTCCACCTTTGTCAATAATGGAAAATACAAAATTATATGTCTTTTATGCGGCAAGATGTGCCGCAGCGCCAAAGCAGAACTAACATAATGCAGCCATCACAGGAGATATGGTCACATTTAAAGTACTACCATTGAAAGAAAATTGTTTAAATTTTTGTATGTGTTAATGATGATAATTATCATATGTATATATGTATAGTTGAAGATATTGCTACTGATGCTTAAATTAGTGGAAATGTTATAGAAATTGGTTTTTATTTTATTTTTTATTTTATTTTCCATTTTTAACGAAGAAAAATAACGAATTTCACTTTCAGTTGAATTTCAACATTATTAAAGGCAGGAAAATGATTTTTTTTTTCCACTAAGATTTAAATTGAAAATAAAATGTACTCGCGTATACTTCTCTATTGAAAATATAATGAAAAATGCTTTTCTTTAGCAAAAAAAAAAAAAAAGAAAAACAAAACAAAAAATAAAAACCTAAAGTGTAAAAAAAAATCACAAAGCAATGCAGAAAAAAATACCATTGAGATCGTGCAAAAATTCCAACCAATTTCAATTTGCAATTTTATTTTACATAAAAAAAAAAAGATGCATTGCTACCACCGTTACTTCCACTGTTATTAATATTGCTATTGCTAAATTGGTATATAACTATTTGGACTTTAGAGAGTACATTATTCTTATTACTAAATAGATTTCAAAAAAAAACTGCTAGAAACAATTATAAACCAAACGTTCGTGTAGGTTTGCAGTAATTTGTCTTAACTTAACATTTTAAAAGTGTCTTTAAAAAAAATAGAAAAATAACAACAACAAAAAATGACAGATAATAAAAAAAATAAATATAAAAAATATTAAATTGTTTTGCTTTGTTGAATAGTACTTTTTTAGAACATTTTATAAGAAATTTTAAGGAATCGTTTCACTCTGCCCATCCGTATATTTACAAAACTTATACACCGTTTGAAATAAAGAAAAAAAATTTTAACTACTGATAGATGTTAAAAAAAAAATTAATTACATGGAATAACTTTTTCGTAGCCCTACCTGTTAACAAGCTACAGCCTCCCAAAGCTCGAAAAAGCCCAATCTTTTAATTGAAATAACAAAAGTTCTATAAAGTTTAGTTTCAATTCGAAAACAGTGAAAAAAATCTGCTTTTATTACCAACGGCTTGGTGGCAAAGTGGTTGAGTGCCAACCTTTAATACGAAAGGCCCGGGTTCAAATTCTAGTGAAAGTGAAAAACCTTTTCTGGTTTTCGACTCGACTCAGCTACCATTCGCCATTGGTTTAAAATTAATGACATAACAAATAATTAATAATTATATATCTTTAATAAAAAATACATTAATTTAGCAATGCAAACAATTGCAAAATATAAACAAATAATTTAATTGAATAATATAACTCACAGATATAGAATACCATATAACTCAAATTCAAAATATTACAATATAAACAAAAAATAGGATTGTAACTATTGAAAATCTAAGACGTTTCTACATGTTATAATGCCTAGTACTATCTCATCTTTAAATTGTATGTGGAATTCATACCTGTATAGTATAGACAGGCTTCTTAGCCTAACAGTTGAACAGTTAGTGCTTAAAAAAAAAACAAGTCTACTTTTCAGTAGAGGGCCACAATCAAGGAACTGTAAGGAATCACCTGTAATTAGAATACGTATCAAAAATATTTTTAAAGTACATAATATGCAACAATAGAGAACTCCAAAATTGTATTTTAAGAATAACATGTAACAGGTTTTCTTAGTAATAAAGGTTTTGAGAAAATATCTTTCGATTATAAACAGTTTTTCTTATATAATAAATTTCCAACAAAAGTTTTAAACAAATTATTATGTACTGTAACTCAATACAATTTTCTGGGTTAAGATTATGCATTATGGAAAATTGTTTAATTTTGAAAATGTTCTTTTTACCAAAACCTTTGTTTTTTTTCATCACTTGTTTTTTTTGTACAATTTGAATGCAACAAAACGGTTTATTGATGATGAATCGTAATTCCTATTTTAGTTTGAAACTTTAAATCTTGCAATTTCTAGCTAGTATATTGATTTTAAGACATTTAATATTTTTTTTTTTTTTAAATATTGTAATTTTTCTTATTTCAATTTTAAAGTATTGAATGTTGTTAAATAGTTACAAGTGCTACTGTTAAACTCGTAATATTTCTAGTGTTCAGGTGGTAAAAAGATTGATTACCATCTACTTTGGTACTTTGTTAGTGAGATTGAATGCAAAAAAAAAAACTATAAACAAAATAAAAATTCAATTTAACATAAAGGTAAGTATTGTAATTTAAAAAAAAAATATAAGTATTTTTTTTACTAAATTGAATTGAATTGAAAATGTGAAAAAATTTTTGTATAAAGGTTATATTTAAAATCGACATTAATAAGATGTTGACATATCAGAAAACTTTAATCTCATTAAGGTATTTTGCTTTTTTTGTTATTTTTTCACCCATGATATTTAAAAAAAAAAAAAAAATTTATACATTCATCATGATCATACAGAGATTTAATAGGAGGTTAAATTAATACTGAGGTTTTTCCGAGATTTTTCCAATTTTTTTTTTCTGTTTTTCTTTTGACATGGTATTTTTTTTTAACTTTTCTTTTCATTTTAATTTAGATGGTGTACAATTTTGTTTTTTTTTTTAACTTATTCAGAATCACGTTGTATACATTGTATCTTTTGCATTGTAATTGAATTAATTGGGTATAGAATACCGAATAATTATGTTTTGTGAAATGTGGTTTCTGAGGTTTTATGCACTTATTATTTAAAAAATTATATATAGTTATGATTTGTAGGAAAAATAATTATGAAAAAATTTTGTGTCATAATTTAATTGAATGACAGTTTAAAAAATTAATTATATGATAATTATAATTATATTTATTAATTGATTGATTGAATTATATGGTTTTGTATTTTAAATATAATGAGAATTAAGTTTTGTAATATTAAATTTGATTGTATATTCAAAATTTTGTATTCAAATATTGAAAAACTTAACTTTCCTTCGAATATTAAATAATAAATAATCTAAATATGAATCAGTTTTGAATTTACCTCAATTTTCTACAATGTCGTTCAAGACGTCTTATAAAATAATTTATTTGTAAACAGACCCTTCACCTCATGCAATGTGATAAAGAAGAGAAGCATGCCTTTCCTTTTCAGGCATGTTAGATTATACTATAGTTATTAATTTTATAAGTAATATAATTTATTTTATTTATATCATATATTTAATATTTTACTATATATATTTGGTCACCATGGGGATTTGTAAAGAAAAATTATTTTTATATAATTTAATAAAATTGTTAATTTAATGATAAAATATTTTTTTGAAAATAAATTCATCTACAAAATTTTAAATTTTAATCGAATTAAAAAAAAATCATTTTCAATTATTATTCGTAATTATTTCCTTGAACTGCTGATCTGTAGATTAGATTTGCATAATGAAACAAAATTATTTTTTCATTTCCTGTCATTTCAATTTGTCATTAAACAAAAATTCTGATGCAATCTAAACTTTGAATATATATATAAACTATGTAAAATTTAAATTTATTCAATTATGTTTGGATATTTTATTCCTATTGTATAACTTTATAACTTCTTTAAAAAAAAAAAATTTTGATCAAAAACTTTGATTTATTTTGATTTTCTATTGTGAATGACAGCTATAGTTTTATCGATACATTGTTCTTATCAATTAATCGATTTAATGCAAAAAGATGTTAGTTGTCAATGAATTACGTTTTTCTAATGCATTTCAAATGACAGCTCATCCATTTTTTAATAATATAGGGGCTGAAACTTATCATTAGAATAAAGTTGAATTGTTCTGTAATAAAATTTAGGATCCGCATTTTTTTTACAAGTTAACCGAAAGTTAACTTTGTTTTTTTATCAGTTTTAACCAAAAGTTTGGCTGTCAGTGAGGATGTAAAGTCATGTTAGATTTAATTTATAAACTACAAAGTGTCAGAAAACATCTCAGAAAATAAAAACATAATATAAAATATTACTTTGCTACACTACATTTTAATAATATGAGTAATTCAAATGAATAATAATTGTAAGAATGTGATTGCACTGAATAATATGAGAACAGAAATCTATTTTGGAACCAAAAGTTTTTTTCAATTTGCTACACCTTTCTTCTTCTTCTATGGCGCTACAGTCCGTTGTCGAACCTTGGCCTCCTACACCTTTTTTTAAATATTTTTGAGAACAAGGCAAAGAATTTTCAACTTTTACTTTTTATCATGAAATCATTAAGAAAAGTCTTAACATTTAAGATGTTAATTACAGCAATTATTAATTTCCTTGTCATCTACTACTAAAACTTCAATTCAATTAGTTCAAATGAGTTCATCTACCAAATTCCATTGTAATTTAATCATATTATTTACAAAAAAACCTTAATCAAACAAAAGAAAGCGAAATGGATTCAGTTTTAAAAAAAAAAAAATATTAAATTGATACAACTAGAATTAATAAATTTAATAATTACAACTAATTAAAAAACAAAAAAATTACCGTATAATATAAATTTAATTTACTTCTCTTTTATTTAAACAAATATAATATAAAAAATGTTCCAATACTCTATAATTTCTTTTGATAACTAATAAAATTTTCAATTTTAATCATAAATTTATGTAATAACCGTAAAATTAAAGTTAAATATTTGTACATTTTCTCTTACACTCTTCTTTTATACACATACATAATTATTTTAATAACTATTGTCATAATATTTTAATACCTTCATTCACAATTGTACAAAAACAATATAAAATTTAACAAAAACAAAAATAAAATTTGATTTTTAAAAAAAAATATCGTATTAAAGCTCATAAAATTTAAACGTTTTAATTCTAATAATTTGCACAATTTACACTCAATCACAGTTGGAATTTCGCGCTCAAAATATATTCATTACCTGAAGCTAATCGAAAAATTTGAAAATTTTAAAAATTTTTTTTTTTTTTTTTTTTTAGTACTATTGTTCATAATTGAAATGAAAGTGAATTTTATTAATTGCAAACTGTGCTAAAAAAAGGTATCTACAAACTACAAAAAAATTGATCCAAAAAGCCAAAAAAAAATTGGTAGGTATTAGAATAAAAAAAACTTAAGTAAAAACATGATTACCACCCAATGACAGAAAATTAGAAAAAAAGAGCCGAATAAGTAAAAAAAGCCACAGCGTGCCATTATGAATTTTTAGAAAAAAACTTGTCCAAATTTTAACATTAAAATTTGATTCGCATTATAAAATAAAGGTATACACTAAAATTATGGGATAAAAATTGGGATACAAATTATGGGACAAATAGAGATATAAAACAAAAAATAAGCAAGAAGGCTATGGTCAACATGGAAGTCAACACACATAACACACGAAACGGAAATTATAATCTTCGAGTCGTGCGTCAATTGGAAGTTGCTATATAAAACGTATACAGAAACTACAAGTCTTTGTAAATTAACATCTGGAAATAATATGTCGCATTTTCTGGCGAAGACGAATCATGTACGAAAAGTTTTGAATAATGATATGAAACTGATATGAGTCCAAATAAGAAAAAAGAAGATTGGTCACATTCTAAGGCGGCCAACTACACCTATGAAACGTGAAGCGCTAAGATGTACCCCCCAGGACAGAAGAAATGTATGCAGAACAAAAGCCCAAAATGAAAAACTATAACAATACATATCAAATCGATTTGTAACAATTGAAATATGAGACATTCTAGAAAAAGGCCGTTATTTTTGTGGAAAACTCATTATCATCCAACTTATCACAAACTTCAAGAATCAGAACATTATATATACAACGATTGGGTGGAACAGTGGTTGAGCACCGACCTTTCATGCGAAAGGCCCGGATTCGAATCCTAGTGAAAGTGAAAAAACTTTTCTGGTTTTCGACTCGACTCAACTACCATTTGCCATTGGGTTGAAATTAATGGCAAAATCAATAATTAATAATTATATATCTTTAAAAAATACATTAACATAACAATATAAATGCCAAATATAAACAAATAATTTAATTGAATAATATAACTCACAGATATAGAATGCCATATAACTCAAATACAAAAATTATAATATAAACAAAAAATAGAATTGTAACTATTGAAAATCCAAGACGTGTTATAAGACTTAGTACTATTTTATGTTTTATTTGTATGTGGAATTCAATAAGAACAGTTCTAATAAACATAATATGACCCCCTATTCCAACATGTACCTGTGGTATAGAGAGGCTTATTAGCCTAACAGTTGAACAGTTAGCGCTTTAAAAAAAAAAAAATATGCAGTACCTTATCTTTTGTTTCAAATATACTCTTGATACAGACAGTGAGGTTAGTTTAAAATAAAGACATGGTATTTTAACTTTACTTTGTTATAGTTCTGATAGAAACAATTTGCATATATTATAAGAAAAACGTTAGAAAATCGAAAACAACTTTCCGATATTTATATCTACAAATATATTACCACCATTCTTACCAAATCTATAATACCATATATCATAAATGTTAAATAATGCAAAAATTCATCATTATAACACTAGTATTTTCAAAATTTTTTAAATCGACTGATCAATTTTGAATAGTGTAATCTTAACTCTCAAAACGTTTACCTGACATCTCTCTTTTCTGTTTTTTTTTTATCTATATAATAATTTTCAAAATCTTCAAAAATCACATAACACACAAGATAAGATTTCAAATTATACGGATTTTTATTTTCTGCAATTTTCTTTCCAAAAAAAAAGCTTTATATTTTTTTTTTGCTCTAATATTTAAACGGAGTGCATAAAGTTCAATTATTTGGTTTTTTTTTTGTTGTTGTTTTTATGTACAAGAGTTATGTTTATTTTTTTTAAACTCTCATGTTTTATCCATCATAACCTTTTTGTTTAAGTTTTTTTTTTTGCAATCTGTTGAATATAAAAGTTCAATTTCACATTTAAAATAACTTTTTGGCTAAAAGATGTCACCACAATGTCATAAAATTAAAAAAATCACATATTCGAAATATATGGCTATAGGAGATGTTTTTGGAGATGTTAAATTTTACAGGTGACATATAACATATATATACATATATATATATACAAAAATATCAAGTATATGAAATTACCAAATCTATTACCTACCACACCACCTGTCATATATGCTTTAAAATAAAACAAAAACTTTATATGAACCTGATAATAACAAAACAAGAAAAAAAGAATAAAACAATAGAAAAACAAAATATAAATTCATTTTTTTGTATAATTCCGAAACATTTTAACTTATGGTTTGTCGTTAAAGAGCAACATCAACAATAGCAAACAAAACAACAACAGCAGCAATAACACTAGTAAAACACTATGGTGCATACAATACATAACATATGAAAAGAAAATAACACAAACAGTTTACTATATTGGTAAGATATCAAAAGTAGATAAATATACATACTTTGTTTTTAAATCTCAACTCTTTTTCTGTTACTTCCGAATAAACGAAGGGGAAAGTAAAAAAAACATTTATTTTTTTTATTTTTTATGCAGAAGAATAAACAAAAAATTTAAAAAAAAAAAAAATTTTTTTGAAAATAAAACCAACTAACTGCTGAGCAATTACAAGTATGTATATATATACATTGATATGTTACATACCATCTTATAATATTGGATCTTAAATAAATACTAGTGTTTAATTGAGTTTGGTAAATTTAAATAGAATCTTTAATAAATATGAAAACTTTCTTCTAAAATTTCTTAGACACTCTGATGGTACATCAAGAGAAGAAAGAAACTTGAAAACTTCCTCTTTCAAACCAAATGGATTCCTTATTTTAATCTATGTTAAATATTAATATTTTTGCAAGAAAATAATACTACGGATTTTGTTAAGTCTCTCATTTTTGGTAATCTTTCAACTCGGTTGAAAGTCATACATGATAAATCATATATTCTAGCGATTTTGACTTAAAAGTCAATAGTAATTGTAAAACGAAAGAAAGACTTCTCGGTTGTCTTTAGGGTGAACACATGGGTCAATAACCAAGGAAGTGTTAAAGTGTTTAAAATCTTGGAAAAGGTCTTGGAGGATCTAATTTTTTAAATAGAAATAAAATTAATAAAAGACATAATTTTTCTATACAAATCCCTCTGGTGACCAAATATAAAGTCTAAATATAAGAGATATAACATATAAACAAAATTTATAATATTACTTATAAATTGACAGTAGTATTGCCAATTGGGATGTTATATGATTTCGAAAGTCTAGATGTTAATATAGGTAATATAGAGTGCTATCTCTTATCTAAAACAGCAGTCTAGAACTTGTAGCCACATTTTTACTAATTAAATAATTTTATAATTTAACAATTAAACAAATTATTATCTTTTAGCACTTAAACAGAAGAATCCAATTGAAAACAAAGAGTTTCATCCAAAGAAACTTAGCACAAAACTAATATCCAAATCCAATCATTTTAAATATTATCACATTATGATAAGATCGAAGAACAATTATATATAACTTTCGTTAGTCATATTTTTTACTTAAAATACAATTATAATATTCATTTGATACATCACATTATAATGTTCCTATTCAAGTTGCATTAAGTATCACTTATAATATATAAATGCACATTAATATTAACAAATCTCTGTACAAATTTCATTCATATATATATATTCATTCACTTATATCTATTTTTTTATACTTATTATTATTAATAATATATGTTAAAGTTATTTAGCTAAGTGCACTATTAGTATTACTATTTATCTTATACAGTAATAATAAAATAATTTTTAAAATAAAATTTATTTATTATATTTAAAAACAAGTACACAATATAAAATAAAAATAATAACAAAATCCCCCGAAAAATTGTCGTTAAAAATAAAAAAAAATTTTTAATATATTTTATAAAACATTTTAACTATTTCCCTATACTATTCACAATTCACAACAAAATTGCTTTAAAATCTTTATTTTCTTGTTTCTATTTTCTTTTCCTAAATCTGAAGATATTTTTACTAAAACCGCTAAAAACATTTTCAAATCCTTTGCATTTTTTATTTTTTTTTATAGTTAATTTTGGTACCGCGATAGTATTTTCTGTGTAATTTATGGCGCTCTCCCGTTTTACAAAAAAAAAAAAACAAAAAAAAATAAAAAAATTTCGTATACTATTCGCAATAATGATTACTGTAAAACAATCACTACTTTTGCAAATATAGAAGCAATAGAGCAGCAGCAGCAGTTTTTGATACCAGCACTGATATGAATAATACGAGTATAGTGATAGTAACAGTGATAGTGATTGTGATACTGATGGTGCTGGGTACTGTTACTTTAATATTTCAGATAAGAAACTAAGAAAAAAAAAAAATACAACAACAAAAAACCGAAAAAAAATAAAAAGAAAAACTGTAAAAATGTTAAGCATAACATTTACGAGTAGAAAAGCAAAATAACCGAGGAAAAGCTGTAAAAACAAAAAGAAAAAATAACATTAGATATAAAATCATTATTAAAATTTTATTTTTAGTGGGATTCACCGCTCCCTCTAATTTGTAAATTGTATCAAATTTTTATATTTAATCCAAACATCGAATTTATAATGAAAAATTTATCAGTTTAGCCGCGACATTGAAACGTACAAGGTCTTTGTCTCTTGGTTAAAAGAAAAGTGAACGAAATTGAAAGCGTCTAAAAAAATTAAAGTGTTCCAATATTAGGAACACAAGAAAAAAAATTAATCTTATAAATTGTTTTTTTTTTTTTTTTCTTTACAATATATAAATATAAGTAAGTGTTTTAAATTAATTTATTTTTTGTGTTGATAAAACTGTATTTAGAAAGTGAATTAGAAAAATATAAGATTTTAAAAAAATTTTAAATAATTTTGCAAAACATAGTTCAGAAAATATAGAGTTTGTATTATCGAATGAAGTAAAAATTGAAAAAAAAAAAAAAAATTGTATCAAAAAAATTATTGTGAATTAATATTGTGAATGGTTCAGTTATTCATTTAATTGTGATTCATTTAAAACTCTTACAAATATTGGATTTTGAAAATATATAATGAATAAAGGTAGGATTTTATTACGTCTCTTAAAAATATATTTTGGATTGGAACTTTTGTTTTTGTAATATGAAGAATAATTCCAAGATTAAATAATTTCCAAATTCAGTATTTAGAATGGACTGAAAACATCATATGTCGTCTAAGGTTGACGCATAAATTTTTCTTATAGGCAATGTTAATATTGGCCAACTGAAGCAAACCCTACTTTAATATCAAAACTTTAGCTTAGATCTTTAAGATACGAATGTAAAATTTGATTTTGAAAATAGAGGAAAGAAAGTTTGGGAACAGAAACTGACGATTACATTTACATACGAATTTCCATTAGCTGTTTTACATTACAGTTGTTACAGTTCTACAGTGAATAGATTGGCATCCGTTGGACTCGTTCAATGTAGTAAAAATTTTGAGTAGAGGCATTAATTATTATATTTGTTTTGAACAGGTGTCTGAACCCATAAGATATCTATAAAACAAGGTTAGTTACCAAAATGAGAAGGTGCGAAGATTGACGGTGAAGGTAAAGTTGAGTAACAGCTAATGAAATATTGTTGTGATGATAGCTCAGAACTTTATCGAGTCTTTAAAACATAATATGCCATCCACAGTCCCAACCCCATTTTAATATCAAACCTTAGCATTCAATCTTTAATACGAATGTAAAATTTGATTTTAAAAATCGAAGAAAGAAACCTTGGGAATGGAGACTGACAATTTCTGATAATAATGGATGAAACAACAATTTGGATGAAGGGTTCAGATTTCTAAAATTAAATGAATTCCTCAATTTAGTGATCATAGAAAATGATTGGCATTACATACGAATTTCTTTTTTAGAGTGGGCAGGGATTTTTAGGGATTTAGGGATTAAGGAATTTTTTAGAGTGAATAGATTGTCTCTGACCCTATAAGATATTCATAAAACAAGGTTAGGGACAAAAATGCGGAGGTGCGAAGATTGAAGACGAAGGTCAAGTGGAGTATCAGTTAATGAGGTGATAGCTCTGAGCATTATCGAATCATACAAGTCATGATTGCAAAGCTCCATTCGTAGTGCATGTATTAAACTTCAATTTCCACCATTTTTAAAATTTCCATGATACAAAGAAATGAGATTCATCCTTACTTTATCATTAATTTGCTTCCACACTAACGAAACAGATTAAAAAAGTTTACAAGCAAAAAATGTATTTCAATTCAAAAAAAAATTAACCGATCTTTGCTTTTAATTTTAAAAAGTAATTCATGATTCTTACAAAAACAAAAAGTCTTTTACTTTTGACCTGAAGCATATATGTAATTGTTATAATAGTTTTTAATAAATTGTAAAATTTAATTTAAAATAAAATTGTAAAAAATCAAAATAAATTAAAAAATTAAAATTTAATCCATTAGAAAACTTTATAACTATCACGTATGAAATTAAAGCAATTCGAATTGAACAAAATACAATTGCAAGTTCATGAGCACGCACTTTTAACTTAATTTTTCAAAATAGAAAATGAAAGTTACTTATAAAGTTTAAAATTCTATATGTAACAAATTAAGTCTTGGTAAAAATTTAGTATCTTCATATTTTAGGAACCATTATGTATGTGAACAATTAGAAGGGATTAAATCCCATATGCAACTGAACAATTTTAAGGAAAAACTCCAAAAGCAGTTTATAGTCCAAAAAATTTTAACTGCTTCCAACAATATTCTGATTAAGCAAGGCATCTGTAATTGATTTCATCGTTTGATCAGAAAAACCAAATATATTATACACAGTTCCATGTATTATTAAAGAGTAAAACTTGTTTCGGAAAATATTAAATTTATTAACAAGCATTAGAGTTATATAGGATTTGAATTAGCAATGCAATTATTACTCGATTATTACTAGAACTCTTATAGCTATTTTTGAACTGTGTTTGTTGGATTGGGCTTATATTTACCCTTAGGTAATCCCTCTTTCCCCAGAATTACAAAAAACACATATGTTTATTCTGGAAATCCGTTGAAAAAAAAAAGTTTCAAAATATTTGGAAAACCCGTTCTTTCATACAAAAACTAATTTTAAAATTAATACTATACCTATTTTATAAGTTAATATTATATTTTGAAAAAAATTTTTAATATTATTTTTCGTTCCATTAAATGATTAGCATAATTAGCGCCTATTTTATTTCTTTTGTAAAACAACAATCATTTTTATACCCAGTGAACTGAAAGAAACTTTCAAATAATTATTAGTTAGCACTAAATGTTAATCACTGGTTTGCTTTCTTATTAATTAAGAAATTAAAATTAGTTTTTAATTAAACATGGTGTCTTTATATCAAATATCTCAAAAATTATGTAAATACTCATTAACTTTTAAAAAAAAGTACTTTATTTTGAAAATTAGATGAAAATTCATTAGAAAAACTAAATAAGATGATGCTCGAAGCTTCCCCTTGTCCATGGTTCCCATGTGCAAACATGATATATGGCAAGCTTTAAAGTATTCATTAAAAATGCTAGTATTCACACAGTTTTCAAACAAAATGTAGATTCAAATAGATTTAAAGTTTCCTAAAAGTATTTCGCCCTATAATACTGCCGAAGAGTAGGATATTCAGGATAGTCTGTAATATTCTATTATCTTTAACATACATTATTCCTTATCGGTGTAAGTTTACTTTTCTGCAACAGATCTATCCAATTTCTATAAAGCTTAAATTCGAGCTAAAAAGAAATATAATATTAAAACTTTAGTCTGTAAAGGGTGCATTTATATTGGAGCTGTGATAAGTGATAAGCGCATCGATAAGAGCATAGCGTAGAAGTTTATATGATTTTAATAGAGGCATTTATATTGCAGCATCGCTTTGATAATTTTCCACACAATGATCTTATCGACGCTCTTATCACTTATAGCAGCTCCAATATAAACGCACCCTTAGATTAAAAAAATTAAAATAGTAACTAACAATTAGATATAACTGACTTACATTCTAATGCAAAACTATAGGAGATACTTCAAATTGCTACTTTGCTGATTTTCCTAAGTGCGTTAAAACCGTTTATAGTAACTAGTTCATTGTGAGAACTGCTGAAATATGGAACTGCTTAAATCAAATATTCTAAAATAAAACAAATGTTATAAGTTATAATAGTTCTTGGAGAATTATGACTTGAGATGAATTGGACTATAGTCTCTAGAAGAGATTTTATAACTTTATAAACAATTGTTGGAAATTAAATAAATGAATATCCCTAAAAGACTTTTCAACCCGGAACTCTTTTCCCTTATCATATACACTTTAATTATTGAACCTTAAATATTTAATTCGTAAAATAACTTGTTAATTCATCAAATTGGTTATATTTTTAACTTTTCGTCCCACATAATTCTTATTCTATTGCGATTTACTCTATTTACCTGGGACACATTATTTAATTTTAAATTTTTAACCCCAGTTAATATGACTGTTCTTTGTTTTCTATAAAAAAATTAGTTTACTAAGTTAAAATTTTTTAATTATTTAATTATTATTTAAAACATTAGAGTTATAATTATACATGATTAGCATAGTTTTTGAGTACTAATTTTTTAAATTTTGAATAAAATTAAAATATTAACCTATAAATTATCATTATAAATATGTATTTTAAAAATAAAATCTTTTATATTTACCCTAAATTTTTTGAATTCAGATTTCATTTTTAACATTTCATCTGAAATAATTAAAAATAAATGTAAAAAAAATTACAATTGTTCAAAAAATTTTTATCTTCATATTACATATGTGTGTATTTATGTATGAATGAATGTATATACAAAAAAAAATTTTAAACAGGTAAATAATTATATGTATGAGGTATTTATCAAATTTACAAATTCACAAACATGAAAAAACCTTTAAACAAATTTTTTTTTTAAAAAATAAAAAAATTCAATTGGATTTTTCCACATGTAATTAGCAAATTTTTATGGCTATTTCACACCGTTAAATTTTTTCAACTTTAGTCTGCCGCGATAATCGGACAAATACATTAAAAAAAACAATAACAATAATATACAAAATTCAACAGTGAATACTAATGGTAACTTTGTGTTTCACTTTTATTTAATTTTCATTTTATTATGTTGTTGTTGTTGTTGTTTTTTTTTATTTTTCGGCTAATTTTCACCTTTGTTTTAAAATCTTGTAATTTTAATTAATTGTTAACGGTGTGATACATAATTTGCAAATAAATTCAATGGTATTTAGTTATAAAAGAGATGTATGTATATTATACTAGAATATATTAAATATAGTATTCCAAATTTCGAGTTTGTACAATTTAAATTAAAATTTTAACTAAGTGATGTGATGGAAAATTTTAAGGCTTTAAATGTTGACAAAGATGCCTTGCTTGTGATGATCAACAAGAATTGGAGCAATCATTAGCAATTCTTCCTAGAAACATATCTTCCTATTTAAACAAACAATTTTTTTTCAGCTTTTCTTCTGCGGCCTTGTGGGACCTTCAGATAACCATGCCATGTAGCTCTTCTTTGGAATTTTGATTTGATTCCTGCTAATTTTTTTTCTTCTCTCTGTATTTTTTTCTTACATTGTACTTCTCTGTGTTTTTTGGGTCTACCCACGCTTCTTTTTACATGGTAGTACTAAACCTATTTGGAAATGGAGTCTCTTTTTAGTATATATCCTATAAATCTGTATTATTTTTTTCTTATCTGTACCTGAATAAGATCTTGTTGATTACTAGCCACAATTATCATTAGTTCTTCTTGATTTCAAGCAGAAGTTTAATATTTAAATTTTGATTGTCCTGGCTATTTGTGTTAATCTCCATATTAAACAAAGTCTTACGAAAACGGTTCTTGTGTTTAGTCTGTTACCCTGCCAATTGATTTTTTCTTCCACATTTCCATAAGTTTGTGCAAGCAGGCAAATATCATCTGGATAGTCCAGGCCTTCCTGTTTTTTTGTGTACTGCCTAAACTAATAAAATTATGAACAAGCTTCAGTATCGGCTTAATTCTTAGAGACAGTCCTGTAATTTAATTTTTAAATTGTCATATATGAAATTTATTATAATTATAGTATTTGACAAACTGGGAATGGTTAAAGTTTATATACTATAATTTTATATTTCATAATTTAGGTCATTTGGAAAGGTGCACTGTCGTTGAGCAGCGAATCTATTCTCAATTTTTGTTTTTTACACGTTAGTCAAACTCTTGGAACGAGTTCCTTTATGCATAGCCAAAACAATAAGCTTGACATTGGGGACAAAAGAATTGGAAGGAAAATAAGATAGGAGAGGAGAGTTAGATGGTAGGTTAGAAACAAACTTATTTAAATTCTTTTTAAAACGTTGCAAATTGTATAATGTTATATTTCTTATGATTGAAGCATGTTCTATTTTTTAGCAGTTCTCACAATAAATTAGTTTCCATAACCAGTTTCCATAACCAGTTTACCAGTTAAGCTACCTAGGAATTTCCAATGTGTAGAAATGATCACTGGAGGCCCCCCTGGTGTTGCATTGGAATTTTTTAAAGGGATTCATTATTGATTTTAGTTCAATAGAGTAAGTATCAACACCTACAAGATATGCATAAAAAAGAGTTAAAGCTCCGAAATTTCGAAGAGTGCTAAGTGGAGTGAAAGTGAAAGTAGTCTGGAGGGAAGAGTCGCCAATTAGGTATAAGTTGCGATTTTATATTTTGTCCTGCTAACTTAGTGAATTTGTTTGAATTCGTAGATACTATTTATCCGAATTCAAATTCATTCAGAAGTTTTACGTAAGAAATACTCTCTTGCTCTAAACCACTCTCTGCTTACGATTTATATATATATATATATAAATATATATATATTTACTTATGCAGATGTTTATTTTAAATTATATTGTGCTACTATTTGTAAAATGTTACCCAAATATTTAAACTGATTTATCTGCAGGGAATGTTTTTTTATAGTTTATTTTTCTTTTTTGCTTTGTTGTTGATAACAGCTGGAAAAGTATTTAATTATTTAGTAAAGCTTTGAATGAACAATAGTTAAATAAAATTTCGAAGGTATATATAATATATTTAGAAAAAAAATTTAAATTATAGTTAATAGTAAACTTTTAGTAACCAAAAAAGCAAACAAACGTAATTTAGGTATATAATTTAAACTTGTTGGAAAATTTTCGTAAAAAAATATTTTTTTATTAATTACTAGTTTAATTTTCATTAATGTTTTTAATCCTTTTAAATGTATACAGTAGGTATGTAAAATATTATATTTACCTATGTGGGTAACTATACTTTAATTAAAGTAAAATAATAAAAGTTCAACGATTTCACTGCCTACATATTTAAAAGAAAAATGAGAATAAAATTTAAAAAATCATGATTTTAAATTATCAAAGTATTTAATATTGACTTACTATCTTACGAAGATATTATATTTTTATACACGTGTGACTATAGGTTAAAAGGGTATACTAAATTTGCTATTACGTATCAAAGACTCAAAGGTATGTTTGTCCGTCCGTCCGCACGATAACTCAAAAAATAAATTTTTACAAATTCGTTTTTATGCATAAAATAAAGTCGGTGTACTGGAAGAAGTTCAAAGAACTGTTTTCAACTTTTTTTTCGAACTGACTAACCATTAATTTTTTCATATCTTTGGTTTGAGTATAGGTTTTCTGTACTTTCCCTAAGGGAATCTGTACTTTAAATAATATTATCTAAATATATTTTTCTTTTAAGCCTTCCTGATTATTTATTAACTGACCAGTTATAATATTTATATGCCCTTCTATATAGGCTTAATTACTTGATTGTAAATTAACACTTTATTATATATTATAAATTTAGACTTACGCCCTAGGAGCCAGTAATTTTTTCTATATTTATTTTCAAATTCTATTTTTTTCTTCTTAATATGATCATTCCACATTAGCTTGACATCCAGAGTCATTCCTAAGTATTTTCCTGAATTTTCGATTGATACAAATACACCATTTCAATTTATTTTAGGTGGGTTTCTTAAATTTATATTACTAAAATTAACATGAACAGATTTACTTTCATTTAGTTTTATTTTTCATTTGTTAGTTCAAAAACATATTTTTTCCTACTGCCAATATTGCAGTATCGTCAGCAAATGTTGCTACAGTTAAATTTTCTACTTCTGGTAGATCACTTGTATAAAGCAAGTACAAAGTAGGACCTAGAATACTGCCTGGAGGAACATCTGCTTTTATTACTCATTGACACAGTCTACTCTACTATACTCTTCTTCGTTTTACATTATTTTATTAAAAAAAAAGTAATTTGTAAAAATTAAAAACCTTTTTTTGTCTTTATCAGGTATGTTTGACGAAGAACATTTTATTTTAATTCTAAAATTCTATTTCGAATTGTGCAGAAATCCCGAAGCAACGGATAACAGATGAGTATAACGGTTATGGTTCTTAAAAATATGTATCACATATATTTGCTTTAACTTTTTTTTGATTGGTTGCCTGTTTAATAAATTAATTTATTCCTTTTAAAAATAAATATCTAATAGTTGAAAATTCTGAGGTTGTGATTAGTTAGTTGAAAATTTGTAGATACTATTTTTAAACACTCTGCTATAACATCTGAACAAGTAAATGAATCTAAGATATGTTAAAGAAGATGATTTTAAACCTAACTAAATTACTAAAGCTGCTGTGGATATTCGTAAGATTCGTTTCTTGTTGCTGGGTCAACAAGTTAATTTCAACTTCTGCAAGAAACATTCATTCGAGGACACACATTAGTATCTCAGTTAAAGGAGAATTTTTTTTATCTTGTTCGGCTAAAAATTAATATAAATTACAATAATAAGAAAATCATAAATTTTTTTTTAATATATACTTAATCTTATTTCATTCCACTACAGTCATATGCATAAACATTTGTTACAATATCGAAATTAATCGATTTAGATTTTGAAAACATTCTAGATGTTATAATGAATTTAATTCTAATTGAAAATACACGTCACTAAATTATTACCCCTTTTGTTTCTATCTATCTACCCATAATAAAATCTCAAATTAATTAATCTACAATAATTGAACAATCTGTTAGTAAACAAAATATTACAACATTTATTATCTAATATTTTCATTATAGAAAATTAAATGACAATTAAAATAAAAATTACAGCATTTTGTTTTTATTAATCTGTCAAAATTGGAAATGTTTTTTCAACACATGTCTATTTAATCAATGAATTAACATTTCCTTTTATACGTTTATAATCATTAATTAACAAACAAATCAGAGAATTATAAAATTAAAATACTTTCATTAACACAATATTCATACAATTTTTCTACTTTTAATAATTATTAAAGAAACTTTTAATTAAAATAAGAAAATATTAATTATAAATTTTTTTTCAAAATCATTTTTATAAAGTGACAGAAATGAAAAAAACAAAAAAAAAAAACAAATAAAATAAAAATAAAAAAAAGATCAATATCCTCTTTTTTTACAGCTGATACATGATTATCTAAGAAATGTCTTTGATTACAACTTGTTCAATTGTAGTTATTTGTTTTGTTAAATTATTTTTTCCAAGTTCGTACACATTTCATAGGTATAGCATCTCTCATTCTCTTTTTTTCTATCTCACTCTTACTGTTTACAATCAACATGTGTTCAGTAACATGATCTTTATATATTTTTTTTTCTGAAATGCAAATCATAAGTCAAATATTTTCCAAAGCAACAATCTTTTTTTTTTTTAATTTTTTCCATTTTCTAATAATAATATTTTTTTTTTAACAAATTATACCGTATCACGTAACAGCATTCAATATGCATAAAACATTTATCACATAATATATATATATGTATATACATAAATTATATACAAATTTATGAGTGCAAAAGTTACTACAATTATACGAAAACGGTCATTATTCTTAAAAGTTAAAATCATGAATGTAAACATGAGGAATTTTAAAAAAACGAATACTTGAACTTAGCCCTCAGTTTCTTTTGCAAGTTCTTTTATTTTTAAATAATAATTTTGGATAGAATCTGCTTTTGAATGGGCATCGAAGTCACATAATAAAATCGTTCCCCCGGCAATACTTACAGTTGTTAAGTGAAAATTATTCTTAATTATTTTATTTTTAGTTGCTGATCATCTTTGAAGATTAACTTGCTGGAATTTTGAAGGCTAATACTTCGTATATATATACAAGAAAACGTTGAAATAACTTCAAGATGGATTGTATAAGTTTTCTCATTGAATAATGTAGTTTGTATTGTAAAATCTGGTTTTTTAGTATGGGAGCCTCCCGATCTTGTGGTTCGTGGATTAAGCCCATCTACGAACTTATCCTTACTAACATTCATACCAAATTTCATCAAAATCGGTGGGGATTGATTGAAGTTTACGCGAGTTACAGATACACACATTGACACAAAAAGAACTTTTCGAATTTACGTCATTTACGAGACTGGGACTGCTAGGTGATAATACTATATTTTTTTTATTTAGATTCCGATGCATTCTACAAATCGCGACATTAGATTGTCAAAAGCTTCATACAGATAAGGATTATGATCACCAATCTCACTTTTCTCAAAGAAGTCCCTTCGGTAATAACAGTAGATTTTTTTATATACATTACTAAAAATAATAAATTAGAGTTCACTCAAACCTAATTCAACTTACCTAGTAAAAAGCATCGGTCTAGGATATAATGTGAGATATGAACCAAAGTGTACAGTTAGAATCAGCATTGAAAAATTAATCAAATTAGATATGCATGGCTAGGTGTGTTCGGGTAAATGCCTTACAAATTTTTAGAACAAATTGTGACATCTTCAAAACTAATAACACTGGGAAGTTGAATTATTTGAACCGGAAAAGTTATAACAAGTACTTCTGTAAAGGTTCCAAATGTAAGGTCTTAATTTTTGTAAGCTCTAAAATTTTAAACCCTAATAAAAATTTCCCAAAGGTCGTACTGTAAAAATAAAAAGAGAAAAATTTATTCGAAAAATTATAAAACAACATTTCTTATGGTAAATTTTAAAAATATTTCGAGTATTAATTGTAACTACAAAATACATTTTTCCCCATATTTTAAATTTTCTTTATAAATTATATGAATATTTTTGAAAAACTTGAACATGAACTTATGGTCAATTATTATTAAAATGATGAAAAGTGAAAATTATACATCGAAAATTTATACAAAAAAAAAAAAAAAAACACAAAATCATAGCCATGATAACTATTTTGTCTTTTATACTAATAATTTAATTTTTAGTGATGTTACCTAGTTACATTATAAAAGACTTGTTATACAGAGAAAAAAATTTTTTTATAGATTTATGGTAAGTGAATGATCTGTCAAATATTTTAACAACTAGCGCCGCAACTATAAATTTTAATTTAATGTTACAAGTTGTACGTTTTATTTTCATTAATGTTGAAAGTGAATTTAAAAAATTGCATAGAACTAAATAAAGATATTATATGAAAAACATTATGGAACACATTTTTATATTTTTTTTTACATTTTTCGATTTCAATTTTACAAAATGTTTCCATATAAAAAAATATTTAAATTTTGTAATTAAGATGCATTCACACATACATAGTTATTAAAAATTAATGTTAATATTTATATCTTTCTTTGAAGAATTAAAATGATTTAATTCTATTAAAAAATAATAAAAATTTTTTAATAAAATTAAATGATTTATTCGGTTTAGATTCAAAGCATCATAAGTTATAAAATATCCGTTACAATCAATATTTTGTAAAGTTTCTTAATTCGTGTTGTCGATATGAACTCATAGCCAATGTAAACAGTCAACTTGTCATTTGGGCAAAAAAAATAGTTTGACATTTAAATTCACAATTAATTAAAATTTACATTATTGTAATAGATATATTACAATAACAGTTAAGTATTTTTCACTCTTACTTTCTATATGTATGTAATTTAATCTTTATTCTGTTATTCACAATCTCTGTTATTTTTTTGACCTTTCCTAGATGTGATTTTAATAAGGAATCATGGTATTTGGGCGTAGATACACTGCATATTAGTTGTGTCCGATTAATATTGACAGAACACAAAAACCGTTGCTGATTCAAATGTAATGAAATCTACCATATGTCAAAATCATTTGTTTTAAACTTCTTAATTTTACTACTCACACTACACTTCTTCGTAATGTTTTAACTCAAGAAAGCTCCACTTTTATTAGTAGTATCATTATTATTATTATTATTATTATTAGTCATTTTAATTTTAGTTATTAGTGGCTATATTTACGAAGTACCTTATATTTACCCTTTATTTTTAGAAAAAATTACATTAATATTAAAATATGCTTTTTTGATTTTTTTTTGATACACCCTGTATATACAATATTGCAATATATTAATAAAAGAAAACCATAAATAAAAAGACTTTATAGATACCGGAAAATTTGATGACTTTTAACATCAAAAATTACCACAAAATTCCTGAAAATAAAATTTTAAATTATTTATTTAATAATTTTAAGTGTTTTATTATTATTCACAATGGTATTCTAACAATTTTTATTATTTAATTCATTGTTGAAAATACTATTGTGAATAATTTTTATAATCAAATTCATAAAACTGAATTTTAATAATGTGTTGATAAATACTTTAAAAGTCAAAAAATATTTCTATATTATTTATATAAAATTTTCATAAATTTTGATGAAATGGAATGAATAATTCCTAAGGTTGTTAAATTTTTAAATAAATTAATAGTAAAGATTTGCATTTATTGCATTTGTATTTTTATTTGCATTTTTATTTTTAAAATGAACTTATTTGTAGAATAAGTTACGAGTTAAAGTAGGATTTTTGAACTATTGACAATGCAATTGAGTAATTCTTTAAAATGTCAATTTGGTGATAATATTTTGAATAGCAAGTTTTAAACTTCTCATTAATTATTATTCTTTCATTATGCAAAATTATTCAAAATAAATCTGGAAAATTATTTAAAACAGATTTATTTCTTTTAAACCCTTTCAATATCGCAGATATTTTCTAATTTATTATTTATTTCATAACCAATTAATAATCTTTATCAATAATTTACTTAACGTAATTAATTAAAATTCAATAAATTTATTGGACATATTTATATACTTAAAATTAAAAATTAAATTAACTTTATTGTAATAAAAAAATGGTTACCTATAAAAAAAAACTCATAAATCATTTAATGCCATTATTGTTTGTTGGTTAACAGCTTCCATTTCCAATGTTTACCATTTAATAATAAAAAAACGATAATGTAATTTCCTTACACAGTTTATTAAAGTTTTTTTTTAAGTTTTAAATTATGTATTTTTTTTTAATTTAAAATTATTTAAAAAATTATAATTAAAGATGGATTAATTAACTATAAAATGCAATATCTTTATTTGAAAAATATTAAAAAGTTTAACTCCTGAAATTATAAAAATTTATGGGATAATAAGTTTAGGATAAAAATGAATATCTATATTATTATATTTAAACGATTTTCTAGTATTTCTAGGCTTAAATCAATTTTCTTAAATTGCAAGAAGACTACAATTTAAAAAATGCTTTCTCTGAAATTTGATTTTGTTATTGAACATCAATATAATGTACAGGAACTACAAGTCTTTGTAAATAAATGTCTAAGAATAATATGTCACATCTTCTGGACAGGGCGAGTTATGAACGAATGGGTTTGGATAATGACGACGCAAGAGCTGGTAAGTCTCCATTTCCATAAAGAATGTGATTAACCTACTTCCATAAAAAAAAATGGAAATAGATTGGTCACATTCTAAGGCGCTCAACAACATCAGTTGCACGCCAAGTCTTAGAATAGAACCCCCGGAACAGCAAAATGTGTGGACATATCAAAAGCCACCCGCAACAAAATGGTTAAAAGATAATTTGACCTTTCTTAAAAATCATAATCCTAAACAAAGAAAATGGCCCAAAACAGAAATAATTGGAAGGGCTCTATAGAAACTCTATATTCCCATAGAACAAATAAGGAAAAAAAACTGAAAAATTTTAAGATTTTATTAAATTCAAACTCTTTAAAACTTTATAAATGGCCAAAATTCAGAAAAACATTATCTAGTATGACATTTTATTCAATTATTGTTGAATTTATTGACTCCATAGTCCATACAAATAAACATTCTCAAACAATTCAATCAGAATCAAGTTTAATCTAAACTTTTCAATTATAATTTTTATCAAAGGGCTCACCTGCTAGATCTTAGATTTAAAGAGCACATTTTCAAATATAGTAAAAGGTAGTAAAATCCCTTTACAACAGTTACTAAACTTGAACCATCATCTGTGCAAAATTTACACCACTCCTTCGAATACTTAAGTGAATTAACCACTCTGTCTGATATCATTGAGACCCCAATCATTTAGTTTCCCCCAAAAAAAATAAAAAACTTTAATATTATTTGAAAGTTATCAAAAACTTATTAAATAAATTTATATACTCAAAGCCACCGATGCGAAACACTCACCCTCTTTAATTATCTTTAAAAAATAATTATTATCAGGATAAACCTATAAATAAACACCTTATATATGCATGTATATAGATATATATACATATATTTAAATGTAAATTAAAAAAATCCCCGTCAAACACTTAAAAGTCATTAATGATCGTATTAGCTGATAAAGAATTAATTTTTTTTATCGTGAAATATCTTTTCAATTTTATTATTATATAAAACTTTGAATATGCTTCATTACCGTGTTAAATTTTCAATATTATTCACATAGTATAATATATACAGCAAGCGTTTATACAACATACCAAGCGTTTTTTTCATAATTTTTCTACATACAAAATTTCTTTTTTCATAGTTCATTGCTTAAGAAAATTTATTTTCATCTCATAAATTCCATAATGTGCTTTGTAATTTATCAATTATTAGTTTTATAATAAGTTTAATAATATTTCCCCCTGAAAATGTAATTTATTTTAATGTTTAACTATTTATATTGAAATATATATATATATATAGTATATACATATATAATATATGTATATATATATATACAATTTATACAAAATAAAAATAACCTGTTGAACACAAAATTCTTTTAACAATTTAAATATTTATTGTCAGTTTATTTCCCAAGTTTCATTTTATTAATTTCAATTTGCACTCTTAACACCCCTGATTTATACTCTTTAAAAATATTATAATAATATTGCAACATCTAATCGATCGCTTATAATCAACAAGTACATCAAAAAAAAACAGCTTACAACAAAATACTAATAATATATTCATAATGATCTTAACACGAGGCAAAAAAACAAGATCAAAATAAACGAACATGAACATTAAAATTGATAGTTAACATAAGCATTAAATTAAAAAAAGAAAACAAAATAGAACCAAAATATATAACAACAACAAAGTGCAAACAGATCTGAAGATTGAAATTGCCGCCAATTCGCTACATTTCATTCAACTTGTCTTTCAAATCAGTTCTAATTCAAAGAAAACAACAACATATAGGAAAACATTTAAAGTTAAAAACTTATATAAAATTATAGTTATACCAGTATACTATATGGTTCTACATTAAACTTATGATGGCAATGTCGCTAAGAAGATGAATAAATAATGGAGGTAGTGTGAGGTTAAATGCCACTGACGGTTTTTTTTTTTGAATATATGCTTTTAAGCAAGTTTGCTGACTTCCACTTTTGAAAAATTCGGACTTAAAATCTTTAGCTTATAGGATAAGCTTTCTCTGCTAACCGGTATGAACATCAGAACTAAGAGAGACTTGAATGTGCTGAATTTTTGCTTATAAGAAACTGCGGTATTTTCCTATTTGTAATCGAAGATATAAAACGTAGAAATAAATCCAAGATAGATTGTATAAGCTTTTCTTTTTGCATAATATGGTTTGTATTGTAAAATTTGTAAAATCTGTTAATAGTTTTTGTAAAATCGTATTTATTTTATATACTGAAGTCCCGCGATCCTGTAGTACAATTTTCCCCATCTTCGTTTTAGCAAAAAATATATATATTCATACCAAATTTCATTAATTTGACGATTAGAACTGGAGATTTCTTGAATAATTTGGCATTTTGTATAGAAGTCTTCCAATCCCGTAATCTGGTTTGGCCCACCTACTAAAATAACCTAACTATTCCTAACTATGAAAGAATTCATACCAAATTCCATCGAAATCGATTAAAATTTACCAGAATTTTCGTGTACACAGACCCCACACAAATGCATACACACAGAAGAACACACAAAAAATTTTTCGATTTACACGTTTCCGACAAAATGAAACAACTTTTGTGATATAAAAAAACTAATTATAAAACGAAATTCAAATTCATAATACCTTTTAAAAATTTCATTATTTTTTTATACATTTACAATTTTATAAAGACATCATCTCTGATTTTATTTTCAACAATAATAAATAGTTTCAACAACAGTATATGTTGTGTTAATCTTATAACAATAATATAGAAAAATAAAGTTTTGTTGGAATTAAAAATCAGTAGCGTTAGAAATAACTTTTTTCCTCTTATGTTTTTTTTTTGCTTATTGTTTTTGAGGTAAAACAAGAAAAACTTAAAACTTGTTTGAAAAAAAAAAAAAATTTACATTGAAAGTGAAAAGTTTAAGCGCCATGGGTGTATGACACGAGCGTTAGCAGTATGATTGAAAAATATTAAAGTAAAAGAATGCAACAAAATGTTTGAAATAAAAAACAAAAAGTTGTGATAGATTATTTTAACTCATAATTTTTATTATATATTCAATATTACATTTGAATTGTTAGTTTATTCATTCATAATTTAATTTTTTGCTATTATGATAAAAAATTATTTGGAATATTTACGAAGTTTTAAAAAAAATATTAAAAAGAAGGATACGGAATAAAAGGTGGATGGAAGACTTCATAATTCAACTCAACTCGGTCATAGGTTTCATAAATGTTAATATAGGCTTTTGATTCATTCATTAGAGTGTTTTGTTTATGTAAATATTAAGTTATCTAACCCACTGCAACTTATACATGATAATCATGAACCAAATTAAACTTTAAAATTATTGACATTTTTAAGTGTTAAACCTTTATTTACCTTCTCCCACCAGCTGCAACTTGTTCTAAGCTTTTCAAATTCCCAAAAATTGCTTAATAAAATGTATCCAGAAATTTATGCTATTGTTGGAGAAACTCTAGTAAAGCAGATCTTAAAACTATAGAACACTTAATCTGTCAAAGATCTATTCTAGAGAAGTTCTTCTTTTTCAAGAACAGAATCCTGTATATTTTTGCAAACGGATTGCTAACTAAATCTAACTCACTAGCTGGTTTATAGTAGTGCATCTTCACTAGTTGAAAGTGCACTACTATAAATCTAGAATCTAGCAACTAATGTTTAGATGTTCCTCTTTCTTTTGAAAATAAATTTCCAAGAAAACTTTTGATTTGATGTCAGTATTTTTGGCAAACTTATAAAGATGGGTCATAGGAACCTGCTAATACAAATTACGATCTTCAATCATTATTATAAAAGATCACAAAAAAGAATAAAATGATCCCTAGTGAAATGATGACACATTTATTATTCAACAACAACTTTTGTTTAGGTATCATTTTGCAAATCTGCGAAAATCAATTGCTGTACCACAAATGAATTATACAAAAACAACTACAATCCCAAGAACGATCCAACTTTTTACTTTTATAATCATAAGCTATATTTAGTATACAAAATATTAAAAAAATGGGAGCGTATTCAAATTTCGCAAATCAAAATCTCGTGTTTTCATAAATCTCGTGTTTTATAATCTTACGTGTCAAAATCACGTGTATCAAAATCACATGTTGCAAAATCTCACACTGTTTATAATTTTATAGTTGTATAGTATATATCGTATATATGTAATATAATTAGAAGCGATTTTTATAGTTGGTTTTAATATTTTTTTTAACGGGAGCTTGGGGTAACAGCCTCCATTATTTTAAAAGTTTTGTAGTTGAAATATTAATGTATAGGAAATATAATTAGAAACGATTTTATAGTTGTTTTCAAAATCAGGGTTTCAATATAATTTCTTTAGTGGACCTTTGAAGGCGGCAGCCCCCATTATTTTAAAATATTTTTTAATGTTTAATATTGAAATATGTATGCAAAACCATAATTAGGAATGATTTTGTACAAAATCAGGATTGTACGCCTTTTAAAGAAAATGTGTATATATGTATATGAGAGATTCTTAATTAGGAGGGATCCTGACTTAATAGACAGGTTTATACGCTTTTTCCAGAATATTTATATATGTGGATGCGTGAAATTCTAAATTAAGCGGGAATTTAGAGTTGTATTCAAAATCAGGGTTAAAATACGAGATTTTATAACGCAAGATTTTGATACACGAGATTTTGAAACACGAGATTTTGAAACGCGAGATTTTGTACCCAACCCTGAAAAACCTTTATTTATTCACAGTTTACAAAAATTTGTAATCACTAATCATTACTAACTATAATTTCAATCAAAAATTCCATTGAAATGATCTTCAAAGATGTGGACAACAATGACGTCTTTACGTCAAGCATGCATGATCATAGTAAATATTCTGTTTTTTGCTTTTTGTATTCAAAATGCTCTCTCAAGTAAAAGAAAGGTACACAAGTAATAAAAAGAAGTTAAAAATGAAGGTAAAAGTTATTTATTATATTAGATGATTATCACTAAACAAAATCAGATAAACAAACTCATGCAGTCATCAAGCAATGCGATAGATTCTATTACAAAGTTCAAATATGTTTTCTCATCATTTTTCCTTTTTTTTTTTCTTTTTCGTGTAATCAAGATTATTATCAGCTGCAGATTAACTCTTACTTACCTTTTAGATGTTAAATTAACTACTGGTAGTTGAAATTGATAAACACGAGTAGAGTATCTTATAAGTTAAAACAAAAAGTAAAATTATTTTATTCAGCTGGCAGAGAAATGAAGTAATTAGAAAATGATTAATGCATAAAAGAAAATGAAATTAAACAATTTTTTAATAATTATAAGTTTTTTGTTTAATAATTGGTTTGAAATAATCTTATTAAATTGATAAAAAAAATAGTAAATATATATATATATTTTAAAAAAAATTTTTAAAATTACTATAATATTTAGTTAATGGGAAAATCACATTAAAACTCAATAATGAGAATTTAAAATTTTGTTAATTTATGACAATTTATAAAAATGAAAAACTTAATTGTACCTTTACACAGTTCAGATAAGCAAATTCTGACCATTTTGAGAATTAACCTAATTTTCCAAGTGAAACTGAAATTAAAATTTAAAATGGTGTTCATCAGTTTTCAAATATTTGTTAACATATATTTTTGAAAGTTTTAAAACAATCTACAGAATTTATTTTGAAAATAAGATAGCCAGAGTTTTTTAATCAAATTTGCAATTCAAATTATCAACATCGAATACATCTTGATATTAAATACATATTTTTTAGCCCACTATTCACACTGTCTACATCTTTTTATGGCACTACACTGTGTTGCTTTCAAAATAATTTGAATATATATGATCCTGAATATCTGCAATCCTAAATATTTTAAACCAAAACCCCCAAGTTCTTCCAAATCCCTATACTTGAAACTATATTATACATGTGTGTCGCAGGTTCTAAAGTTTGGTTAAAAAAAAGGGGGGAGTTTGATGGGTTACACATAGTAGCATATTCTATATACATCAAAATGTAAGTTTGTTTATATGTTTTTTGTTTGTTTGTTCGTTGTTTGTATGTGGCGAATAGACTTCCAAACTGCTGAGCCATTTATTATGAAAATTTATATATAGAGGTTTTTGGGTGCGAAAAGAAATGCTGGACTAAAAATTTTGCTCTAAAGGACCGCCTTAGTTGAATTGGTGCAAATAGAGAACTGCTTCTAAGAATTAAACGTCAGAAAACATCATACTTTAGTTATATTATGCGAGGAAGCAAATATGAATTGCTTCAACTTATTGTCCAAGGCAAAATTGAAGGAAGAAGAGGCATATGTAGGAAACAAATGTCATGGAAAAAAAACATCAGACAGTGGACAGGCGTTTCAGATGTAAGAGAGCTAATGTACATAGGGGACCGCATAAATCATCAACAGTTGATTAAGAGTATCATATGATCGTTAACATCCAATAATGGATATGCAGCAAAAGAAGAAGAGGACCGATTGACTTCAAATTTTGTATACGTGATGCTCCTTGAGAACCTTAGTTGACATTATTAACAGACTTGAAATTTGTTAACCCATGTCGGCCTGTGGTCAAAAAAATGTTGGAAACAAATCTCGTCAAATTTTGCCAGAGAGTAAATATATATAGAGATCACAGAGTAATTGAGTTCACTGTTATATAACATTGACTATATAAATATGTGCAGATACATTTTTTTTTGTATGAGAGCTAAGATAGGGCTCTGATTGTATAATGTAGAAATTTTGGAAATTGTTTGTTGAAAGCGGCTTATTTTTCTCATATTTTAAAATAAAAGTTTTCAAAGTATCTCAGAACTTCTAAAATCTTTGTATATTCAGCTCTAATTTTAAATACTGTTTTGGGAGAAGCAGATTTTTATTCTAATATCATACATAAAATTTTATAAATTTTTTATTCTCGTTTTATTAGCTGCTGATAAAAACTTTTAAAAACAAATATTTATAACCCTACAAGAACTTTTATTAATGGAATCATTTAAGCCATAACAACTAAGGAAAAGTTATAGACTGGAGTAAATCCAAAAAAATCAATTAAACAGTCAATTATTAACTAAAGACCAACATCATTTCAAATCCAGAATAAATCTTTGCATTTCAGAGCAAAATTTATTGTAAAAAATATATTGTAATAAAAAATTGCTTTTTCGACCTAAAATACGATGTCAAAAAAAAAAAACAATCAATTCAACTTTTATTAGTTCATATTAATTTCACACTTTCTATAATTAAGGTAAATAAATTTTGGAAGAAAACAAATGGAAAATTTTTAAAACACGAAAACAAAACAAATTTTTCAATGTCAAAAATTAAAGCCATTCTTCTATATTATTCAGTCTGTATGAGTAACTAACTAGTTTATTGGATGACGTAAAATATGACAATTTCTCAAAAATGTAATCCTTGTATAAGCGATAAGGATTGCTCACCCTTTCTAAATCGATTCGAATCGAAATCTTTGACGTATTTTTCAGTTTAAAAGTTAAGAAATTATATTTGCACACGATTGTCAATTATTCTGAAATAATTTAAAAACCACTTAAACTAACTTTGATCTAAACTTAAACAAACTTGTCATTTATAATACATTAAACTTGTTTAAGTTGAATGCACTTTGTTTTAATTATAGTTTGAAAAACCTTGAATTATAAATGTATCAGATTAGCAACAAATTGATTAAGTAATAACTATTGTAACCAAACAAAATATCGAAGAAAGTTGCATAACTGAATGCAATTCATTATATTTATTTGCATTTTGTTTATAATAAAAACAACAATTAGATAATTGTTCTAATTACTTTATTTATTAAAAAAAAAGGTAATTTAAATTTTTAAAACAATTTTACAATTCAAAGGCCTACAGTATAGGAAATTTCGCATTTTTAATTAAAAATTTTTGTATAAATTTTTATATAAAGTATCTATAAATTAAATTATATGCATTTATTTTATTACAAAGAAAACATTTCTAAAAATGTTTAATCATTAACTAATTTTATGTATTTTTTACAAAGCAATCTTATTAATTTATCATAAGATTTTTGAGTTTCTAATTTAAAGGGTAATTACATAAAATTAATACAAGGAGCAATTAAGACTTTATTAAAATAAATATTAATTAGTATTTACATTAATTATTATTTAATTAAAACTAACACAAGTATTTACATTAATTAATTAAAAAAAAAAATTAAATAAATAATTTACAATTCTAATGTAATTTTTGATTTAGACATAATTACTAATCATAATAAAATCTAGTTTTTTGGAGTGCATTCCAGTATGTTACTGTTTTTTAACTTCAACCTATTATTTTCTATCACCAATTCCGTTGAGGCTATAAGTTAATGGAAGTTAGTAGATATGAAGAAGCTTGTGTTCACAATAAGGCTTCCTTAACCTTAAAGCTTGCGAGACTAATGATTAATAATTTTAACCGCTAATGTTCTGCTTAGAAGTGATAAATAAGAGTTATTAAGATCTAATTAAAGTATAAATCCAATACATAAACACAAAAGATTTGAGTTAAATACTAATTATTTTAATAAATATATTAAGTAATTTAAATTAGTTCTTACTCTGAACTGGAAATTCTTTTACGAGTTTAAATTATGATACCAAGGGGTTTCCTCATCCATCGCACTATAATAGTGGTTTATCATACTAAATTTTCATTAACGAAATTTCAATTCCAAATATTATTAGTTATTTCCGAACCACATCTTGTTGTTGTTGTTGTTGTGGTTGTTGTTGTTGTTGTTGTTGTTGTTGTTGTTGTTTTTGTTGTTGTTGTTATTCTGAAGGGAAGGAAACGCTGGTCTCCCTCACACCTGTTGCGCACCCCTGATCTCAGAGTCGTTCGTATTTCACTACAGCGCCTCGTTGAACCATTTTATACGGACCTCATCTTACTTCACACTGAATTATTTGTCCAAATTAATTTTTTTCAAGATTTAAATGTAAGTTTTTATCATAATATAAAAAATCATATATAAATATAGCTAATACAGATATATAGCTTTGTCTAAGATACTAGATGATGTACAAACATTTGTATATTTAAAATCTTATACAATATATTTAAAATCTTATACAATAGCTACTGTCGAGTAATCAACGGCTTAATGAATATAATGATTACAGAAAATTAAGTCTAGTCTAAATGCCAAGTCAAGAATGTCCAATAATCCTTAAAGTATGGGAAAAGGAATAAAATAAAACAAAAATGTTTAGGGCTAGTATCAAGTCCTAATGTTAAAGATTCATATTTCGACACACAATATATTTTTGAAGAACTAATTTATAAACTGTCTACCACTCTTACGTAATTAATTGTTATTCTGTTATAATTTTATTATATATTTTACATTGTTTATTTGCCAATATTAAAACTTTTATTCAAATTTATAATCAACAATTAATTTAATATTTCGTTTTTTTTTTAATTTTAGCTTAGCGGTCGTTTTTGCAAATATTTATAAAAAAAAAAAATTTCTATCAAAACGACGATGCAATCTGTTTTGAATGGAAATTTTTTTAAAAAATGAACTACCTGATGGCATTTACACTTCTCGTATCAATACAAAAAGGTATTTCAATTAATTTTTTCCAACAATCACCAACTACATTTCAGTCTACATCATCCTCAACATCAACAACTATTAATAATAGCCATCAATACGGTAATCAACAACATCATTCAACAGGTATGTAAAAAAAAAAAAAACCATATAATAACAGTTTATCTGAAAAAATAATTAAAATTAATAAAAAATTAATTTTCGTTTTAATCTGTCGATTATTATGAAGGTTGTAATATTTTTAATATTAACGTCTTGAAAAATTAATGTATGTAACTTATATGCATTATGTTGTCTTAATGGACATTTATTGTTTTAATAAAATAAGGAATCAAATTGAAGTGAATATTTCTTTTTCATTCAATATTTTAGAGGCTGTCAATACAACAGTTTGTTATCGTAACTTTTTCACGTGAAATAAAAGATCAATAAAAAAAGAGTAATAAATATTCGAGAAGCGATACTCTACGATACTCTAATAGATCGTTCTTACTATAAACAAACAATGAATGAAGCTGGATAGAGGTCTTCACTTGACTCAAACTTGTATTATAAAAAAATCTATAACTGTTAAACTGGAACTACCTATTTCAATACGGTATCTATGGTTAATTTACTTAACATTAAAATTTCATTCAGCGAAACGTCAAAAAAACCATTTCTTTAAAGGATAATAAAGTATTTAAAACTTTACATTGAATATGCACTGTTGTTGTAAAATGACATTGATTACCCTATCAAAAAAAAGTGTATACACTCTACGCTCTACGTTTTCAATGAACTTTATGCGACTAGCAGACGCATTTGATTAAATTGTGAAACTTGAAATTTGACAAAACCAAAAAAAAATAGTTGAAGAATCAAAAAGTTCTTATTGCGCCTAGTTGGGTTAAAATAGAATGCCATTATTTCCATGTATAAACTTAAAACCATGTACAATTAGCAATTGGAAAAGAAAACAAAGCTTTACGAGCGTGCAAAAGACTGTTTTACAATAAAATAATTAGTTCACAAGTTAAAATCATTGCCTACCAATCTTTAATAAGACTAACTCTGACACATCGCATTCCGATTTGGTATAATGTAAGTGCCAGCCATATGGAAAATTTTCGTTAATTTGAAAGAAAGTGTATAAAAGTATGTTAAAAAAAGTCACGAAAACCCGAATGTGACTACAAGCATTTCTATTCTAATAAATAGTTGTACAATGAATGCAACATAAACAGAATCGATAGCTACAAAATAAATCTTTTTTTTTTTTTATTCCTTTAAGGAGTATAGGGCATTCACCAAGTTTATTTTAAACTAAGCTTCAGTTTCTTTAATCATAATATTCACTAAGCCGTTGATTACTCGGCTGTAGCTATTGTATAAGGTTATGAAATATGAATGCAGAAATGTTAACTTTTTGCGCCATCTATAATATTATACAAGAATTATTTATATATTTTTATTAAATCTTATTTTATATTACGATATAAACTATTACGATATAATTATACAATTTTACGATATTTTTTTATTAGATATGATCTGACCGAGGTTTGAACCCAAGACCTTCCACATGAAAGGCGGCGTCTTTACCACTACGCCATTGGTCAAAATAAATCTAACTCGAAATTATTATGATAGAGCACTAAACTTTCCAGAAAATTGTTTAATATCAAATAAATTTGTTTAAAATCATAATCTGTATCTATAATGGTAGTTTTTATAACTCTTCTCTATAAACAAACAATACGAATTTTGAAAAGTTATCTACTAATAATTTCATGTCTTAAATTTAAAAATGAAGTTCATATTGTTATACCCTATAAATATTTTTACAATAAATCTGTCAAATAATATCCACTTCTAAACTTCAAACTGTTCATTTTTACAAATGTAAGTATTTTGTCCATGAATTTTCGATTTTTGAAATCATTACAAAATTTTTTCAATACTAAATTTTATCTATTGTCTATTTTGTATTTATTTTTTGAAAGATAAAATACAAACATATTCAATTAAAATTTTAATATTTCAATTTGTTATTTTAACAATGACATAAATATTAAAGTTAACTTGGAATTTCAATATTAAGAAAAATCGATTGTGAACAATTACTGCATTATCACTAACTACACAATGCAATGACATGCTATAATTAATTATTATATTAGAAAAATTATATCAAAGAAAAAATATACATATATTGGTCCAAAATTGTTATCGAGCATCAATTATCAAATAATCAAAATTAAAGGCTAAAAAAACTAAAGGTGTCTTTCAATATACCATCAACTCATTCTACAAGAGATCTGAATAATACCTAAAGTTTATTTTAAATTTAAAAAACTCTATTTTGGAAAAAAAAAATTTAATAACCAACTATTTAAAAAAACGGGGAAGAGTGTAGTAGAGTAGAGTAGACTGTGTCAACTCTGGGATATCTGTATGTCCGTAATATAAACATTATATCATTACTGGTTAATTACTTTTTGCATAATTTTAAATGTACATTCGGCTTTCAGTTATGAACGAGAGAAAATATAAGTTTAAAGACAACTCTTCGAACCTCTTCCACTTCATCGACTATATTTTATTCAGACGTTGGCCATTAAAATTATATACTATTGACAAAATTTCAAACATTCAGCTTTATTATGTATAAAGTAATGCTCATGGGGAGTATGAAGTATGGCAACTACGCGAACCTAATGCAGTAGACCAAACAAATTTTGCACAAACTTTGGTCATAAAACTAAACTATTTAAAACTAATTATTTCGGATTTCAATAGCGATGACGACTATTGCATAAAAACAAGTTTGTGAAAATTTCAAAATCCTAGCTCCTTTAATTTTCGAGTTATTGTGATGAAGGACGGACGAATGGACATACATAGCTAAATCGATTTACATTTTATATTTTTGAGGCAATATCTTACCCCACCCTTCTCTGCGTCACAAACGTAATGGCAAATTTAGTATACCCTATTGACGGATATAATATCTAACTGTAAAAATAACTTAAATAACTATTTGAGTTATTAACTTATTTTCAATGTGGTTTATACTGAGAGAGTTTTCAAAAATGATTTAACTAACTTTTTATTAACTCACATATTGTAATGTATACTGAAAAATATAATTAAAACGGAAGGATAACTTCCGATATTATAATTAGAACTAGATGTACATGCATATAAAATAATCTGAATGAAATAGATATATAAGTTATTTTAAATTAAACAAAAAACTATCGTTTTTTTAGCACATTTTCAAAAAATTTTGTAAAAATGTGCCTATATAGTTTAACTCTGTCCGTCCGTCTGTCCGTATGTTTACAAAAACTTTTACATCGTTTGAAATAGAAAAAAGAAATTTTAGCCAAGAGTAGGTATTACAAAAAAAATAATTTGGTAGAACAATTTTTTTCTGTAGCCCCACCCGTTACGGAGCTGCAGCCCCCCAAAGTTGGGAAAAGCCCTATATTCAAATGGTTATAACAAGAGTTCTGTTAGGTGAATTTTCAATCAAATGGCAAAAGATAGTTGGTTTTATAATCTTTATAAATTTTTAAAAGACCAATGTTTAGGGTTGCCAAACGGTACTAAAATTTACAATTATGCAAAACTCAATTTTTGGCTACACATATCTCCTAAACGGGCTAAGCTAGGGTCTTATAATTTTAGGAGTAGTTAGATCCTTAAAAATTAGTAGGAGTCGGTTAACAAAATTTTTTTGTCACGTCTCCTGTTTAGCAGCTATAAGGGCTCGAAAATTGAAATTTTGCTATTTTTAAACACCTGTAACTTGAATACCTGTTCAAATTTTTTTTTGTTAATATACAAAATTTGCAGGTCCAACATTATACTTTAACATATGTTAAAAGATTTTCTTAAATTTAAAAGCGGTTCTTTAGTTGAAGAAAGTGTCTCTCAGTTTTAACCATTTTTGCTTAAATAATAAAATTCTAAGTAAAATTCCAAATTTTGGTAGAATTCATAGTTTAATTCCTTAAACCTAAAAAAGTTGGGGGAAGGGGAGTAGTGACGATTAGATCTTTAAGAAATTGGGCAACCTTCCCCTATTGAGGGGCTATTTGGACTTAAAAATTAAAAAATTTACTGTTTCTATAAGTAAGTAGTAACTTAGTCACCAACGTATATATTTCGTAAATTAAACGTTAACATTGAAGCTTCAACATTATATTCCATTAAAATACTCACTATGAATTACTTACTATTTTGAAAATGTGCTTTTTTAAAAACCTTTGGTTTTTTTCATCACTTGTTTATTATACTACTTATACATATAGTACTTATGTTAAAGTTTTTATTGCAATTTTTTTTTTTAAATTAACGAACATAATACACATTAACAAACATTTTAAGTTTAATAGTCTGGAAATTTTTATACTGCTATACGACTATAGTTTTTTTTCAAATTATAAAACAATAGTTATTTTTTAAATAAGATTTTAATACAACAAAATTGCAAAAAATTCAGTTTTGAAACAATCTTTAAATATTTTATAAAAAAAAAATAAAACTTTTATAATGATTATAGTTCAATCAAAAGTTTATAATAGTTAATTTAAACTTTCACTATCAACTATTATAAGTTAGATTGTAATTTAAAACAATAAAATTGATTTTAAACTGTTGAATGTTTTTTTTTTAGCCTTATAAAACAATAAACTTGAAAAAATTATAAAAATATAAAAATATAATTTTATTTGTTGTTATTTTTTTTAAAGACTCCGATTATATTCATAACTTAATTTTAAACGGAAATAAATTAATTACACGTTTTTGTTATTGAATGTTAAATAATTTTTTTTTTTTTTTGTAATTTAATTAAATAACTCTTTTTATTAATATATTAAACTTGTCATATATACATAATATTATGCAAAGGACCGTGATTACAATGTTATAACAACAATTATATTAATGGTTATGTAAAATATTTAACAACTCCGCCTTTAAATATGCAATTAGTTATAAAGAGTTTAAAAAAAAAAGTTATCTAATGCTTACAAAATTTTATTGGGACCGAGGTAAAGTAGTGGTTAAGTACATGACTAATACACCGAAGATGGTTCAATTTCAGAATGTATCGTAAAATGTTAGACAGGGTGTTTCCTAATTACCGCACTACTATATACCACTGTATAAGTACTTAAGAGTAAAAATATTTTGTGTAAAGGAGTTAAGCTAGGTCTCTTCTAGTTTCCAAGATATAAGGACTAAAATAAAATTTCAATTTTTGTTTTTTTTTAAGTTTTAAATAATTTTAACTTAAAATTTTGTAAAATATATTCGAAAGCTTGATAAATCCTCTTTTAAACAAGTATCTATTCAACTTTCTATGTTTTACAGTTTCAGAACTACGAGCTTCTAAATATAAAAATAGTTTTAACTTTTTTGTTTTTTAAAAAAAAAAAAACACTTTTTTCTACTTATAGGTATCTATGCAGTGGTATAGATCGATCCCGTGATTCAGTTTGATTCATCTGTGGTTTTTTATTTGGGCTAAAGCATTCGTGCCAAATTTAATTAAAATCGGTTTTTGATGAATAATTAGCACTTGACATTCCAGAAACTCGTAGAATCTCTAAACCCCCTGCTCTTCACTGGTACCCACCACTTGTCTATGTATCAAGATTGAGCTCATTCCGGCGGTAATAAATTCTAGGTTCGAAAAGTGTGGTGTTTTTGTATGGGAGTCTCCCGATGCAGTAGTTCGATTTCTGACCCATCTACGAACTTAACCATACGATTGCCGAAGAAAACATTCATACCAAATTTTATCTAAATCGGTTAAAATTTACGCGCGTTAACATGTAGCAGATACATAAATACATACACACACATACAGACGAAAAAAATATTTTCAGCATAATGCGTCTCTGCATGGAACAACTTTTTTTAACAATTATTTTAATTTTTCTTTTTACCGAGGAATTTAAAACCTTTTATTTTATAGAATTGATAACTTATTGATAACTAGTCGTCGTCGTCCTTATTGGTAGTCCTTTCTGATATTTAATTCCTTAATTAAAACTGGATTCGACCCAAAGTTAAAATTCTTCAATAAAACTGTCAAAGGAAGTCAACTAAATTAAAAAAAAAACGAATAAAACAAATAATTAAAGTCAAACCAGATTTTTGAACTGTTAAATCATTTCTAATTTATTTTCAAACAAATATTTACGGAAATTCGAATCAATTTTCTAAAAATATAATTTTTAATATTATTAATTAACAGAAAGAAATTAAAAGAACAATGTCGTAAATTTGAAACAAAAATAAATGTTGCGGTTTATTAACCATAATTGTGGTTTAGTCCCTTTTATTTAACAATTTTTAAAATGTATACAGCCATGTCTTTAAAATACGGAAATTCAGCATTTTTTGAAAATTAAAATTTTTAAAAAAACCACAAAATTCATTAAATTGTTATGGTTCTGAATTATGAAATATTAAAAAGCAATCCTTATTATTGTAAACGTTCTTTGAATATAAAAAAAAAGTCCCTTCAATTGAAATTAAATATTGTAAATCGTAAATGTTTGTTACAATTGGTAATGTAACTTAATTAAAAGATGGTGGTTTTTTTAATTTTATAGCGGTTACATTTTAATTGAAAATAGTTTATTATATAAAAAATTTGTAATTTCCTTTTTTTTTATTTAAATACCAATTGTTACCAATTAAATAGTTATTCAGTATATAGGTAAACTTTGTTTTTTTATTAAAATTTACTTATATATCATTTAATATGGTATTTATAAAATTAATTGTGTGTGTGACTTCTTTTAAAATTTATCTGACATAAATTTTTCAATAGAACATTATTTAACTTAACCACTTTACAATTTCACCTAATTTATAAAATATGACACAATTATAATACATTTTTATACCAAATTTATTTGTTTTAATTTATTATACAAATAAAAGTTTTCGAAAAAAAAAATTCAATTGTTACTCTTTATATATTGAATTAACACTTGATTATTCAATTCATTCATTGATATTGAACTGAAAAATAAATTGCCTTTTGTCAAACACCTTCACTTTTTCATTTTAAAATTTTGTTTTTAAAAATCAAAAACAGAGAGAATTCAATTTTTCGTTTTAAATTTTTAAATAATTTTAAAGCAGTATGTGATAAAAGAATTATATACAGAATTTAAATGCTTGATCCCACATTCTATACGTAACCGCAATCTGATTAAGCGTCAGCTATAGCTTCATTCAAATGTACTCACTTTAATATTTACCTACTTTAAATTTTAATGTTAGAAATGAATCGAACAATTTAAAAAATTTTAATGATTAAATATGTTCTAAAGAATAAATTCAGCTTAATGAAACATAGCTGTTCCTATGACATGTGTTTCATTTCTACCCGTTTCAGTTTGTCAAAATATCGATACAATCGATTGTTTTTTTTTTAAGTTACATTATTTTATTTCAATTGACAATGACAGCTAATGACAGCTCATTTTACCAACCGATATATCTCTATGATGACGATTACCGATTTTCTTTAGGGAAAGTGTAAATTTTTTTTCTGTTCATTAAAAAAGTTATTAAATTATAATACTGTTCATTAAAAATTTTATTTAATTCAGTTAGATTCTAATAGCAAACCCAGAGTCACTAATGTCATTTCCCATTTCTGTAACTAAACTATACATTTGTATCACAGGTTCCTTCCTAAAGTTTGGTTCAAAAAGGGCGTGGTTTTAGCGTGTTAAAGTCGCACACTATCCAAATAAACACCACATAGTTTCAATGGGTGGCTTTCGAGCTTTCCTATCCTTGTTAATAAAATCGAATTAATGAACGACGAGTTTTAAATCACATAATCCATTTTAAATATAAATCGACTATTACAACTCTTGAATTTCGAAAAGTAAAGACCTTTGTTAAGTATTAGAACATAACCAACGAAAGGGAACCTTTGTAATACCGGTATATTTTAATTTATACATACCAGCTTATAGTTCCGAAACTTTTAGAATTAAAATGGAAAATTGAAAGACACAAACAACGATAATTTAATACAAAATATGTATATATTTATATTCAATTTAAAAGAATTTTATTCTTCTGTACCTTCTGTAAAATCGAAAAAACAAAATGAAAGAATAATAATATTAAATTGAATTGAATATGATAACAGAAGAGAATATAATGTATTTTCAGATGCAAAACCAGGTAACAATATCAATACTAAAATACCTGTTACAGATAATAATGGTAGCAACAACAATATAAAGTGAAAAGGAACATTTTTTTTTCAAATGTTGCAGGAAATGACATATAATGTTGGTTGTGTTTTATTTTCTCAATTTCTTTTTTTTTGTTTTTAATTTCTTTTATTTTTTCTTTAAACAAATAAATAGCACTAAAAGTATTTCAATTCAATAAAAATAAAATTTATTTTGTTTTGTAAAAAAAAGTGGATGCTTTTGTTAAAATAAAATCGTTTTAAACATTTACTTTGGAATTACTAATCCCTAACAATAAAGATGTACATATTAAAATGAAACGGAAACGGATTAAATTTTATTCCGAAGAATCTGAAAATTTAAGAATTTAATAAGTTTAATTAGGTTATGTTGATTTTTTTAAAAGAATTTGCAACATTTAAAACGGTTTAATATTGTGGATAAAGGTAAACAAGAAATTGACCTTGTCAAATTAAATAAATAGCTATAAACCCACATTTTAGCTATTGCAGTTAAACTGTTAAGCCCGTCTATACTATAGGTACATGTTGAAACAGGAGGAACATATTATTATATTCTTATCATTATCTTAATGAATTCCACATACAATTTAAACATGAGATAGTACTTGGCCTTATAACATAAGAAACGTCTTTGATTTTCAATAGATACAATTCTATTTTGTTTATTTTGTAACAATTTTGTATTTGAGTTATATGGTATTCTATATCTGTGAGTTATATTATTCAATTCAATTATTTGTTTATATTTGGTATTTGTTTATATTTATATATATAGTTATATTAATGATTTTTTTTATTAAAGATATATAATTATTAAATATTGATTAAGCCTTTAATTTAAACCCAATGGCGAATGGTAGCCAGATAAAAGGTTTTTTCATTTTCATTGGGACTCGAACCCCCCCCCCCCCCTTTCGCATGAAAGATCGGAACTCAAACCACTGTGCCACCCAGTTATAAAACCAGTGTTTCACCAAGTTAGTTTTAGTCTAATAAAGCTCAACTTTCATTGGCGTATCTTTTCCAAATCTTTGGTGATTTTCAATACTGTCACCCTAACCTCTTAAAATATGTATCATATCAATTTAATTTTTTTGACATAACAAACCGTTATAATTTAGAATTAACTCCTAAAGTTTTATTGTGTTAATCAATGCGAATCCTCCTTAAAAATGAAATAAAAAACATAATTTTAAAATATCAAATCAAATGCTTTATATCATACATCTTATAACTTATTATGTTTATTAAAAGATTGTAAAAAAAAACGAATTAATTACTTCATTTTTAATTAAATTTTTATTAAAAAAAAAAAATATATACGAATATGTATATATATAGTGCATATACAAATATACATATGTTTGTAGCTTTCAATTTATTGCTTACATTTTAAATATTAAAAAAAAATAATTAAAAGCCTATTAAAGTATGACCACCAAAAATCCTTAATTTATTTAATTGCATCATTTGGTCTATCCTTTTAATTGATGCCATATCCAACATTTTTTTAATTTATAAATTAGTCATGACGTGACTGTTATTCTTATTTTTACTTTTACAAGTAAAGAAAAACTTTTAAGCAATTTAAAAATTTTATTTTACGTCTTCAATGTAAATCGGGTTTTCTTCTATAAAAAACCTGGGACATTTGCCAAATTATTAGCTTTGAACAAGCCATTGATTAATCGTCTGCAGCTTGTTGTGCGCCATTTAGTAATTGAACTATTCAATATTTATTTTATATTTTAACCCGAACCCTTTCGAGTGAATGTGCGATAATTACGGTATTGATCAAATATGGTCAATAGCTATGATATGCCTTTTTGTTATTTTTTAAATGTTCTCCTAAACTTAAGGAATCCTATCAGGCTGTATAACATTTTAAAAATTTTATGAACACTCGGACGAACAGACAGCCATTGTAAAGGCACATTTTTTTCAAACATATTTTATTTTAAAAAGGACTAAAAATCACTTAATTATTTATTGACCACCAACCTCAATCTTAACCAAAATTAATTATTAACCGCCTACTTTATCCCTTTTCAATTATTAAACCTTTGAATTGAATTTTTTATAAATTTTCCATGCACCTTCTGTCTACGACAATAAAGAAATACAGAAAAAAACCAGATTTATTAATTTATTACTACAAAAAAAATATTGTGATGTTGAACTTGAAAACGATTAGCAATTAATAAGTAAAATTTATAAGTTCATTGATATTTCGACCCAATTCCAAGTAAGATAACATTATTGATATTTCTTCTACTTGCGTGACTTCCAAAGTACCCACATTTCATTCATTTTTTTTCAAAATTATCACTTTTTACTTGTTATTATTATCGTATTCGCAGGTATTATATATTACATAGCTAGCTGGAGATATATATACACAGTATCCAATATAAGTTTCGCAATTTTAAAAATGCAACTGCAATTTTTTATTAACTTTTTTATACTGTAAAAAAACAAATAAAAATATTAACTGAACTTTTAATAATAAAAAAAAAAAACATATTACTGGTTTAAATCCACAACAACACGCAAATTCATTCACCTTCTCAAGGAAGTCAACCGTTAATATAAAGGTATTAAATAACTTCTTATATTACATCGAACATAAGAGAATTACATGAACTTTCGATTTTAGTGAATGTTATATTGTTTTTGTTTTTTAATTAAATATTGTATACCCATGTATCTTTAAATTAACATATGTATCTGTAGATATAAAAATCTGATAAAACATATTTAGATGCGCACGTGACTCATGCATCTTTCAAAATATTATACACTGAAAAACTGTGGTCAGTAGTCATAACAAAATAAAATCTTCATCTGGAAATTTGGGGTGAACGTAATGATGATGGAAATGATATTGAAAAAGAGAATTATAAAAGCAAAATATATATATATATATAACCAGTAGCTAACAGATATTACGTGCCATAATCAAATTGAAACAAAAAAACATAATTGCGCGATAATTTTTGAAATAAAACAAATCGTTAAGCAATTTTCATTTAAAATAAAATTTTCCATTGGAGTTTTTATTTCTATGCACATTCGGTTTTATTTTAAAGTCATTATTGAAATTTTTTACTATACATATTTGAATGCTTTTTCATAACAGTACTATCATTTTCAAGCCTGCGACAGCGAGCGATTTTTTTGAGCGCAACTGGTTTTATAATTTTGTGTTCACTTGTTGCTCTTCTAGAAAGGCATCGGTCACTTATATGATAACAAATACGTTTGAAATTTATTTCTGAAAAATCACTGGTATGTTGTCTGTGTACTGACGCCTTAGTTTCTTGATTAAAAATGTCATGCCTTATAAAATCTAAATTATAACCTAAAATATAAATTTCAAAAATTAAAAACTTAGATACATTTTACAAATTAAATAATTACTAAATTACACTAATTACAATTAATATTACGAAGTAATGTAAACTAATATTTAAATTTAAATTTTATTAATTCCTAATAACAATTAAATTAGCTAATTCTTTGTTTACATTAACTAGTAAATATTATTTGAAAAATTTGCATAAATGATGCACTATTGAACTAGTAATAAACAAATTAAAAACTCATTAAACTTTTAAAGTTCAATATTAAAAACAAAAAAATTAAATATCATATTGTCGTCAAAACCTCTTAAAATATACGCACTTCTCCCTTTTGCAAAATATTAATTATTATTCATAATTATACTCCGCCTTAAAGGGTTAAAAAATGTCAATTAATTAATAATAAAGGTTAACAATAATCAGTTGACGCAATATTATAATACTTTTATTTTTAATATTTTTTTTAAAATTAAAATTGTTCCAATATTCAATTTTAAAATTGAACTAAAAAGAACAATCTATGATGTATAAGTCTTAAAACTTGTTAACATAATTACATATAATTATAACTAAATAAATACGTATATTGGTTTTTTGAAAGATGCTATACTACAAAGTAAATTATAAGTTTTATATTAAATAAATTAAATAACATCTTAAAGCAAAAAGGTGAAATACATGTTAATACCATTTATTGTCCAAATTTCATTATTTTGAAAATGTTTTTTTTATTAATAAGTTTAAAATGGATTTAGAACATCCTAGAACATTTGAAAAGTACAGATTCATTGCAGTTTGCAAAGTCGGTGTTCATTAGTTTTCACAAAAGCTGGTGCGAAAGAGTTCTACCCTGTTGCTAATTAAATTGTTCTACAATATTCTTACCAATACTTTTTTGTACAATTTTTTACAGATGAATAATTATTTTTTAGGAATTTCAAACAAGGGATTTCAACTAATTTTTAGATCTTTTGTTAGCAATTTATTATATCTAGAGACACTTTCTTTAATTTTAAAAAATAATAATAGTCAAATAGTCAAGAAAACGATTCATATACCAAAAATTATGATGTTAAAGCTTTAACTAATTTACTAAATAGTAATATATAAACTTAAAATTAATTTGGAGAGGTTTTAAATTAAAGTTGTTTGAAAATTACAAATTTTCAATTTTGACAATTCGTAAACGGAGAGCCATACCGTAATTTTTTCTTTAAAGTCTCATTTTAATTTATAATATTTTAGTTCTCTCCAAATTTCATAATAGTAACTTAAAGTACCGTACAACAACTCTATAAATTTGAGTCACATATATTAATAAAACTTATATTAGCAGCTGTTTTTTTGGCATTCTTAGCTTAAAATTATTATAACAATTTACATAAATTTAATATCCCTCCAAATTTCCCCATCCACCATAATTCTAAATTCCCAAATTCTAAATCTCCCACAATCCTAAAATCCTTTCATATTCCCATCCCTTTAACCAAACTGTACATTTATATCACAGATTTCTTCCAAAAGTTTGGTTAAAAAAAATTAGAATTTCGCTCACTACCCAACGAATTACCGCACAGCTTCAATGGATGGCTTTCGAGCGTTTCCTTCCCTCGCAAAAAAAAAAAAATAACAAATTTTATATAAAGTGCTTTTTCAAATTTTGGGAGCTTTTATTTTTATTTTTTTAATCTTTGTAGCTCCGTAAAAGATTAAGATACAAAAAAAAAATTGTTTTCAATACCTACGCTTAGTTAAAATTTCTTTTATCTATTTCCCATGGTATAAAAGTTGGAACAAAGTTACACGGTCAGTTCCACTGTCAGAGTAAAATTATATATGCACATTATTTACAAAATTTTTTGAAAATTTGCTAAAAAATATTTGGTATATTATTAAGTATTTATAAATTTTTATTATAAATATTTATAAATGGTAGAAACTTAAAACTATATTTTATGGTATAAAATTTGAAATTAAACAGGGTGTTAACGTGTCAAATTTAAAAGTTTGACGTTTGATCGTTTGCAGTTCTGCTCAACTTTTTTCTGTCCTATCCTGTTAATTAGTTAGTTATATTTATAGAACTAACTATACTTTTTAATATTTTATTCATTTACAATTCTTTAATAATATATTCTTTTAATAAAAAAATTAAATTATAATTTATAATTAAAAACAAATGCATTCTTAATAACTTAATAACTTTAATACCATACAAAAATTGAAATTGACCTTAAACGTCAATATCCATTTTACATGACTAAAGTATTTAATTATTTTATCCAGATAATTTTAATATATTAATTAAATTTTACAAACAATTTAATATAATTAAATTTGAACTATTTTAGAAAACTGCAATATATTAATAAATTAATACTTCAGAAAATGTCAACAATCTGGAAAATTTTATGATAAAATTTAAATTATAATGAAAAAAAAAAAATTACTTTGAACTTTTAAATTTACTCACGTGTACATTATTAAATAAAAACTTTTGAAAATTTATTTGTTTTTCTAGAAAATACTTATATTTGTTTTTTAACGTTGTTAACTTGTTTATCAAATACCATAAAACAATCTTGAACAATTTGTATTGGAAATAAAAGAAAAATGGACTTTTGGAATTTGACTAATCTTTGGAAAAGACGAATTAAAATTTTAGCTAGCAAAAAATAAGTATCATCAGAGATTATACATCTCTGATCTAGTCTCTATAGTCTCTGATGTAAACAATAAGTTTAATTTCAAAAAGTAATAAAAAAATATACACTCAGGATGATTGTAAACCTATGGGTATTATTGAAACCAAATGGATACTAAGTTTATCCAAAGTAATAGTATTATAGACATTAGCTATAAAACTTTTCAATATTACCAAAAAGATTTTAAAATAAATGTCAATTTTTTTTTAACTTTTTATTAAAAATCTGAAATCTACCCTCAAGCAATTCTATCAGACAACCGAAGAAGAACATTAGATCCAGATCTTAAGGAGCATTAAAAAATATTTTTTGATTTTATCTTAGAACTTTATATTCTTTTTCAGTTTTTTTAAGTTTCTAGTTAGTTTCCAGTTATTTAAGTTTGAAATTTTTTTATTAATATAAATCTTATTAACTATTTTTTTATAAATAGTTATTTTGTTATAATTATTAATATTATATATTATTAAGAAATCATCAGAAATGTGAAGTCACTTGTGTTTAAAAAGTATTATTAATGTTATCAAATTATTTAAAATTAAAAAAATTTATTAATGTAAGTTAAAATATAGATTTAGATCTAAAACAATCCAAAACTCAAAAACCATGAGGAATAATTATTTTTTAAGAGCCTAGTTTACAAGTTTGTGCTAAAAAATGTCAAAGTTCTAATGTCATTTTTTCATGTCATTCTGCAAGAGAATAAATTGACATCTACATCTTAAACGGTTCTCTGCTGCTTTGGTTGAGGTTGCATTGATTAAGTTCATTTAGTACTGAGCATCTTTAGGTCTTAGGAATTTTTGTTAAGCTTGCGGTCTGTTCAGCTCCAGTTTTTCCTTCTTGTTGCCTGAATATGAGCTCATCTCTTGCAATTCTCCATAGATCTTTGTCGTTTATTCTGGCCAAATTACTCTGCGGTATGGTAGCTGATGTGTAGGTTACTAGTGCTATTGAATTTCAATGCATTGGTTTTTTCAATGTTTATTCCAAAGCCCGCGTTTAGTGCCAGTTTTAACAATTGATCATGTTTGGTCTGCATATTGGTATAACTACTGTGTCATCTGCATAGCCCAAATCACCTAGGTAACGAGTGAAGCTCCAAGTAATGCACCTTTTCTACTTTCAGAAAAATAAATATTAATTTAACAAATTTCTAATATGATTTCGTATATCCTTGATTAGAAGTTTGTTATATATACATAAAGCGTACTATTTTGAATTGATATATAGACCTCACTACCATATTTGTTATTTGCGTGACCGAAACAATCACCATAGTTGAACTTGAACGAGTTTGACCACTTAAAATTTTCATATTTACTAAATCTACTAGACCTACTAGATTTATTAGATCTATTGTTTTCTCAACTCCAAAAAATAGAAACCTTTTATAAAATTCTTTAAAAAAAATTTTCTTTCAACAAATTTGTAATGAAGTTAAATTTTTATTTATAGTCTCTAATATTTGTTTTATTTTTACATTTCTTTTATTCAGTCTAGGACTAAAAGTATAGTTTGAAGATGAATTTGATAAATAAGATCCTTAATATCCTTAAATAAATATTATCTTAAAGGACTAAAAAAAAGATTTCTATCTCTTATTTTTTTGAATAAAATAAAATTAAAGTTTTTTTTACAAGTTCTGTGAATAAAGAAGAATATGTCATTTCTTGAGGGTAATTGTAACAATATAAAATAATCTAATACAATGAATATAAAGAAGCTGCTACTTTCGAAATTTATACAAATATAAAACAAAATAGAGAATAAAATATTTAATACAATTTCAGTTCAAAATAAAAAAAAATATTAATTTCCTTAGAGCAAAATTGAGACTTCATAACTAACAACATGTCTATAAATTCAGGGTTATCCAGATGCGTTATTATTTATATTTTTACATTTTAAATAATTTTTAATAAAAATATAATAAAATTAAAATAATATTGTAATTTTGTTTTTAATAATAATACTTTTCAACATTTAATCACAATTTATAGTTAGATTACAAATTATTTAATCATATTTCGAATGGGATTAAGATTTTTAATAAAATATGAAATATTACGAGTAACCGCTAGCTAATATTGGATTAAATCAAATTAATTTTAATATTTATTTAACTTATTTTAAATAATTTACAAGTATTACATTATGCCAACCATTTTTCTAACTCTTTAATATCTAACCAACATTAATCTCTACTCGTAACTAAAAGAATTGTTGGCTGGCGTAGGAATTTAAGATTTTACTTTTATAGGCCTGTCATATACTCAGATCCTATATTATCTCCAAAAATGTTGTATTGGTTATATTCTGCTATATTATATATAATCTGTATTCCATAGTCCAACATATTCGAAATGATTTTAGTTTTGAATATAATAATTATATTTTTACAGAACATGAAATATTAAACTCTATAAAACCTGTGAGCAAAGTTTTTTTAATGTACTTCTCATTGTGGTAAAATATATTTGATAATAAATCATTTTATTCTATTAGAGTAAAATTAGGCTTTTTAAATGCTATTAACTTTAATTTCTCAATTTCATAAACATCGTATATATTTTAGCATAATTCAGCTTCCCAACATTCAACAAAAATGTCAGATACAAACGTCAGATTCAAATCACTATTACATAAAATTTAATACAAAATAATTTTTCTAAAAATTTTTTCATAAAGCATCCTTAAAAAGTTCATTTATACCTACATATACAATTGCCCCAACAAAATTTAAAATTTCACAACTACAAGTATACATTTTGACAATATAATTTCAATGGCCTTGTAAAAAGAATATTTCATTATTGAAAGAACAGTAAACTACTTATTACAAATTATTATTATACCGCCTACTGACCCACTATACTTGTATAATATATATAAATTCATTTTTTATATACGTGTCCTTATATTTTATTATGTATAGACATTTTATTACATGTGCTTACCTAGATAAAAATTATCAAGGTATTTTTATTTTTATTTCTTATAGTTTTTTTTATTTAATTTTACCTTATTTTATCTGATAAATGATTGTCAATATCAATCAAAATCATTTATACAATTCATTTTACTTTATTTTTTTATATATTATTTTATTTATATTCCAAAAACCAATTCTTAATATTTCCGTCCTATACCTCTCTCTATCTATATGTATGGAAGGAGGTATATTCAGTAATCAGTACTGATCCACCTTCACCATTTTTTCCACAAACTATTTTACTTATTGTTGTCTCTTTCTCTCTTGAAATATAATTTATTTTATTATCAAAATATTGTATGTTCGCATATATGTAATTATACCCGCATGACTATAAGTCAAAAGGGTATACTAAATTTGCCATTACGTTTGTGACGCAGAGAAGGAGGAGGGGTAAATATAGACTCAAAGATATGGATCGGATCAAAAAATAAATCGATTTAGCTATGTATGTCCGTCCGTCCCCATGATAACTCAAAAAATAATGGAGCTAGGATTTTAAAATGTTCACAAACTCGTTTTTATGCAATAGCCGTCAACGCCATTGAAATCTACCCCTTTTGGTCCACGGCTTGAAGGACCTGCCATACAAATTCTTTTTTTATATGAGCATTACTTTATTCCTAATGAAGCTGCGTGTCTGAAATTTTGCAAAAAGTAGTTTAGTTTTATAGCCAAAGCTTATACAAAATTTGGTTGATTTGATGCAGTGGGTTCGAGTAGCTGCCATCTAATAAAGCGTGTAAATAAAATTTTTCCAGAAGTAATTAACCGGATGATATAAGGTTTAAATTACGGTCATACAGATATCCCAGAGTTGACACAGTCTACTCTACCACACTCTTCCTCGTTTTACTTATTGTTGTCTCTTTCTCTCTTAAAATATAATTTATTTTATTCTCATCAAAATCTGTGTTCGCATATATGTAATTTTCTTCTGAATTTAAACAAATTTATTTGATTTTTGTTTTTTTTTTTTTTTGTAGAGTGTGGCATAAGACCAGCAAGACGTCAACCACGTAAAGAAAAACAACAACAACAACAACGGCAACATAATAATCAACATAATCAAAATAAATACAATAATTTTGATCATAATCAAAATCATTATAATAGTGATCAACAAAAATACCAACAACAATCACAACACAATCAACAACAGCAACAAAAACAACAACAACAACAATATCAACAAAAAAGACATCATGATGTTAACAATAATTTTTTTCATAATTTTCGTATACCAAAAATTATAGCAGGAAGTCCAACAAAAGAAGGTCAATTCCCATGGCAGGCATCTTTAGAACTATTACATCCATCAATGGGTTTTTTGGGTCATTGGTGTGGTGGTGTATTAGTTGATGAATTTTGGGTATTGTCTGCTTCACATTGTGTACACAAGTAAGTATTTTGTTTGTAATATTTTGGATATTTTTTTTGGGATTCTATTCTGCCACATTTTATTGTTATTCGATGTTTGGTTTGATTCTGGGTTTCATTTGATTGTTGTTGATTCTGAGTAGAATATCTTTTAAGATTTTTTTTATTTTTTTTTTTATTTTAGCTGTCAAAATAAATAAAAACCGCACGTAGTAAATGCCTAATCGTTTTTCATTTTTCATATTTTTTTTTATTTTGTATTTTGACTGTTCTCTGAAGTTATTTTAAGAGTTTTAAAGGTAGAATTTTTCTGATATTGTTGGTAAATTTTCATTTAAATGCCTTTGTCATAAAAAATAAAAAAAGCAATTCAATTTTTATTGTGCAAACAAAAATCTTTCAAAAATTTGAGATAATCTTTACTTTTGAAACTGTTGTTGAACAACAAGAGATAAAATAAATATTAAATTTATCATATAAAACTTAATGTTTATAAAAGAATTAAATAAAGAATTACGTATTCAATATGATTTTTTTTTATCTTAGTGACTGCATATATGTAAAATTTAATGGGAGTTTCTTTTCATATTTAGCTTGGGTCTAATTTTTGCACAATTTAATTCTAATAAGAAACTGAATTGGTTCAAAATTTCCGACAGCACTTAAACTGACGGTCATACTAAAAGGATTTTTTAAAAGACTTTTACTTAAACTTGTACTTTCAAAATTTAAATTTTCTAACTAAAATTGTTTCGAAGATATTGAGAGTCAAGAATTTTGCAAAATGTCTAAGTATTGCGTAAAGGTAAATTAAAGTCCCGTTTGGCAATTATATTAATTAAGCTTATTTAGGAACGGAAATGGTTTATTACTTTACTAAATATTACTTATAGAACGTTGTCATAACAATTTAGAGCTTTATCTAAATTTGAAAGGGATTTACTACATTACAGATGGGGCACAGAACTAAGTTTTTCTTTTGGATTATCCAAAAGATTATAGTCTAGACTCTAGATCAAGACTTGGTATTAATAATATAAGAATAATACACAATGGACATCTTCTTTATTTTGTACAATTTTTATTCCATTTATTTGACTACCCATTAATTTAATATTTTCCAAAAGCTAATTTTAAGACAGAGTTCTTTCAGGGAACCAGATTTTGGAACGAAACGACGGTGTTAATTACCTTTTAAATTAATTTTAAAACCTCTTAGGTAGCATTTTAAGTACTCAGTCTGCGGAATATTTCAATTGTTTTCGTTTTCCGAAATATTTTTAATTATCCGTTCTTTTAATTAGACTTTTTTTACAATTTTTAATTTTATTTATTAATATTAGTTATTTTTAACTTTTTTATTTAAATTTTTAATCTTTTTTAGTGATTTATTTAATTTACCATTAGCACCGCTATGGACAGTTGTATTAGGTGAATATGATCGTAATACTGAATCTGGATATGAACAACGTATACCAGTTGAAAAAATTATATTACATCAAAGTTATCAACATTTTTTACATGATCTAGTCTTAATGAAACTTACAATGCCAGCCGATATATCAAAATATTCAAATGTACGCAAAATATGTTTACCATTTATATTTAATGAAAATGATCAATCATATGGTGATGATAATATTGATGATGATATAATTGATAAAGATCATTTTAATGATCACCATAATACGATGATGTTAACAAATTCATTTAAAAATCAACATAATAATCATCATAGTAATAATAATAATAATAAAAATAATAATAATAATAATTTTATTAGTAATAAAGGTAGTGGAAACGAAGATGAAAATTTTTTTCCATCTTTAGAAGATTTCTTATTAAATATGCAAGGACGAAATAAAATTAATTTTACATTACCCAGTATGAAAGAATTAATGACAACAAAAATTGCAAATTTTTTAAAACGTCCAATTAAAAGGCCAACAGGTCGTCGTAATTCAAAATTTCCAAAACGACGCAATGATAAATTTATGACAGGATTTAAAAATATTAATATTGTTGGTAGTGATTTTAAATTAAATGATAAAATTGATAGTGATGATTTTATTAAAATTACCTCTAGTAGTAATGGTGGTAGTAGTGGTGCTACAATTGGTAATGAAAATAATGGTGGTGTTAATGTTGTTGGTACTATTGTATCCAAATTTAATAAAAATTATCAAGATGAATATAAAGATTTACCGTATATGGATTGTATTGCAACTGGATGGGGTAAATCAAATATGACTGGTGATTTAAGTGATATGCTTTTAAAAACAAATGTTCCATTACAGAGTAATTCAAGGTAATGTATATTTTTTTTTTAATATGAAATTTTAAATTATTTTTAAAATTTTGAATAGTTACAATATGTATTGATTAAAAAGAAAATTATTGAATAATTTTTCTTCTTTTATTCATTTTAATAAATTTTATTTTTTATATAGATATATTTTAAAAACACAAGTAATGAAACAACAGTAAGTCGATGCAACCGACTAAGTAATACCTTACTTCTGACAAATTCAATTGACAGTTACTCGGAACCCCAATTAAACTTATGGCAGATTTTAGGAACACTAGGCAAACAGGGCAAAACTACCTTCTACCAAATTTCAATTTTTTCTTGATGCATGGGAAATTTCGGATATATGAACACGCTTTTATCATATTTCAAATTTCTAGCTTTATTAAATTCGAAGATATTGTGTGCTTAAGTGTTGGGTGTTGTATGGGGGATTCCCGAACCATCGCTCCAATTCAATTCAAACTTTAGGGACACGAAGACAGCATAAAGCAAAACTTTTGTGACACATTTGAAGATTCTATCTTTATTATTCTCTGAGATATGCTTGTTTAGTCTTAGTTCAATTGGAAGCTTCCTGAAATCAAACTCATGTTCATATTTTCCCTATTTGCAATTCCCATTGTATATACTATTGTCGGATATCGCGAAACGAATCAGGAGGCGATGTTGAGCAAAAATATATTTACATTTCCATATCTAGATTACTTCCTTATTAGTGGTTTCAAGCACCGTACCAAAGTTAATATACCCTATTCTTATTTGAGGTGTATGGTACAATAATGTAACACCGATTAAAACTATTGTCGTTATTACTAAACAGGCTTCCTTCTTAGAACAACAAATTCAAAATTTAAAGTTCTCAAAATAAACCAAAATAGATTTCAAATTCCAAGAATTATCGATAAAAATTATATAAGATTTTACAAATACTTCTTGGAAGTCAAGCTAAATCTTTGAAGAATTAAGTTTTGTTTTTGTGATTCTGAAAACTTTTGCAATTTCGTAATAAGTTTATATTCTACGAATTTTTTTTTATCGAATTTATCTTTGTAAATACAATGTATATTTTTCGGAAGAAAAGAACATCTTAGATAAATCTTAATCTTAATTTATTTATACAACATAAAAATGTGATACAATAAACTTTTAAGATGAAAGAATAAATAAATTATAAAATACAATTTAAAAACTTTTTATAATCTTTACTAAAAATTATTCAAAAGTTTAATTGCAATTTCTTAACAAAGTTTTTATAAATACAATAAGATTAAATTTTTAATTTAAATAAATTGTAATCAACAAGTTCTCTGTAAATTTTTTAATCAATTTGATTAATTAAATCATTATCACTTTATAAAATACTACATATAAAGTAAATTTGAATTAATTTTTAAAGTATTGAACTTTTAATGTAAATTTGAATTAAATTTCCGAGAAATTATCTACAATTATATTATTTGTAAATTCTATTAAATTTAAAATAATATAATAAAAATTTTGTTCTATTACAAGACAACAATTCTTTCAACAATATAATTTGACACCAAACAGTGCAACAGATTTCTGAGAGGGTGTTAATTGTCACTAATGCAATACTCTCGAATTCTCCGTACCCTAGATTTGGCTGTTCTGTCGCATTCATTTAAATGAAAATGTGTTTCATTGTTCATAATGAGATTTATTCAAAATTGACATTTTCTTTGGCAAGCAGGTTTCAACTAGTTGTAGTTTTACACATTCTTATGAGTATGATGACATTTTAATATTTTATAAAATTCTTTATTATCTGCCTGCTAGTCCAAGTTTGTATAAAACCCTGTATAAAATTAAAATAAAAATTCTGAAATTATTTTTATTTTTTTGTATGTTTGTCTTAAAAAATCATGACCATGTATAGCTACGCATTTATAATTCTCATAATACAAAAATAGTTTGCTTAAGCCGCCGTCAAATACGGGTCGCCATATCTGACTCATGAAACTAATAACTATGTAAAGCTACACAATATTTTTTGTAATTCTCATAACTCAAAAGGAGTTTGACTTAGCCACAATATCCGATATTTTTTCTAGTGTTAAAGGTGACGTAGTTATATGTGACGTTCTCTGTGCGTTTTTTGAATCAAGAATCGCCATTTTCATCATCGAGAATTCAATTTTCTTTAATAAAATATCACCATATAGAGAAGCTTTTTTAGAGTAAGTATTCAGTTCAGTTCCCTGATAACCTGAGTTTAGCCGTTAAGACCTCAAAAAAATGAATTTTTACATTTTTAGAGAATAAAAGAAAATTGTCTTTGTATAGGAAATTTTAAATGCTGATTATTCAGTACGAAAGAAGTAGTGAATCACTACTGAAATTCCGCGAAATGAATGAAGCAACAATATAGTACAGTTACTCTCTATATTGCATTCTTATAGGTTACTTTATTCCATCATTAGCAATTAAATTTAATTGGAGTTACAACTTAAATGGCGGAAGCTGTTATTATCAAAATTTATGCGTTAAAATTTTTTCCAACTCTTCATATTAAATTCCGAAGAAAGGAAGTACTTCCATTCAGTAGTTCTGCACTACTTCTGCAGTACTTGTGGGTTTTCAAGGTAATAATCTGCGATATATTGAAGCCAGTAGAATCCGAAGGCTTGACAGTTTTCGTTTTGCCATTTCAGGGTACTATATTAAAATATACACGTAATAACGTCAATAATGACTGCGTATTTATTAAAGATATTAAATGTACACTTATTTTTTTAAATGTAATGATTATACAATTCTAATACCTAATATATGGTCAGCCGAGTAGTTTTATTTTCATATCCTATAACTTATCATATAATTATAAAAAAAATTAGATTCCATATGTAATGTCATTGAAGAATCCAGTGCCTAATGTAACAGTAACGAACCTAATATAAATTAAATCTTTAAACGACTTAGATTTTTATTCATAATATATTTATCCACCAGTTAGAAGTATTTCAATTATACAATTAAATTGATGTTAGCCCTCATATATTGTATATTAACATGAAATCATATAAAATTAATAAGTTTCTTTTGTTTTATATTTTACAGATGCAAAGATGCTTATGGTAGTTTTGTTAAAATTCATAAAGGACATTTATGTGCTGGAAAACTGAACGGACAAGGCGGAACATGTGTGGTATGAACCAATTTTTATATACATATATATATATTTTTATATTAAAAATTACGACTTATGATATATAATTAGCCAAATTAATAACCGAGTTTCTTCGCACTTTATCCAAAATGTGGATAACTTTAAAATTGCGTCCAATTCAAAATTTTACATTTTTGAATACATAAATGCTATGCGCAAATATTCAAAATTAAAATTTTAATTAACTTTAATATATACCATTTTTATTTTAACTGCAAATATTTCTTTTTAAAGTGAAAACATCTTATTTTAATTCAAAAAATTTTAATTTAAGTGAAGACATCTTTGCCTAATCATCGGAGTAATAATTTGACTCAAAAAATAAGCCAAAAGCACCCGAAGGATGTTTTAAAACCAAAAGGGACTTTTCTTATATCGCCTTATACATAATTAAATTTTTTGAGTTACCTGTGAATTAAAATTGAAAAATTTTAATTAATAATTTTCAAATTAAGGTTTTAATTAGAAATATTCATTATTTACTCCTTCTGTTTCATTAATTAAAAATTCTATTATTATTTTTAATAGAAATAAAATACCTGCACAGATAATCATTGGTAACAATTTGAATCAATACAACTAAGTGAAGTGTGTTACAAAAAGTTTCTATTGCATCTGTGATCAGTAAAATAAGTTTTTTACATTTAATAATAATGGAATTCAAATTATAGCATCATTATTGAGTTATGTTTTATTAACATTATCATTTGGGTTTGCCTCTTTTATAATTGTTCTCAAATACTTTAGTATTAGTTCGAAACATTAATTTGACTCACTGAAGACTAAAGTTATGAAACAGTTTAATTTTTTTATATATTTCATAATTTTTTCAAATAATCCTACAAATTCCTACAAAATTCCTACAAATTCCTACAATATTTCTACAAATTCCTACAAAATTCTTACAAATTCCTACAAATTCCTACAATATTCCTACAAATTCCTACAAATTCCTACAAACGTATATATTTAAACTTTTTGTTTTTTTTTTTTAATTTTTCAATATAGGGAGATTCTGGTGGTCCTTTACAATGTAGATTAACTAAAAATGGTCCATGGATATTAGCTGGTATAACATCATTTGGATCTGGCTGTGCATTAGAAGGATATCCTGATGTATATACAAGAACATCATTTTATATGAAATGGATACGAGATATTATTGAAAATGAATGAAAATTGTTGGGATAGAAAAAACTAAATAACTTTATAATGTAAAAATAAAATTGTATTTAAATTTACAAAAAAAAAATATTTTATAAAAAAATAGAAAAGCTAAAAATAAACATAATCAAATATTTAATTTATTAATTTAAATAATTTTACAATAATATAATAAAGAAGCTATATTGAATGTAAATGAAATTAAAATTATTTTAAAAGTTTATTTATTTGTTTATTTAAAAAAAAAAAGTTCAATTAGTTTTTATTTATATAATTTGTTTATTTTATTATAAATATATTTATTTAAACTAAAAATTATTAATTATAGTAATGTTAAAATATTTAAATTAATTTTGTATTTATATTATGATGACGCGTATATGTTTGTTATAAATCAATTAATATAATTTTATACCCTTTACTACTAAATAAGTATTATTATATATATAATTTCTGGTATTATGTATTAATTTATTATTAATATTTTTATTAATTTGTTTTTTATTGTTAACTTTTTTAATTAAAATTAATTAGAAAAAAAAAACCAAAAGCTTTGTTATTAAATGAATAATAAATCTTTTTTTATTAGAAATAGTAGAAATGTAACTTTAAAAAAAAAGCAAATAGGGTCAAGCACTTGATTTAGAAAAGTTAATTAATAACTAAATATTTAAACTAATGCGACGCGTTATTCTAAGAAAAATAAGAATCAACTATAATTAACTTATTAACAAAGTTAATTGTATATTATTGTTGAAAAAAAATATACATAAATAATATAACATGTATTTTAATTAAAATTTAAAAATATAACTAATTTTTATTGTACTTCATTCTATTCAGGACATATTATTACCTCAAAAACTTAATGTTGAATCTACAATTTGGGTAACTTTTTTTTAAATGCTTAATTTTATCGTTAATAAAAGGTCCTAAGCTCTTAGCCCTAAAATTGTCAATTAATAAATATAGCCAAGTATTTGAGGTAACATCATTTCTGAAGTAGTTAGAGGCCTTTAATAATTACAGCTTTTCAAAGATCTTCAAAACACTTTTCTATAAGTCTAATTATCTGAATTTTTCTCAGCCTGTACGTTAAGGAATAAACTGCTTGATCTATGAAGCTGATTTTTTGTAATTAGAATAGTCCTATAGTAGAAGAGCCTTATTGTGAGCTGGCTTAGGTGGAGAAATCAGGTACTTTGGTTCGTATACTATTGTACATGTAATTTGCTGCTACGACAAAGACAATTTTTTTTTAACCCCTATTATATTTATTTGCTAATTTTTTTTTTCCTGTTTTACTCCCTTGCTTCCAAGAAGCACGATATTACTTACTGATCTTCACCAAGTTATCCTAGGTCTTCCCACACTTCTTTTTCCCTTTGGATTCCAGTCTTATGCCTGACGCGCAATGTTTTCTGGCTCTATCCGAAAACTATCACCATTTTTTCTTTTTATTTGGCAGATAATAGTTTCCTGCCTCGATATTCTCAGTAATTCCCCAATTGAAATTCTCCTAAGGCATCTTATATTTTGAATTGTTCGGAGGCTTACTTGGAGCCTATTTGTGAGGAGTTTTTGAGTAGCCATGTTTCACTGCCGTAGAGAAGAATCGACTTCTCACAGGCTTCATATATTCGTGTTTTGGTGCCTTTGGAGATTTGTGGTGACTTTCAGATTGCCCAAAGTCTCGCGAGCACCATGTGCTAGTTGAAAGCGGTTGTTAATGTCTTCTTCTTTTGCTAATACTAGATTCTAAAATTAAACTCCGAATATTTATAGTATTTTAGTATAGTACTTTATATCGTGACATTTATAAACCGTTGAGATAATTTTGTTCTAATCTTGAAAATGCAGTTAATAAAAATTTGATCTTTAATTACTTGGAACTTACTATAAAGAATGTCTTTATCGTACCGCTCCACTTATTAAATTTTTTTAGAGCTAAGTGTTAAATAGTTGTCTGAAAGTACTGACCTGGATGTACTTATATGTAACTTAATATTTTTAAGCAAATTTAACCTAAAATTACCTTGTCAAAATAATTTCAAAATAAAACATCAATTAATAAAATATTTTTTTTTTTTTTTCAATTTTATTTTATAAAATTTATTATAAAAATATATGTTTTACTTTTTAAATAATTTCATTTTTTTTTTTCTTCATTGTAAATTTAAATTATTATAATATAGTTAATTAAAAATTAATGAAAATAATTATGTGTATTTTAAAATGATTTCTAGCACCTATAAACATTTAAAATTTTTTTAAAAGAAAAATCTCATAATTATTTATAATTTAATTTGTAAAAATAAAAAATGAATACTTTATAATATTTTTTTATTTATTAAATTAAATTTAATTTTTATTATTATAATTATTAAAATTATTTACATGCAAATTAAAATGTCATATCACAGTTTCCACTGATTTTAAAATAAATTCATATAATTCTAAAAAAAAAAAACAAGTCATACCTATATTTTTATGTCATTGATTACAATTTTATGTTTTAGATTTTTAGTGAATTATTTATGAATTATATTTATTATTTTAAATTTATTATAAAAATATTTAAAAAAAAAAAAAAACTGTATAAAGTTACAATATTTCCCTTTAAATAAATGAGTAGTTAAATATAATTAGAAACATCTACCACTTAAAAATAAAGAATAGAGCCCTTTCCTAATATTCAAAATATTAGTGAACACTTGAATTTTTCTAATATTATATTTTTGTTTGTCAATTTTTTAAAAATATTTTTAATAATTTTGAAGGAATTTTATTTGAATAAATATTAATTTGATTACTTAATTGCATTAGCTAGCCCCAAACTAATTGTTTTACATAAAATAAACATTAACAAACATTGTGTAATAGTTGGAAGACTAAATTGAAGAAAAGGTTTGAATTATTGAACAGGTTTCCAAAAAAAAATTGACCTTTTATATTAAACCTATAAGAAGCCTAAAACTTCTTGAAACCTCTTGTTTTGAAGACCTATATAGAAAATATATCAGACTTTGAAAGTATAAGACTTCTGAGCTAAGTAAAAATGGTTAGAAGAGGTTAGCTTTCATATTAGATTGTCTTCAAATTGTCTCAGACTAAAAAATAATTTAAAATAGTTCATATTGGCGCTGATTAGACGTTCAATTCTTCAGTCAGTGCTTCGGTACTGAAAAAAATGTGAAATGATTATACTCTCAGTTTTAACTGGCACTGTTTAAATATGTCAGAAACTGAGAAATGTAATTAACTACAAGTGGAAATAAAACATAAAATTTTTCAAATAAAAATCAAGTAATCCATGTAAACAAAACTTTTTATACATAGGCTATCAGTTAAGAATGACTGATTCACTGAACGTCTGATCAGCGCGTTTAAAGAAAAATAAGACTTTTACCCGTTTTAACAGATAAAAAATATTGAATTTTATTTTGACATTTGATATTTAAAACAATGGCAAAGAAATTTGAAACAAATGGAATCGAAAAACCTAAAAAAAGTTAAAGCCATTTTAACTTATCTGATTTTTTTTTTTTGCTACAAAAATGGCCTTTCAGTTGGAGCTGACTGATTCACTGAATTTCTAATTAGCGCCATTGCTTAATTCTGACAATTTTGTAAAAATAACGTAGAACTCCAAGCTTTTATTAAAATAAATTATAAAACGTAAATGAAAAAATTGCTTGTAAACGAAATTTGAAATAAAATTTTAAAATTATTTAAACTAATCAATTGACTTCAATTTGCGCACTTCCATGCTTTTTAAATTTTTAAGTATCTACTATTTAAATTAAAATCTCAAAAAATCTTTAAAATGTAAATAATAACAATTTCAAGACTCTTATTCTTTTAAACATCCTTTAATAAATAAACTTAGCTTAAATTAAATGTTTTTTCATTGTTCAAATTAATATTTTTAATGTTTAAATATTCTGAAGTTGTCAAGTTTGTATACTTTAAGGTAATTTAAATTTTTACAAAGATTAATTATTCATAATCAATATTATATATTAAATTTTCAATTACTTTTTAAAAGTATCTAGTACATTAAAATAATGTCAAAATTTGTGAACATACTTTAAAGTGGATTGATAAGTTTTTATGAATAAATTTAAGCGGACTTTGTTAAGTATAAAAATAAAAGGGTTCTAACATACATTATCATCTCTAGGGTATTTAAAATTTTATATGAATTATTAACTTTGATTTCTATTTTTTTTTTATTATTTCATTGATTTCTTATTTCAATTAAAACAGGTAGAACAAGGCACTTTTAAAAAATTATTAATTTATATTTTATTGAAAGTAATTCAGTTTTGAATGGTGAACTTGGATGATGATTTGGGAATGTTAATTTTTGATTTAAATTTAAAACCGAATTAAAATGAGCTTTTATAGAAACATTAAGTTAAAGATTGATCAGTTTAATTTTAAAATTTATATACGAGTGCTTGTACATTTAAAATAAATAATATTATGTAGTAATCTAATCCCCAACACATATAGAACACATTTGAAACTGAGTTAAAAATTAGAGAATAATAATATGAGTTTGACAAAAGTGACAGTTATAAAAACTTGAACTATGGTGATAAGGTGATAAAATTGCTTGAGTTATTTGACGTTTGTATTCAATTAGTATTGCTGTAAATAAATATACCATTACTTCGAGTTACATATAAAAAAAAATTAAGTTGATTTTAAAAAATTTTCAAGTTTTTATCAAGTTGACTTCAAATTAACGTCACACATAGTATAAAAAACCACTATGGATTATCAAAATAAATTTGATTGTTGCTACATATTGTTGCTATCATCAAATTGTTGCTAATTGGTATATATAATGTTTTACAGCAATATACAAAAATTTTTCATAAACATTCAACATTTTTTAATCCAAATTAAACATTTTATCATATTTATTATATCAAAAAATGTTTAATTTGGATGAAAAAATGTTGAATGTTTATTGAAAAATTGTTGTATATTGCTGTAAAACAGTATAATAAATTAATATGTAATAAAATTAGAAATAATTGTAAAATTTGATAAAATAAATAATTTTCATTTCAATTTTAAATTTTTGTTTGTAATTAGTGTAGAGCAATTAATTTTCATTCCAGTATTGCCAATCATTTGTAACTCAACGTACTTAATCACAATAATAAAAACGTAAATACAAATAAAGAATTTTAACTAACTGTCATAATGTCAAATGTTGACATTTAATGCTGTTTAAAAATTAGCTTATTATACGAGTATGTATTTTATGTTGACAATTTATATTTTAAAATTTCGATTTTTGTTAACTTGAAACTAATTTTGAACTTCTATAGTGTATTTTCGATTGTATTTATTTCGATAAATTTTATATTATTTCGATTTTCGAAAGTTAAATATTTATTTAAAGTTTAAAGTATTTTTCAACATTGTATTTAAGATAAATATAAGGAAATACACATCTTTAAATAAATTTAAGAAAAAATAAAAAAAAAAATATTTTTAAAATGTTTAGAGGCATCATGTGATCTTAGAAAATTTTTTTTGTATTTTTAAAGCAATTTTGCCTTATATTTTAATTTAAATAATTAATTTTAAAGAATATCCTAACAATGAAAGTAGACTTATGCACATATATTGTCATTTTGTATTTTAATAAAAAAAAAAAAAATTTCATATTTTTTTAAAATAAATTATCACCAATTTTTTTTTTTTTTTATAAACTTATAAACTAATAAATTCTAATTTTACTTATTATTTTAATATCTAATGAGTATAAAATGAGTGTTTTTTTTTAGTTCATATATGTTTTTTTTTTATAGTTTTTCTTATGTTTAAAAAAAATGTTTTAAATTATATTTTAATAATGACTTTTTTTTATAATTTCTAAACTTAAAATTAATATTTCTAAAATTTAATACAATTTTTTAATTTATTTTTTTCCTACTTATAATTGAATTATTTGATACATGTTTTTTTTAATTTATAAATATATCCTAGAATTTTCATTACCTAACATATCATCATCATATTCATAATCATCTTCATTTAATGATGGTGATGTTAAACATTTCATTTCTTCTTCAAATATTTTACCACCACCTATACTTAAACGTTTATTATCTAATGATAACATTGCTGGTCCACTAATAATAACTAATGGTACTTTACATACACCAGCTGGTATTGATGTTATTTCTATCGCTTTTTCATGTAAATGTCTCATACGTTGTGGTAACCATGTAATATATAATATTGCTTTTAACCATGATGCAATACCACCAGAAAATAATATTATTATAATACCAATCTGGCAATACGGTAATATACTGAATAGAAAATGTAATAAAAACATTAAACCTGGTGTTAAACGTTCGACACCCTTTTTTGATAAAAGAAGAAAAGAGAGAGAAAAAAAATAATATAAAATATAATTAGTTTGATTATTAAAATAAATATATATAATATTTTTTTATTTTAATTTTAAATTTTGATGTGAACTTACCATTTCAAACCATAAAATTGGTAATACCATATTTCTAAATGGTCGCATATCAGAATTAAATTTTATATCACCCATTAATAAATTTAATTGTAAACGTGAATGAACTCTCATTGGTATTCCTAATTGCTGTAAATAAAATGAAAAATAGTTTAATTAATTAATTAAATTTAATTAAAGTTTTAATTTGATTATTTCAGATATACAGGGCGGCGAAAAACAACCGATATGATTAGAATGTTTAATAACTTTTTAAATTTATTTATATATTTTATTTTTATTTCAGAATTTTGTGAAGAAAACTTGGGGAATTGAAAATGGAACAGTACACAACAGAACAGCGATCAACAATTGTTGAATTTTATTTTGAAAATCTAATGTTGAATTAAATTTTGAAGCCCATTTCTAATTGAATGGTTTCGTAAACAAGCAAACTTGCAGGATATGGGCTACGGAGAATCCAAGAACAGTTCATCAGCGACAATTACACCCACTTAAGTGTTACATCCACCAGAGCTTAAACAAAACATTCGCAATGAAATTCAAGCCATAACACCGGAAATTTTACGAAAATATGGAAAATGTACTGGAAAGAGCAAGAATGTGCGAAGCCGAAAATGGTCACCACTTGCAGGATATAATTTTTCATACTTAAGCTAAAAATATTCCCTATTAATATACTGTATAACAAAAAAATAATAATAATAATTAACCATTAAATAAAAAAGTTATTAAACATTCAAAACATACCGGTCGTTTTTCGCCACCCTGTATTAAATTCTTTAATGAACCTATTACATACATATATATATAGTAATAAATATTTACATAATAGAAAAACTAAATTTAACACATCTACTTATATGTAGGAGACTAAATTAATCAAAATGCATTAATAGTTTGATGTCCGTCTCCAATTCCTTGTAAGACTTAACAATTGGTTAAGATTATAAGACCACACATCGTTTTTTAAAGTCATAAACAATTTATTTATAAAAGCTAATTTTACAGCTGATTATCATGGAAATTTGTATATAATGGTTTTGCGTAGGGGAAGCGAAAGTCTTGCTGGGCTTACTATTTTGCTCTAACGTAAATTCAAGTCGGAACTGTGATACAAATATTTAAACTTTTTAAACTATTTCTTTTTTTTTAAATAAAAACGGTTTGACCGTCTGTTGACTTCAAATTTTCTCTATTAATAGACTTGGAATTTGTTAACCCATATTGGAACAAGTTTTTAACTTTGTATCAAAAACTTACAATTCCATGACCAATCGCTTTAAAAGATCTTCTAACAAAACAAAAATATAAAATAAATCTGCACATTTTCTTAAACGTTTTTTGAAATAAATTCATGTAGATTAAAATATTAAACGGGATATTAAAAATTTCTTTTTTTTTTTAAATCATGATTAAATTTAATTAATTGTTATTTTTTTAAATAATATATATAATTTTTAAGCTTAATTCTAATTAATTATTTCAAATTGTTTTAAAATGCATTTAATGTATACAGACTTTACACTATTTTTAATACTTCCGATTAATTTTATATTCATTAAACATTAATTACATTTTTTTAAATAAAAGTAATGATTTTACTTTTTAGATTAAAAACGAATTTATTTGAAAATAAAAAAAAAAAAAATAAAACTAATCCAATTTAATTAACTTAAGAAATAATTTTAATTATATTAGACTAGTATTTAAAATATTATCATGATTTATAGAAACAAGTCTATTTATATACAAATCGTTATGTTAATTGTAAAACATTTTATAATTCTTAAAAATAATCAACATTTAAAATATTGATTAGCTGTTTATTTGTAAAAATTTTTTTTTAATAATTTTTAATAACTGCTTATTAATTCTATTCAATTAAATAATATTAATTATACATAACAAATCATTAATATATTATTATTTAGATGAAAATATAATTTAACTTTAATTAATAATAATTTATTATTTTGAACTATGAACTAAAAAAGGGGAATTGTTTGCGTTGAATTGAATTGATACGCCATAAGTAGAAACCATAAAATAAATCTTTAACCCTTTAAAGGGCATTTTAAGTGGGAATTCGTCAGATTTAAAAACTTTCGATTGTAAAGTTGTAGCTCTTTATTTATGTAATCATAATTCATAATTTAATATTACCAAGTCAATTATTAACAAATTTTCATAACGATAGATATTTATATTAATTAAACGCGATTCTAAATATTTTTCCACAATTTTCCAATTGTCATTTTCGGCCATGTAAAAATGTATACATCTCGGTTATTTATTATTCTTTCTCAAATTTCGAGGTGTGTGCAGATACTAGTAATTTTTATTTAAACAATTTTTCGTACTATTTTTGGTTCACTTGCCAAAAAAAATATAAAAAATACTCTAGAGAATTGCCCTTTGGCGTTACTCGATTTTCTACAAAAGCTTATCCTTATAACCTTTTTAGATCTATAGTCTACCAATTTAATGTTTTTTTTGCATATGAAATTTATAACTAGAAAAAAAGAGTACACAAACTAACATATATATAATAAACCAGCTTAAACAGCTGGATTCACGACCTTTCGACTTGACTCAGCTACCATTCGTCATTGGGTTCAAATTAATGGCTTAATATATCTTTAATAAAAAATACATTAATATAACAATATAAACAAATTATTTAATTGAATAATATAACTCACAGATATAGAATACCCTTAACTCAAATACAAAATAATAGAATTTTATCTATTAAAAATCTAAGACGTTTCTACATGTTATAAGACCTAATACTATCTCATGTTTAAATTGTATGTGGAATTCATTAAGATCCATTCTAATAACACGAATATGACCCCCCGTTCCAACATGTGTCTATGGTATAGACAGGCTTATGAGCCTAACAGTTTAACAGTTAGCGCATAAAATAAAACCTTTTATTTTACGAATTCATTTAATCTTGCGCCAATTAACTCTTTTAATTTATTTATTTAAAACATGATCTTTTCAATTGCGCCAATTAACAAACCTAGGGCACAGTGAGTACATTAAAAAAACAGTTAATAGAAATTTAAATATTTAATTTTAAAATTAATACTTTTTTTTAAATAACAACTCTTCAAATTAACTTATATTAATGTTTTTAAATATCTCAATTATCTCTTCAATCTTTTGTCATTATTTATTATGTTGTTTATTCAATGGGATCATTTATTTTAAAGCTTAATAAACACTTTAATGTATATTTAAAAACAAAAAATAATTATATTTGAACTTAAGATCAAAAGAAAATATTTTAAAACCTATTAACATATTATTTTTTAAATAAATAAAAAAAAATCAATGATATATTTCTATATACTCGGTATTTTATTTGATTTTCAATATTTTTAAAGTTAAAATTATTATTTGCAAAATTTTTAAAAATATTTCATTTCATTTTTAAGTATAAATAAATTTTACTGTAAATCTTTATATAAAACTAATATTGAAGTGTTAATTAAATTTTTAATTACATTATAGGGTCAACCCCTTATAACAAGAGAACTTTAATTTTATTTTTCAAAGCTATTATTTCATATTTAAAGAATTTTAACCTTTTTTTTTAAGAACATAAAGTTACTATAATTTTGCAAATTAATATTAAAATATTGTGTTGGTTTTTATAGTGTATAATTTATATGTCAGTTGTTTTTTAATTAAATTTTAATTATACACTTTTTAAAATTATAATTATATAATAAAGATTAATATATTAATTATTTAAGTGAATCATTTCAGTTAATAGTTTTAATATTATTTTATGGCTTAAACAATGTTCATATTCTAACTATTGAAATCTTATAAACTTGGGTCATGTTGAAGCGATCACTCATCACTTATCAGTTATTAAATATTCAAATCTAAGACATTTCTACATGTTTTAAGGGGTAGGAGTATCTCACATTTAAATTGTATGTTGAATTCATTTGATCAGTTCTAATATATGAATATATCTCCTCTGTTCCGACATGCACTGTTTAGCCTATAACAGTGAACAATTGGCACGTACAGGTGTCAGTAAAAAAAAAATAAAAATTTATGATGAAAACTTTAAAAAATAATTGTTGCATGAAGACTTTATCTTTTATCACACATTCTACCCTGGGGTTCCATTCGAAAATCTTAGTATAGAAAAGGGATAGACACACATAGCTATAATCGATTGACTTTTCTATGATGGTATAAAGCAACCAAGTATCAATGTACTTATTATTCCCGAAAGAAAGGAAGTTCTACTCACTGCTTATCAGGGACTACGCTAGTTAAATATTACCATGAAACTATAGGGATTACAGAGAGAGATCATACAAATGATCAAATAGAATTTTTAAAAATTCTGCTATTAAATTATTTAACAAATTACCAAATGACATCAAAAGTAGTAGGAGTGCAAGTATACTCGCAGCACTGTTGAAGAAATATATAACCAGGAATTACTAATAAATATGTAAGATCCTCTAAGGAGGAACTTACGAATTTTAAATATTGAATATAAAAAAAATAATATAATTTAAAAATACTTACTGGCTGTAAAACAACTTCAGTTCCATGTTGTTCTTCATTTGGATTTAATCCTTCAATTGGATCTAATAAACTGGGATCACCATTATAAAAATGTGGAAATGATACTGCAGTTGGAATATCTAGATATAATAAAAAAAATCAGTTATAATATTAATTATATTTAAAAGCGGCTTTAAGGTCTAGTCGATTTTATTTAGTAGATGCTCTAGGAAAACTTAGTTCAGATTTGTAACTCAGATTTGATCTATTCGAATAAAATTAAATAAATAGAACTAAGTGTTACACTAAGTGTATACACAATAAATTTAAAACTTTATAATATATTTTCCTACTTGAATATTATATTTAATATCTAGTCATTTAATATTTCACTTTCTTTTAACATTTTTTTTATCTATTTTAAATTCTTAATTTTTAATATTTATTTTTTAATTAAAAATATTATTTAAATAAAAATTATTTACTAATTTAATTAATTTATTTATTAATATAAATATTTTTTTTTAGTTATTTATTTATTTATTTATTTATTTATTAACAAATAATATTAGCAACATCAATTTTGTTTTATGAACTGAAACTGATGGTTGTATCTGTTCAATAAATTATTAGAAAATAATAAAACTTGTCAAATTCCAATTTTTAATTTATTTATTTAATATTTAAATTATTTGTTTTTTTTTTTTTTAATAAAATGTATTTTATTATTTAAATAAATAGTGTCAAGGGGATTTTCTATATTAATATAAAAGAATTAAATATTATTACTCATTTTTTTTATTTGTTGAATCAATTAATAAAACTACATTTTTCATTAGAGGGAATTTTATAAATGGATCAAAATGCGTCTAGGATTGTTATTCGAATTAAAAATAAATACTTTTTAAACATGACTTACTGTAATAACATGGTGTAATAATTCCTAATCCTTTCTTTAAGCAAACGTTCCTCTTACAAAAGCATGATGATTGTGGATCATTAATATTACTATCAAATGCATTTTCAGCTAATTTAAAAAAATATGCATCAACTCCATCAATTTCACCTATATTTTAAAAGTAATAATTCTATTAAATGATACAGATTATGTGTTTATTTTTATTAGAAATTATCTAGTGAAGAAAAGTGTAGACATTCAGGTCTACTCCACTAAACGTTACGATCGAAATTGAAACGTTATATGTGTCAAAACGTTACGATTGAAGTTAATAAAAAATTGCATAAATGTTGTTTTTTTATTTATTTAGTGGGGTTGGGGTACAAAATCTCGCGTTTAACATCTCGCGTGTCAAAACCTCGGGTTTCTAGTGTTGCAAAAACTTGCGCTTTTTATAATATTGTAGTTGAAATACTATGTAGGAAATATAATTAAAACAATTTTAGAGTTGGTTTCAGGGTTTTATTAATTTGTTTAAGGGGTTATTAGGGATGGCACCCCCGCTATTTTATAAAAGTTTTGCAGTTTAAATATTAATATAGGTATATAATTAGAAAAGCACGAGGATTTGATACACGAGATTTCGATACGCGAGATTTTAATACGCTCCCTATTTATTGTTTTAAAAATTGTAAATTTTTTAAAAATAGTATGATATTTAAGCTACCAAAATCCTCTGATTATTTCGAAGAATCAACTCGATCCGAATATAATTTTTCTTTATTGAAATGTGGCATACACGTTCCATCGTTTAGTGAAATATACTTGATTATTTAATGCCCTTAAAGGCTATTTATTTATAAAATTAGTTACACGTATTATTTTCTATTTGAACTCACCTGGATGTGAATAAACTATTGGTAATGTTCGACAAAATGTTTTACGAAATATTCTAAATGTTTCACCTTTGGTAATATTTCTTGGAAATAATGTTCCATCATAACTTCCTTGTAACGTATTGCATTCAGAATTTCTATAATATGAAAAAATACACTAAATATTTTATATATAACCAAATAAACAATTATATATACCCATATGGATTGTTATCAACGTATCCCCATTGTTTTAAACCCTTTTCTCCATTAAAATTATCCAATGAAAAATCACGAATTACTGGAACAAAAGGTTCATCATATTCATTTTCTTCTGGTACGTTATTTTTTTCTAAAACTTTTACAATAGTATTAAAGGCTTTATGCTGTTCATCAGTATATTCTCCATCCGAAACTAAACGTTCACTAACTGGCTTATCATCAATAACGGGTTCTTCAATTTTTTTTGGCAAATTCATTGTAAGAAGATTATCACCCTCATCAAACATCTAAAATTCAATTTTTAAAAAATTTATTACTTATTTCACTTTAATATATTAAAATATTTGTTATTCTTACTCTATCTAGAAGGCCAAATTTTTGAAAATGAATTGTTTTTGGTATAATTTTTGATGCTAACGAAACCAATGGATCATCATAACCCCAAAAATAATCATCAACAGTTATATTTCTTATAACAACTTCTGATCTTAAAGTACGCATTAATGTACGAATTGCAATTGCACCGAGTAATGAAAACTCTGATACAGCTGTTGTTACACCCATATATGGAATATTTGGTACTGTTATTCTATCAATTTTTGGATCACCAATCGACAATTCTCTCATAAATTTTACATGACGTTTCGGTCGATATGATACTGTATTACGTTCTTTATCAAATGTTGCATTATTATTTTCTAAAAATTCTTGAAACACATATGGTCCAACTTCTTGCAATTTAATTTTTTTATCATAACCCCGATAAAATTCATCGAAATTTGTTATATTGTATACGTACACTTTAACTAATACTTCTAATGGTGGTTTTTCCCATAATTTGAATAAAAGTGAACCTGGCCGAAGTGTTAGTTGCTAAATAATATTTATAATGCAAATAATTAATTTAAGATATATTTTAAATTTAAATAATTTTGTATTAAAAAAAACATTATATAATTAATTATATTTTTATTATCAATGCAAATAATTAATTTGAACTTTTTAGAATAAAGGTTTAAACGCGTTGACATTAAATAATTTCAAATATATTTAAATTTATATTTTATTTTAAGCTGGTTTTTTTTTTTTTTTGTTAAATATAATTTTAATACACTTACGTCATCCACTATTAGTTTAATTGGATTTATAATTACAATCAGTAGAGCTAATATAAATGAACACAATCCTAATATTCCAAATCTCATACAACCTGCAAACAATAAAATAATTAATATCAGCAAATAAAAAGTTAATAAAATAAATTTAAATAAAATTTTAACTTTGTCCTAAAGAAATACTTTTACAAATATTTCCAATTAATCAATTTCATTACATATGTAAATTTTGTGAAATATCATTTTAATTAAGTATAGTTATACTTATACCCTTTTAATTATATTCATGATAACTTGCATAAAAATAGCCTATATCACGTTTTTAGTGCAACTTGTTAAAAAAACGCTTTGTCATATTAAAAAAAACAGGCTTAAAAAAATATTAGTATCAATATTTAGAAAATGACAACGCTAACTAGATTTTAAAGGACACCTTTAATGTTTTATGAAATAGTAGTTCAATTAGATTGAAACTAATAATTACTCACTATTACTTCTAAATATAATAAAATTCTAATTCAAAATATTATTTTGAATTAGAAGTTATAACGAAGCAACTCTAGTAGCTTCATTATCTTAATATTAGAATCTTAATGTTAGAATTGATCTTAATGAATTCCACATATAATTTAAACATGAGATAGTACTACGCCTTTTAATATATAGAAACGTCTTAAATTTTCAATAGGTATAATTGTATATTGGATTGGATTCTTTAATAACCAGTAATTGAATATATAATTTAAAAACCATTTTAATAATTAACTTACAATTATAAGGTTGTATTTTATTTGTATTTAATAGAAATTTTGAGAATATTATAATTAAAAAATATATCTAAACTAGATCAATTAGTTCATATTATTAATTTGTACTTTAACTATTTTGAACTAATCAAGTACTAACCATATTTTATAATTTAATTGTTTTAGTACTTAGCTAGTTAATTTTATAATTGAACTAACTTTAATTAATTCACGTACAATTACCACGTGAAATATTACTTGACCTAATCACGTTTAGGGTGGCTTGAATATCAATTTAAACAACTCTATATTTCTTATAAATTGTATAATTATTTTATATTCCAGTTATAAGTATTATTTATGTATCTCTGGGTTGATATTGTACTTTGTTCGTATATTTTTTAATATTAAAATAATCTTATTAACGGGTTAATATATTTAATATTAACAATACTTATGCCATTTTGAACTGAAAGCAGGAGGATATTGTCGGAACAAGTCGAAATCCAGGGTCTTATTTGACTCCTCAAATAATACGCCCGCTCTAAACACTATATACCAGCGTTTATTAAAAAAGTGTCCCTTAATATTCATTTTATAAATCTAAAATATTTCGAATAAACTGTTAAAATCATAAAACTCATTAACTTTAGAAGGAATCGAATAATTGGTTGATTGCATATCTGCCACTTTTTCCAAAAGTTTATATAAGATCTTTCAGAATGAAAATCTATTCCTTCCTTAAATTTCAAGGTGTATTAAAAGAGTTTTTTTTTTTTTTTGTCCTTATTACTCCTCTTGGGAGCATAGGATATCTACTAGGCATCTCCATCTGCTTTTTTCTTATCGAGGCTCTGCCTTGTGTTTCGAATCGTTTTTTCCTTTTTCAATTAAGTAAATGATTGGTCTACTGTAATCTATCTACAAGATGTCGCTTCTTAATTTCTTCCCTAGTGTCATCTATCGGTCAAGTAGAGAAACCGTGTCATGTTGTTAGGTGCGTACTGCCATTGTAATTGCATATGACAGTTGCAATTACATTGTCGTTCAATTACATATAGGTTATTGTTTATTCAGTATTAATTATTAGATTATAGAGTATAGCTGGAAACACGATTATAGGTATATTTTTATATTATTTGTTACTAATTATTTATTATTATATTTTTAGGTATAGAATTATTATATTATAATTTATTATATATTAATTTATTATAATTATTAATTTTACTGGATATGGTATCTCCCACCAGGATTCGAACCCGGGACTGCCACAGTGTTTAGATTGCAAGGTTGCGCTCTAACCACCTAGGCTACGGAGGAGATTAAAAGAGTTATCTAAGAAATATTGCAGTTCCTAGTTCGAAAATCCAGATTGCCAATAGAAAACAAAATTTTGTTATATAACCAAATAATTAAGCCTATCCTGGTTTTACGGCATACAACTTCGGGGCTGTACTAAATAAATACATATTCAGAGAAATCAAATATTTCAAAGCAAAGTGTTACGTAACATGGTTAGTGCTCCCTGGTACGTACAATTCTGACTTACATAGGGATCTAGAGATTTACAAAGATGAAATTAAAAAATACGCAACAAAACATAAGACTCGCTTAGAAGATTATATAAATATAGAAACGTCAAAACTCCTACTATCTTCAAATATCAATAAAAGGCTTAAAAGAATTAAGCCTCTGGAATTAGTGATAAATTCAGATAACCTTAGCGGAACAATTAGCGTTAAAATTAGTTGTCAGTTTGCAAGACTAGTTTAAATATTTTAAAACAGGACTGTTTTTTGCAGTGTGCTAAAGTCTCATATAACTGTAGTTGTGGGCAGTATTTTTCGATGATTTCCACCGACTTACCAAAAAAAAAAAAATGAAACAATGGAGATGAAATTGCAATTTATTGCCCAAAAAGTTATAAAAATATGGCATGAACAATTGCTAGTCATTATATAAATTCTGTGGTAACTTGAAAGATTTAAAAAAACTTAAAATTTGCAATGTTTACTTCAATAATCTTCAATTATTTTTTCAAAACAATTAAATTATTTATAAAGAAACACAGGAGCATCAAAAATCTTCTTAATCAACTCTTAACCTATAAAACGGTTCTAATATACAAATTTCTCTTATTATTTCTAATTTTATGCAACAATTTATTTTAATTTTACTTCCTTAATATTTTTATAATATTCTGTATATATTGAAATTCTTAAATAAAAGAAAATAAATTTTTACTCTAGACATTCCGACTTCAATTTAACAATAATAAGTGCAAAAACTGTATATAACAATAGAACATCTGAATGACAACTTAATTTATATTTTATTAAAATAAATAAATTCTAGAGATTTTTTCTAATCAGCTTTTATTCTCTTTATTTCGACTTTAAAAAATATATATACATAAGTATAAAGTATATATATAATATTTAAGTCAAGATGATTAATTCAACGCTATAATATACAATAAGTACAATATAATCTCAAACAATCATCAACAAAATCGTTGTGATTAAAATGTCTTATACTGCATATATAAAAAAAACAGCATGCATTTCTGGTGTCAGAATTTTTTTTTTTTTCATAATAAAAATGTTGCACCAAAAGAACGCTAATAGAGACGCGAAAAAATGTCAAAATAATAAAAACAAAAATAAATTAATAAAAAAAAAAAATTAAAACAGTTTCAGACGAATAATAAAAATTTAAAAAAAAAAAATAATAATTTTTATTAAAGATAATAAAAATCATAACGCAGGTATTTGAAAACATAATATTATAAACGCGTTTTTCGTTGGAATTATTTGAAATGTTTTTGAGGAAAAAAAAACCCCAAGTATGAACTTTATAAACAAAAAACCTTCTACAAGTTCATTAAATCTCCAAGTATATATACATATATACAAGTATTTTATTTAAACTACATTACTTCCTTAATATGTTATTTTTTTTAATTTTTATTAAACTTAAAAATTAAAGTTTACGCAATTTCGCTTATTTTTTCCAAAAAGTCATCTATTTAATCTTTTAGAGAAAAATCGCAATTTTTAATTACAAAAAAAAAAAAATAATTTACGACTTAATAAATGAAATATTAAATACGATTTCCTGTTTATAATATCTGTAATCCCTCGAACATCACACTTTTCTGCATAAAATAAAAATATTACATTAAAGTTTAAAAAGTTAACTAACAAGAATCAAAACCGAATGAATTTTAAAAATATGAACTAAGTCGGAACTATCAAATATAACTGTTTATGACACATGATTTTTGTTCAATATGGTGATTCCTTTTTATTTTGAAATATGTATGTTCTGAATCGATAAGACTGAGATTGGTGAAATGGGTAAAATTATTCAGATCTAACAGAGTGGTCAAAAATTAAGATGTTAAATTTATAAAAATGATTATATAAATTGTTTTTCAATTGTAAAATTGTAAAATTATTCACATCTGACAGAGTTGTCAAAAAATAAGATGCTAAATTTATAAACATGATTACATAAATTGTTAAAATTATTAATAAAGTGTTTTTGACACAGAGCGCCACAGTTCAGATAAAAGTTTCTCTTTTAATTAAACTTAATCTTAACATGAGTTATAAGATTAGGATCAGTATTAAAGCAATATTTTAATTTAAGATCGCCTAATCTTATACGTCATCTATCGCGTATAATTATCTTTTAAATGTTATTTTTAAGAAAATTTGTAAGGGGCAAATGCTATGTATTGTGTGCATATATTAATTGACTTGTGCATTAAATGCAATCATTAACGCATGTATATTTTAAAATTTTATTTTACTGGAACTATATGTGTGAGCAAGTATATATATATAAGATTATTACAAAAAGTGTAATTATATACTTTTATTTATTAAGCAAACAAAAGTAGTTAACCTGGCACTCTGTCATGGGAATTCTGAGCCAGAAAGAGATAGCAATAGTTTGGCGTATTGACCTACATTTTGATTAATTACCCCGGAAGTAGGTCAAGTTATGTTAAAAGTAGGTGACCTTGACGTCGATCGTGCCGGTAATTAGATCAGTCAGGTTTAGAAGTAAGTTAAACAACTCTTGTTGTTTATATTGTAATAGGGAATCATGTAAAAGTAGTAAGTAAAAATATTTCAATACAATGTGCGTATGCAAATTAGCATGCAAAGAGAATATAAAGTCAAAAGAAAAGAAAAAAAAATTTTAAGTCACAATCACAAATAGCAAGTTCATTAAAATGTAAAACATGTTTTCTGTCCAACATGTATATATATTATATGTATGTAATAAGTAGAAGAAAAAAGTCATTGTTTTCTGTAAGGAATGAAAAAAAAAAAAAAAATCAAAACTATGGTTCATTGCTTTTGGTACCTATTCATAATCAACATACAAATAAAATAAAAATTTGTTTAGATTATTTGTACATCTCTTATGTAAGATTTTGCAGGTGCATTGCATCTTTAATATGAAAAGTATAAACCTGAAATCAAAGAAGTGCTTTTTAAATTAAAAAGAAACAGAAGATATAAGGCAGGTTTTCATGAGAAAATTTTGCCCAGTAATCTTGACTTTAGAGAGAGAGGTATATAGTATACTCTCAATAGGAGAGAAAGAGTAAAATGATTAAATTTATATTAAAATTTTTTAACCTGGCACTCTGTCATGGGAATTCTGAGCCAGAAAGAGATAGCAATAGTTTGGCGTATTGACCTACATTTTGATTAATTACCCCGGAAGTAGGTCAAGTTATGTTAAAAGTAGGTGACCTTGACGTCGATCGTGCCGGTAATTAGATCAGTCAGGTTTAGAAGTAAGTTAAACAACTCTTGTTGTTTATATTGTAATAGGGAATCATGTAAAAGTAGTAAGTAAAAATATTTCAATACAATGTGCGTATGCAAATTAGCATGCAAAGAGAATATAAAGTCAAAAGAAAAGAAAAAAAAATTTTAAGTCACAATCACAAATAGCAAGTTCATTAAAATGTAAAACATGTTTTCTGTCCAACATGTATATATATTATATGTATGTAATAAGTAGAAGAAAAAAGTCATTGTTTTCTGTAAGGAATGAAAAAAAAAAAAAAATCAAAACTATGGTTCATTGCTTTTGGTACCTATTCATAATCAACATACAAATAAAATAAAAATTTGTTTAGATTATTTGTACATCTCTTATGTAAGATTTTGCAGGTGCATTGCATCTTTAATATGAAAAGTATAAACCTGAAATCAAAGAAGTGCTTTTTAAATTAAAAAGAAACAGAAGATATAAGGCAGGTTTTCATGAGAAAATTTTGCCCAGTAATCTTGACTTTAGAGAGAGAGGTATATAGTATACTCTCAATAGGAGAGAAAGAGTAAAATGATTAAATTTATATTAAAATTTTTTTATATCTTTTGACAAAAACAAATTACATAACCTTATTTTTTAATTTTTAAATTTATATTTCGCGAATTTTTCAATTCAAAGTTAAAATTTTATTAATTTAAAATAAATGATAAAATTTTAATCAATTTCAAATAATTTTAAACAAAAATTCGTTCATCAAATCATAATATAAAATGTTTTTTTCTTTGTTTACATTCTCTTGTTTGTTTACAAAATTCAAATGTCATGTATCCATAAAAATATGTAATAGTATGCAAAAAATTTTTGTGTAGAATACACTTTTTTTTTGTATGTAGTAGCAACTTTATAGGAAAAAGACCTAAGAGAACATCTTTTTGCCATGGATTATGGCGCTCTCTCAATACTTGGCTAAGGAATATGGATGTTTCTCCCAGTAATTTATCGTTTTTTCTTTGTCGCACAAATAGTATTTTTGTATCTTCTGCCTATGCTCTAACTTTTGCCCAGGAAATTGCCGTAATGAAAATTAGCCTATAAGTTAATAAAATGTATCTTTCATATCTATTTTATGTTGTTTCACCTGTAGATTGTAACTTTAAAGAAAAATTTATTTATTTTTCCTGGGTATCTGAAACTTAAAAATAAAAACAGTATTGTTTTGTTTTATCAATTTTTATTTAATTTTTAACTAGAATTAAAAATTTTATTTATTTACTTTTTCCGTTTACTGATTATCAGCAAGCGGAAAAGTTAAATTTGAATCTTCGAGGAGTAAATCCCCCTTTTCATTTTTATATAAATAAATTATGGAGGTATTAATACCCTCCTCTAATTCTTTATTACAAATTTCCTCATATTTACGAGGAATAAAAATGATAAAATTTTGAGTTTCGAAAACCCATTTTTCACCGTATCTTGTATTTATTTGTTTTAATTTTTTTAATATATATAGTCTATTTGGTTCCATTCTTTCAATTTTTAAAAAGGTTTTTTTTTTTTATAGCATGTTTTTGTTTCAGCCTTTTCATTAAAGGCCAATAAAAAACTTCGTTTACTTGGCTGTTGTTGTTGTTGTTGTTGATGCTGTTTTGGATGTTGCTGTTGTTGTAGTAGTAGTTGATGTTGTTGTTGTTGTTGTTGTTGCTGTTGGAGACGATGCCGTTGTTGATCTTGTTGTTCTTCTTGGGTTTCTTCAACTTCGCTATTTTTCATCTTTCTCTTTTTAGCGGGGAGACGGACAGATGCAGCGACATCATCGCTGTTGCTCATATATAGGTTTAGGAATTCCTTAACCATGTTGTATGATTTAAATTTTTAATTTAAGTGTAACTGTTGTACAAAATTTATACTAATTTACAGCGTACAGAAGAATAGAAGTAAAGAAACAGGATTTCACGTTTTTACTACTATTATTTATTGAAATGACATAGACAATCAAACGCAGTATTGCAAAATACTAATTTAAATTCCTGTCATAATTCCTGTTATAGGCTATAATTTTTTATTATGCTCAATTTAAAATTTAATTTTACTTAGAGGAAATATATAATTGACTAAAGTGCATTGCGATTACATTGTTGTAGAATTTTTTTATTTCTTTCGATTAATTCTGTATTTCTATTTTAAGAATAACGTGAGTCGTGACATACTTTGTTGAAATATCTTTTGCATACAGCTATGCATAACAAATTTTTATCATTAATTTAAGACAAGATTATAGATTATCATAATGGTTAAATATAAAAAAATTAAATTTTTTGATAAAAGAAATTTATTTAAAAATTTTTTAAATAAATAGCCAACCAATAAATTTTAAAATTTATAAAACTTAAACCAATCTTAAAACAAACAAGTTTTTTAAAAATCTCTTAAACAAAAAAAAATAAAAATGTCTTTATTTACTGCAGCATCAATTTCTGACAAGATTAACGAAATTGTCAAAAAGTTGTTGGAGGAGGGCGAAAGTAAGTATTAAAAAAATTTTTCTATATATTATTTGAAACATATTAAAATTTTCTACTCTCTTTTTATTTTAGAAGCAACAATATTAGTTGAGGGGAATATTGGTGCCGGTAAATCTTATTTCCTCGAGAAATTTTTTGAAGGAAGACCTGAGTGCACCGTATTATATGAACAGGTGGAGAAAATGTGTGATTTTCATGGAGAAAATATGTTACAGAAGTATTATGACCATCCATTAAAGTATGCAGAGAGTTTTCAGTCTCTGATACTGAACATAACGCTTAAACAAATGATTAGAACGATTCCGAGAGCACTAAAAATAATGGAAAGATCCGTTTTTAGTGCATTTAATGTATTCACGAAAAATTTAAAAGAAAACCATCATCTAACTTCAGTACAATACAATGTGCTGGATGAATGGTATAATTTTTCAGTGCAGATGATAAAAACATGTCATCTGCTACCTAAATACATCATATACCTAAGATCTTCTCCAGAGTTTTGCTTTAAACAAATTAAAAAGCGAAATAGACTGGAGGAGCAAGGTATATCATTAGAATATTTGCGGCAGATTCATAAGAAACATGAGGAATTATTCTATTATGGAGCGAATTATAAAGGAATGCACATCATTGTGATAGATATTGAAGAGCTGCAAAAAAGCGAAAAGGATGAGGAGTTAGAAATTATAACTGAAGCAGATGAGGAAGATGAGCAAGATGAAGAAGATGATGAGCTATATGGACCAACAGAAACTAAAATCCTGAAAAAAGAAAAACCTGAAAAACGATTTTCAAGACCATCGGATATGTATACAAAGGTAAAAACAAAAAAACAAAAAATGTTATATATATTTCAATAAATTTTTTTCTATTTCAGATTCATGGTTCAGTGCAACAGTTCAAAAAGTGTTTATTAGATGTCTGTGATGGTATGGAGCGAGAGCAGATGGTAAAAATCCTGCCAGAAAACATCAATCATTTGGAAAATAATTTAATGGGACAATATTTAAAACATCTATCATCAGAGTTGTTGGATGAAGATGGAGGAAAAATTTGATACTAATAATAATTATATAATTTATTGTAGATATAAAAAAAGATAAAAATAAAAAACAAAAAAAATTAAAAAGCTTTTTTTTAAAAAAAAACAAAAAAAAAAAACCAATTTCTATTTTAGATTCCCTCCTTTGCTTAAAAAGAAAATATGAATAATAAAACATTTTTTTTTGTTATTGTTATTATTATTATAATTAATAATTTATATTACATAATAAAAACGTTTTTTTTATTTATAACAATTAGATAATTTTATTCAAAACAGCTGTGAGAGGTTGATATTTAAAAAAATCTGTCATGCAACATTAAACAATATGCTGTGGTATTTTCAGGTATTTTCCTTGAAGACTTGAATTCAATTTTTACATCAATAGGTCCAGTTTTTAAAATTTCATCCTGATGTTGACAATCTATAACAAAGATTGCCCTAAATGCTTTAAAGTTGTCCCAATTTAAAAGCGATTCAATTATATTATGAGAATAATAAGTTTTTCGAAAATTCATATACATCATAAATAATGTTGAAAAGCGATTTCTGTCAAAATGTAAATCTAAATTTTCATGTGGATAGTATTCTGAATTTAGATGAACTTTTAAATTAATCAAATCACAATGATCAAAATGTGTTATATTTTTATCAACCTTATTTTTTTTATTTGTTTGTAGAGCAAAAACAATAAAACGAGGTTTTTCAAGTTGTATAGTTGTTTTAACATTTGAAAATAAACTATTTTTAAAGTCAATTGGTTTAAAATTAAAATGTTAAATATATTTAAAGAACCTGCTTCTGATGACAGAATTATAAGAAAACTATATCATATATATTCACCAAATAATAACAATTTTAATAATGGTGATACTATTACAATAACTATACAAAATCAGAATATTAATGTTGAAAATATGAAAAAAGAAAATCTGAAAAAAATATCTTGTTGAATTTGAATTATAATTAAAAGTTATAGAAACGGTAACAATTAATGTTTTAATTCTTAACGTTTTTAAATTATATACATAGGTAAATGTTTTTAAATTATTTACATACATATATCTAATTCAAATTCACATGCACTTTGTTAAGTATTTCAGTTTTACCAAAATCCATTTACATTATTTTTTGTTTTTGAAAAAATCGAAATATATACGTGAATTTGAAAGATCATAATATATTATATGAACTCATTCGATGCCTCCAAACAATTACTATATAAGTCAAGTTTGATATCACTATTAGAATAGGTATAAGTAAATTCATATCTCTTTTACTTGTTAATTTTTATAATTCATATTTTTATAAAAAACATTTTTTTTGGTTTTAAGTATAGTTACAACGAAACAAAATTAAAAAAAGTAACTTTTTCGTAGTTCTATGCTTAGTTACGTCATTTTCAATTGTATATTTTTGTTTTTTAATTGTATATTTTTGTTATTCGAATGGTATAGAGTGAGCATTTTCGGATAAGAACAATGTAAGCCTACTTACATTAGCATTTTTAAGAAAAATAAAAAATAATAACCCGAAAAGAACGTCATAAGTCTTGAAGATCACATAATAAAATTGTTTTAAATATTTTTCAAAGGTTTTTTAACTTCACATTTAAAATCGTGAATTTCTAATTGTCTTCTTAATGTTTTCTTAATAAAATTTTATTAATTTATTCCTAATAAAATTGTATTCTTAATTTATTTAAAAATAACAAAATTTATAATAAAATATATTTCAGACTTACATCATTATAGCTTGGAGCCGTCGATATATAATTCATAAATCGTATTTATTCATAGTTCAAAATTTTTATTAAAAAATAAAGTCAAAGCTTTTATTTTGTTTTTGTTTTTATTTTTTTTTTTCGTTGTCTGATTAAAATTTAATAATGAATAGAGTATAAAGCTTTAAGCTTTTTTTTTTATTTCTTTCTTTTAATTTTAAGGTTTTTGTTTTATATGGACTGTGCTCATCAGTAGCTATATTCATTATCTTTGCTATAGCGCAATCACTGCAATTATTAATTGTACTATGTTTTAAAATTTTTTTCATTGCAAATCCTGCAAAATATCTTGTTGCATTTTCTGATAAAAATCTTGTTTCTGCTGAGTCCGGCTGATTTTCAATAATTTCTATAGAATCTGTATTATCTATAGAATCAGTGTAAGTATTTTGAGTGCAATAAATACCCTTTAAATCATTTTCATTTGTCACAATATTTTCATTCGATTCTTCATCATGTAAAATATTTTGCCAATCTACATTAAGCATATTGTCATTATCTTCTTCACAGTTGGCAAACTTAGAACAAAATACCATTTTTACACCAATTATTTTTGCTATTATTGATCCGAACTCATGTGCGGATGGATTTCTTTTTTTGAAACGTATTAAACTGAAAAAATTTTCAATTACGTCCTGATTCAGTTTGTTTGTGCATATATAATACCAATCATGATATTCATCGAACAAATCATTTGACAACATAAGAGTAGCTTTAGTTGTTTGTATTAATCCATCCAAGCAATTTATTCTTATTTTTTTATTTGGCACTTCAAATTTAAGATCCTGCAAATATTGTATCATACTTACCATTAAATTCCTTACATGATTATTTTTTTTGCAAACCAGCCATATATGGATCCTTATTAAAAAGTGACTTGCTATTTAAACAGTCGAATAAATTATTTAATTTTTCAAAAACTTCCGCTGTAAATATAGCGCAGTCTTTATCTTCATAAAAATTGGATTCAGCATATGTTTTGATTCCAGCAGAAATACTTGCACTTAAAACTTGAACAGCTAGCTTTACACTCATTTTTTGGAAATTGTTTGGATTTATGTGATTCTCCGTTAATCTAGGACAAACACGTGTAGAAGATTTACTATCTTTTTCAAATAATTCTGTAACAATATTCCATTTAGCACACTTTTCTGATTTTCTTAAAGGGTATTTCATTAAATTATTTCTAATAGATTTGAAAAGGTGAGGAGTATCGTATAAGCGATAAATTTTTTCATTTTTATGAATAAAATAAGGCTTTTCTACATTTGCTCCAAGCTGTTTAAAAAAAGATTTATTAGTACTTGACTGGTCACATATTATAGTACGTATTTTTATTTTCAAATCCTGTGTTAATTTTAAAAGTTCCATAACGGTAAAATTTAATTTACTTATAGGTATGGAATTTTCTGACAAAACATATCCCAAGATTTGTTTCCAATTGTCATGCAAACTTCGTATCATAAATACACAAGCATTTTTAGCTACTTCTGGCTATCGCTTGTCTGAACCACATGCATAATCAACAAAACCTTCAATTTTATCATATCTCTCACAATAAGTAAAATTTCTTTTTATTGCCATTTCATCAAATATTAATGTAACTTCTCTAGACTGATTAGGAAGCTTAGAAAAATATTCTTTAATTTTTACAAATAATTCATTTGGTAATATTGAAGAAGTTAAGCTTTTTATTGGCAAATTATTATAGATACAGCGAACGGAAGGTAAACGAAATTCAAGTTTTTCCCGTAAAAAGGTATAAACGGCTGTTGATTTAAAAAATATTAGCTGAGATAATTGTTTTTCCTCCTTTGAATAATATATATCATTCCTATTTTGCATACGACAAAATATTTCTCGGTTAGTTAAATTTTCATTAATCTTAACTGCTTTTCGTTTATTTAAAATTTTGTTTTTGCCTTTTAATTTTTTATTTTCATTTTTTAAAATTTGATTTTCGTTTTTCAATTTGCCCGTTAATATTCTATAATACGCTAAATTTCTTTCTTTTTTATGACGATGCTTACAATGACGATGCTTACTCAATTCAATAGAGTTCGTTTCCCAATTCATTTCATCTAAATTTTCCATAATAATATCATCATCAATAATTAAATTATTTGGAACAGTATTTATTTCTTCTAATGAGGTTTCTTCTGACAAAAAAGGGAAGGACAAGCCTCCGAATATAATTTCCTCAGCCCAATATGAGATTCCTCAAAATGGCAGCTGCAAATATAAGGACATTTTAAATTTTTTATGTAGTCAAATGATTGCCAACAAGCACTAGCCCACTTTTCATATTTTGCAGTATTCTTTGGTGGAAACTTAAAAAATTTTAAATTTTCTTTTCGAGAATTATTCAACAGGTATATACAGTAGGCCAAAAAGTCATCGTACCCTAGTAAATTTTTTAAACAAAGTGGAAAAACCAACAGGTGGAGGTAAAATTAAATGAAAATAATGATTGCATTTTACAGAGGCATTTATTAGGTAAACTTACACAAAAAACGTGTAATCATGTTCTTTTTTATCATATTCTGTTTTATCTTGTTCTGTTTTATCATGAAGCCTATTCATTATTACACGTTATGCTACATAAGAAATTTTCCCACGTAAAATTGAAAACACTTGTTATCAGAAAACCTAAATAACAATAAACATAAAAACCAGTAAAATTGAAATACTAAAAGAAGAACTGTATATAATATGTACCTAATTCAAATTCTAATGCAGTTTTCTAATTTCAGTTTTACTGAAATACATTTACATTATTTTTTCTTTAATGTGTCTACACGTCTTTCTTTATATGTATTATATTATTCATATGCAAGAAATTTTACATTTACAAGAAATTTAATTTTTTTCTTTATTAGATTTCTTTTTTCTGAATTTAAAAGATCATATACTCATTCGATCGCTTTAAAATATTTTTATTCGATGGCTTCAGATATTTCAAAATTTTTATCAAAAAAATAAAGTCAACAAAGCTTTTATTTTGTTTTTGTTTTTTTTCGTTCTCTAATTTAATAATGAAGAGAGTATAAAGCTTTAAGCTTTTTTTTATTTCTTTTTTTTTTATTCTAAAGAGCTTGAATTTTAAGGTTTTTGTTTTATATGGACTGTGCACATCTAGTTGTATTCATTATCTTTGATAATACTTACATTGATATAGAATATAGATAGAAGACCAATAGTATGACTTATATGAGAGATACCTATATTGAATATAATTTTTTTTTTATTGTTTATATATTATTCATATATGAATAAAAAAATTACATTTCTCCTAATAAGAAATGACAGCAATCAAGAAAGATTCAATTGTATATTTTGAATCTAGGCAAACTTCTTTTAATAAGTATCAAAATAACAAAAGTAAAAATAGAAAAAGCAAAACAAAATACTGAAAAATACAAACCAAACTAAAAAATAATTCAAAATTATAATTTTTTAACGAATTTTAAACTACTTTTTTTTTCAGTCCAATTTCTTCTATGGATTTAAAAAGTATTTAGTTGCTTGTAATTTGCAATTCCAACTTGTTGTCATTATAACAAGTGTATGTCTATGAATTTAATAATTTTGTAGCTTTGGTGTTTTTTTATTTAGACTTTAGTACCTATAGTTTGATATTTTTAAACAACTTCATATTAAAAATTTCCAATTAGTTACTATAATTCATTAAAAGATAATTTTCTTTCAATTTTCGATTTTAGTTCTTTAAGAAATAATTTAATTTTAGTTTATAGAATACAAGATTTCCGAAAATTTCAAAATATTGCAGATTTTATAATATATTGTAGACAAAATTACTTGGTGGATAATATATAGGAAGCATTAAAACTTGCATTACCAAGAGAAGCTACACCAGCTTCTTCTACGTCAACAGAAAGATCTTTTTCAAGTTTAAAAAATAAAATCAAACCAAGACCAAAACCAAACCAAGGTTTTCATGGCTTGGCAAACCGAAACCAAAACCAAAACCAAGACTATAATATTTTCGGACCACGAAACCAAACCAACCAAAAAAATTAAATGGTTTTCATCACTGATAAATATATGTATGTATATATGTACATTGTCTAGATTTCAAGAGATTTTAAATTTATTTGAATTAAACAAATTGCTAACCTTGTTTACATTGTTTTTTAAAGCTGAAAAATAAAAGTATGAAATGATATCCAGTGTTGCCACTTCAAAATTTTTAATCCGGTCAAATTCGACAGCTTGACTGGAAAACTTTTTAAAAAATTCAGTCAAAAGTTTTTAGAGTAAAATACTGTCAAAAAATCGGGTCAAAATAAATATTTTCAGAAAGACTTAAAATTAAGTATGTATAATGAAACATGTACATAATTTCTTTGTTTAGATTGATTTATGGAGCTTTGCTTTTTATAAATTCGCAATACCTAATTTAACTAATGATATAACTAAAGATTTATTTATTTATTATTTCAGATAAAGTAGTAAAATAGTTATTTCAAAATATGTATGTATTTTGCGATGTCTTTTGTTCTGCCAGAACCATAATCAGAAAACCCACTAATTTCATCCAGTGCACTATTATAGTATAGCCTTCTAATGGCTATTTCATCGAATACCAATGCAAATTAAGATTTACTCCATTTCTCAAAAATTTATAACCCTTTTGGTGAATTAAAATGTTCAGCTTCAACGAATATTTTTAAAATTATTTTAAATTTTTCCGAAACGAAATATAATATTATATCAAAAACGGTCAAATAAAAAAATAAATCAGTCAAAAATCCAGTCAAAATATTTTGATTTTTTTCCTGTCAAAGAATATTTTTTCCAGCCAAATTTGACCGGAATACTGTCAAAATGGCAACACTGATGATATCAGAGGATTCCTAAAAGTTCATATAATTTTTTCTATTATCTGATGGTGAGGGTTAATAAATATATCATTCCAGTTAAGATCGTTTAAAGTTTTATCATACATCACACCTAATATATAACAATATTATCCACAGACTGATGTAAGGTCACTTTGTAAACGTTTATTATTGAAAACAAAAACATTTTGGTTGATTTTATAGAAATTTAACAATCTAAATAATATTATGAAAGATGAAGTTGAAAAATAAATATATATATAATTTTTAATCCTTAAAAGTAAACCAGTTTTCTGTGTTTTTAAAAAAAAACAATAGTTTTAAATATACGAATTATAGATAACAAGAAAAAAAATAATTATTGGTAAAGAAGATAAAGAAAGAAAACAAAAGTTCAATGATCATGGTGTAATATGTAGTAACATTACCTGTTTTATGACTATAGTTGAATGTTTGTGTTATTTAAAAATGCTTTATAATAAAAAAAAAAAAAAAAAAAAAATGATAATAAAGAAACTGAAAGTTTAGAATGATTCTGAAAATATATACTTACTGCTATGTCTGATCTACATATATAACCTTGCTGTAAGGAATGAAAAATAAAAACAGGTTAATTGTTTTTGGTACCTATAGCAAAGATAATGAATATAACTACTGATGAGCACAGTCCATATAAAACAAAAACCTTAAAATTCAAGCTCTTTAAAATTAAAAGAAAGAAATAAAATAAAAAGAAAAAAAAGCTTAAAGCTTTATACTCTATTCATTATTAAATTTTAATCAGACAACGAAAAAAAAAATAAAAACAAAATAAAAGCTTTGACTTTATTTTTAATAAAAATTTTGAACTATGAATAAATACGATTTATGAATTATATATCGACGGCTCCAAGCTATAATGATGTAAGTCTGAAATTTATTTTATTATAAATTTTGTTATTTTTAAATAAATTAAGAATACAATTTATTAGGAATAAATTAATAAAATTTTATTAAGAAAACATTAAGAAGACAATTAGAAATTCACGATTTTAAATGTGAAGTTAAAAAACCTTTGAAAAATATTTAAAACAATTTTATTATGTGATCTTCAAGACTTATGACGTTCTTTTCGGGTTATTATTTTTTATTTCTCTTAAAAATGCTAATGTAAGTAGGCTTACATTGTTCTTATCCGAAAATGCTCACTCTATACCATTCGATTAACAAAAATATACAATTAAAAATGACGTAACTAAGCATAGAACTACGAAAAAGTTACTTTTTTTAATTTTGTTTCGTTGTAACTATATTTAAAACCAAAAAATGTTATTTATAAAAATATGAATTATAAAAATGAACAAGTAAAAGAGATATGAATTTACTTATACCTATTCTAATCGTGATATCAAACTTGACTTATATAGTTATTGTTTGGAGGCATCGAATGAGTTCATATAATATATTATGATCTTTCAAATTCACGTATATATTTCGATTTTTTCAAAAACAAAAAATAATGTAAATGGATTTTAGTAAAACTGAAATACTTAACAAAGTGCATGTGAATTTGAATTAGATATATGAATGTAAATAATTTAAAAACATTTACCTATGTATATAATTTAAAAAACGTTAAGAATTAAAACATTAATTGTTACCGTTTCTATAATTTTTAATTATAATTCAACAAGATACCTATTTTTTTCAGATTTTCTTTTTTCATATTTTCCTTTTTAAATTACAAAATAGACATACGCAATCATGCAAAAGAAACTTTTCCTTCAAAAGTACATTGACAGTGCCAAAATAGAAGATTTAAGCAGAGTTTTGCCGCCATTAGAAAAGATTGATAACTTTAAAACATCATGTCCTATACAATTATCAAACCACAATTTCAGATGTGCAGTTAAAAATTGCTTTAATGTATATATGTATCTCTTAAAAGAAAAAATTCTAAATTAAGACCTTCATACATATACAATATGAATTTAAATAATAAAACTACAAAAGTTCACTTCAACACAGATATCAAAATTCAAGTCATGTATGTATGGGACTATGCTTACAGAGCTGCTCGCAAAGGTCATTGGCATCAATACGCATGTGATAGAAGTAGATTTCAAAGACGCATTGAAAATGTTGGTATCACTATTTCTAGAATTTTAACATCTGATCATCGTAAAATTGTTAAAGCTTTTTCAGTTAAATAAAAATTATTTAAACACAGTAACTTCTTTGTTTTATTTTTATTTGTATGTTGATTATGAATAGGTACCAAAAGCAATTAACCATAGTTTTGATTTTTTTTTTTTTTTTCATTCCTTACAGAAAACAATGACTTTTTTCTTCTACTTATTACATACATATAATATATATACATGTTGGACAGAAAACATGTTTTACATTTTAATGAACTTGCTATTTGTGATTGTGACTTAAAATTTTTTTTTCTTTTCTTTTGACTTTATATTCTCTTTGCATGCTAATTTGCATACGCACATTGTATTGAAATATTTTTACTTACTACTTTTACATGATTCCCTATTACAATATAAACAACAAGAGTTGTTTAACTTACTTCTAAACCTGACTGATCTAATTACCGGCACGATCGACGTCAAGGTCACCTACTTTTAACATAACTTGACCTACTTCCGGGGTAATTAATCAAAATGTAGGTCAATACGCCAAACTATTGCTATCTCTTTCTGGCTCAGAATTCCCATGACAGAGTGCCAGGTTAACTACTAACAAAATTTTTTAGGTATCCACTAATACAGTCAAAGCTTGGAACATCTTTTATTTTTCTCAAAAATATTTCATACTAAAAGTTTATTATTTAAAAAAATCTCAAATATGATCTTAGAAGTTTTTGTTTCAATCTTAAAAGATCTTATACTACATATTCCAAATCAATTAAAAAATATCCTCTCAATTTAAATATAAATTTTTACATAAAAACAATAACAAAAAAATAATATTAACTAATTTTTTATAACTTTTTATTACAATATTTATTTACATATATGGAAGGTGTATAAATATTTTGCCATTGACATTGAACCAAAAACAAAACAAGAAAAAAAAAACAAAAACAAAATATCAGAAAAAAAAATTATCAAATCGTCATCTCATCATCATTATCATTATCAACACAAGTCACAGCTCACAATTCAAACTCAGTCAATTTATCATCAACATTATTATCATGATTATCTTTTTGAACAGATTATATTAACATTAAATCGCGAATAAAAAGCTTTTTTTTCTTTTGCGTGTATTCATATTAAGTATTATGCAATTTTACAGTTCATATTATAAGATATATATAGTGTTTAAATTCGCACACCTTTTTTATTTGGTTTTTGTTTTGTATTTTTATTGAAATAGCGGTAATATTAAAAAACAAACTAAACATATACTTATATACATTTGGTTGTTTTATCAATATCATACACTTGTCATATAACAAAGAAAAAAAATGTGTTTTAAATTTATTTGATTTGACATTATTTTGACAATCGCGAAATTTATGCGTTATAGTTAGTAAATAAAAAAGCGTTAAAAAAATGCTATGAAATTATTTATTGTAATATTTATTAGTTTTTTACACAAAAATTAAAAAAATTAAGTAATAAATTCTTTAAAAAAGAATTTATTGCACCGGAATTAGAGGAATACCTCAAAGTGTTGTTTTTAATTTTCAAAAAAAACAATAAAACAATTACTGAAAAATTAAATTTTTTTTTAATTACTACATATATAATTATTAATTATAAATAAATTTATTGAGGCTATTTGTTCATAATATAGGATAAAAAAAAAATTGAAACGATTTTATGATATTAGAAAATTTAAAAATTATAAATATAAATTTTTATGAGCTTTATAAATATATATGCGTATGACACTTACTGTACGTATAGCGTTCTTGACAACGACAATGGTACTTTAATTTATCGCTATGCAAAGCTGAATTTTTGCAAAATTCCTATAATGACTTATTTCTTCCAACTTAAAATTTTGGAGAAATTTAGATCTTAAAAAATTAGTCTTTTAAGTATGGAACTCTAATTAGAGCTTTAAGGAGTCAAATATTTGAATACCTGTCATGTGTTGAATATCTGTTAATAGTTGTTCTTAATTATAAAGAGTTTTATTAAAATTTAAGTGTCCGCTGATTTTTTGTAATTTTTGTTTCCAATAAATGGGAAGTTACTTATACTATACTATCACCTAGGTCGTTGCGACTCCTTGTGCCTAAATGCCAATACTTCTTATTGATTTATAAAGGATATTTTTGGGTTCATATAAGTATATCTTTACATATACAGTTTTATATTTGATTTTATATATTTTGATATCTTAGCCGATATCCGAAAGGACCATTGTATGTTCCTCTGAATTTTAAATAAATACAAAAATAAAATAAATATTTTGTCACCAAGCGAAAGGGACTGTAAAGGCAAATTATTTTTTTTATAAATTTTCTATTTAATTAATATTTATAACCTGTATAGGAATTGAACTCACACTCCCATGGTAAACAAGTTAAATGCTAACCAACTACTCCAACGCGGTGTCAAGATTACAAATTACTTTTCAATTTATGATATTGAGCTTCTTTATACCCGTATGACTATATTTTTATTATAAAAATTGACTTCTCTCATTTAGGAACTAAACTCAAAACGTTGTTGAATTGACTAGTAAAAACTAACGCACCTATATCCTAAACTTAATATTCTAGAATTTAGATTACTGTGATTATTTATCTTAAAATTCGTCATAATATAAAATTATGACATAATTTGAATAATCAAAACAAATATCGGGCATATTTAAGATGAGAAAATCCTTCAAATAAAAATTTCAAAAAAAACAACACAACACTTAAAATGATTATAAATATTTCTAATATACATGTGTAATATTTTTAAAATGATTAATATGTTCTATATTTGTATCTGTATACTAGGCATTATTAATATTAATTAATAAATTTAAACAAAATATACTTAAATATTGAACTTTGTTATTCCTTTGATATACTAATTATTTTATTTATTTTTAAAATTAATAACAATTTTATTTACAAACATTTTGTTGTGTTCATATTTAAGTAACTAATTAAAAATGGTTTAGGTCACTTAAATTTTCAAATTATGGAAAATTTATTCAAAAAAATTTATTTTGAAAATTGCTGGAAATTTTTTAAATGACTCTTATTTTCCATTCATTAAACTGAATATTTATGCGTTCCGCCATTTAATTTTGTAGAATTTCCGAAAAAAAGGTTTTATGCATCTGATGATAAATCAGATTCTTAAAATACTCTATACGGTAGAAGTTAAGAAGTCCAAAAATTACACTATAATTCACTAATCAATTAACTGAAATTCTAAAATATTATGACTAAACACAAAATTATACAAAAATTAGATGACCTTTATTTACCTAAAAAATCTACTTAGATAAGTACTTAAAATGTACTTAGATACAGAATTAACTATAAGTACTATGTATACAGTTTTTGTAAAAAACGATACCGAAAATTTAAGAATGCCAAGTTATTAAAAGTTTTTGTTTACTCAATTTTATAAAATTAAAAAAATAATATAACATGAGATTTATGCAGGCTATATTATGTCATATTATATATTTCATAAATTATATGCTACCAAACACTAATTTTGGGATTTTGTGATTCAGGATTTTGAAATTTGGGATTTTGTGATTTTGAAATTTTGAAATTTTGGAATTTTGTTACTTTGGGATTTTGTGATTTGGGATTATGAGACGTTCCCCCTTGAATCATTGGATTTTTGACACAATTAGTTGACATTTCTCTGAAAGTTTTTTTGAAAAATATTTTTTTAAAAAGGCGTTAATATATTAAATTGAAAATATTCTATTATATTTTATAGAAATTTTTCACATCAAAACAAACATAATTCGTTCACATAAGGCCGCGAACACACAGACAATTAGCTAGCTTTTCAAAAAATTTTTAAATATATGGATCTGAGAATTTTGTCCATTAACCAATTGGGGCGCAAGAATTTTTTAAATATTTTTCACTTTTTTAGCCTAATATAAGAATTTTATAATTAGTACGTTAGTAAAGGTAATTATGCATATATATATAAAGGTATAAAGTTTAAACGGGGTTTTAATAATACAGGAATTGGGAGGTTTAGGATTTGAATTGTGGGGGATAGGGAAAATTTGGAGTAATATTAAGGAGGAAGAGTTTAATATTCTTCTTAAATTTAATTAAGTCGTACACATGGTTCCATAGTCTCGACATGCACATAACAAACGAATCTTCATAACCCGTGTAACGCCATCATAACAACTCGGCACAGTAGGGTAGGTAATTAATAATTATATATCAAATATATATAAACATACATATATATATATATCAAAGATCGTTACTTTATAAAAATTTCTTAATATTTTTTCTACGTAAACGAACTTTAATATTCCTTAACTCTTTAAACTATTAATGGTTTTTTTTAATAAGAACCATTTTAACATTATTGACACTGTCTAACATAAATTTAAAATTTCAACTTTATTTAACATCTTCATTTTATTCAAAAACAAAAAAATTAACCTTTTAAACTAAAAAAATAGAATTAAAAATTTTAAAAAAATTAAAAAAAAATTGCTTAGAAAAATTATAGAAAAAAATATGACATCAAAAATTTTTAATGAATTTTGACCCGACCGAAGTAAATAACAAAATAAGAATCATACACATTATATAACTAGGTATGTTAACTATAGATGATCAACTTTTTTTTGACATTTCTAAAAGTTTTTTCTAAATCGAATTTACGTTATATTTTTTTATCACTTTGAAGTTCTATTTACCGGTAATTGTATATTGGATTTAATTTTTGATTAATACACATGTCACGTTCAAAAAAAAAATTAATGTAAATATTTAAAAAATAGTTTTTGTTTTTTTTTTTTAATTTATAAATTAAAATATCTCAAAACTAAAACTCTAAAACTCAACACATGACATTTGTAAATAACAAAATTCGAAATTCCATTTTAAAGTTTATTGTCTTGTTATGATTTGATTTGTTTATAAATATCGCATTCAATTAAAAACAAGTGATGAAAAAAACCAAGGGTTTTTAAAAAAGCACATTTTCAAAATTATATAGTGTTTCATACTGCGTATTTTATGATAATATTATAATTTAGTTATTTCATCAATTCATTATTAATTATGAATAATAGTAAATTAAATTGTGAACTCCATCAATATTTGGAACTTTGCTAAAAAATTTTATTATCTAAGCTAAAATAGATAATAATATTCGGCAAAATACCTAGGGATGACAATGGATGTCAAGCTAAGGTGGAATGAATATGTTAAGAAGAAAAAACTAGAACTTAAAAGTAAATATAGAGAAAATAAACGAGGAAGAGTGTAGTAGAGTAGACTGTGTCAACTCTGGGATACCCGTATGACCGTTATATAAACATTATATCATTATTATTAAAACATTAATTACTTTTGGCAAAATTTCAAGCATACCAGCTTTATTAGGTGTATTATAATGCTTATATAAAAGAAGGAGTTGTATGGCAACTACTCGATACCTCTGCAGCAGACCAACCAAATTTTTCAGTAACTTTGGCCATTACACTAAACTATTTTTGGCCAAATTTCAGACACCCAACTTCAATAGGTGTAGAGTAATGCTCATATAAAAAAAGAAGTTATATGGCAGCTTCCCGAACCCATGGACCAAAATGGCTGGATTTAAATAGCGATGACGGCTATTGCAAAAAAACGAATTTGCGAAAATTTCAATATCCTAGCTCTTTTAGTTTTTAAGTTATCGTGACGTGATTACGGACGGACGGACAGATGGACGGACAGACGGACGGACAGACGGACGGACGGACGGACATACATAGCTAAATCGATTTATTTTTCGATTCGGATCCGATCCATACACTTAAATCTATATCTACCCCCCCTCCTTCTCTGCGTCACAAACGTCACAAACGTAATGGCAAATTTATTATACCCTTTGACTATATAGTCATACGGGTATAATGACTGGCTCCTAGGGCGTGAATCTAAATTAACAATATATAATAAAGTGTTAATTTATGCATGGCATTCAACTTTGGGGTTGTGCCAAGCAATTCAGAATAAAGTCCTACGTAACATAGTAAGTGATCCCTTATGTACGTAATAGTGACATTCATAGAGATTTACAAATTCTCAAAGTTATAGATGAAATAAGTAGATATGCCATAAAGCATAAAGCTCGTCTAGAAGGGCATATAAATATTGAATAAATATCAGATTATTACAGGAAGGCTTAAAAGAAAAAGACCTTTAGATAATATATTATAAAGTAAAGATTTCCTAAGGGAAAGTACACAAAGTAAATGGTTAGTCTGATCGACTAGTTTTAATAAAGGAAGGGTCTGGTTTAGCTCGATGAGAATCCGAAATAAAATAAAAGCAAAAAAAAAACATTAAGGCAAAAATAGTTAAAACTAACTGCATAATGTTCCAGCCTTAAACTTTGTATATTACTAAAAAAAAATATATTAAGTTACAGTTGTTCAAAAATAGCAAAGTTTCAGTTTTCGATCCCTTACATACGGGCGGACGGACAGGCAGAGTGAAACTAATAAGCACATTTATTCAAAATTTTTTGAAAATGTGCTCAAAAGCAATTATTTAATTGGTATTTTATTTAATTTTATTATTGAAATTAATTTTATTTAAAAAAAATAAAAGCTCTAATTTGTAAAATTACATTTTAATTTCTGAACTAATCTTGATAGAAAATAAATGAAATTTATATGACAAATAATATGAAATTTTAATGAGTTTGTTTTTTGTACTATATTATAAGCAGACACATTAAGTATTCCTTGATTCGAACTACTCTAAAACATAAATTATAATAAAAGTATCATAAAATATTAGTTAAATAAAATTAGATACCTATCTAATAAAATTTATTTTGACTACTTTTTTAGAATTTCGCGTGATTTTTCTATAAATAAAAAAAAAAAAAGTATTTATATATTTATAAAAAGTCTTTTACCTCATGCAGTGTGATAAGGGAGTGAAACATGATGTCTTATAAATATTATTATTTCAGAATCAAAAAGGTTGTCATAGTTTTCATAAAATTTTCCTATATGTTTTAAGGATCAATCAAAATTTAAAATTGATGCTTGTCTAGACAATGTAAAACTACAGCCTACTGATGAATAACACCATTGGACAAAACATTGCTAATTAGAGAAGTTTTCAAGCACTTTGTTAAGATTTGCATCTTGTTATTTTGATGATATGTTATAATATTTTATAATATAAATGATTATTTATAATCAGATAATTAACAAGACCAACTCTTATTTTCTTGAACGGGATCAACTCTTAAAATCTTGAATGATCAACTCTGGTCTTGGATCCCGTTTTCTCAAACATTTGTTCAGTACCTATTCTACGTAAACAGTTTGTCATATTATAGATGAAAAATCAATTAGTGATAAGCAAAATGCTACATACAATAAAATATTATGATATAACTTATAAGAAAAACTAATTCATATTTAAAGAGTACAGATCTCAAAACTAAAAGGCGCGACAAAACGAGGAAGATTATAGTTGCCCTTGTCAACTTTTAGATACCCGTGCATACCCACTAACCGTTATTTATTTCCTCTATGCTATTATAAATATTACAAAAAAAATATAAGAAAGTAAAATAGTTAAAAAAAAATTTACCTTTTTATCCCATAATTTTAGCTTAAAAAAAAAATTAAATTTTTAATTCCATTATACTACCATAATTTTTGCTTAAAAACAAAAAAAAAAAAAAAAACAAAAAAAAAAAAAATAGCCCGCCCTAAAAGTTGGTCCGAGTGATGTCCAACTTTGCCAACTAACTTGCCCTATTACTTTATCTGCCCAGTTTTGATTTTAACCTCGTAGCTTCATTAGATTCACAGTTATCGAATTGATTACTTTGTATGGCAGTTGCCCGAAAACGGGGCCGTAACATTTTGAAACTTCATATAAGTGCTCGATTCATTATATAACTAACAGTGTGTAATTTTCAACCTCGTAGTATAATCAGTTTTCAAGAAATTCATATTGGTGCAAAAAAGTTGTATGGCAGCCCCCCGAAAATGAAGTCGTAACATTTTGAAACTTCATATAAGTTCTTGATTCATTATAAAACTAACCGTGTGTAATTTTCATCTTCCTGGTATAATTACTTTTGAAGAAATTCATATTGATTTAAATAAGTTGTGTGGCAGCTCCCCGAAACCTTGATCTGGTCTTAACCAAAAAGAATAGGGAACCTCAAAAATGTCCCAAAAATGTTTTGTGTGAATTTCAAAACTCTTGCTCTAATTTTTCAATTCCATCTCTTATAATTAATTTTTAATTCACGAATATATTAAACTTAAGCCAAATCAACTTCATATGATCATTATTCATATAATAATCATCAGATGATTCATCATATATATTCATAATTATCTATCAATATCAATAAGCCATTTACTTAAAAAAATCTTTGTCTTCTTTTTTTTTGCTTATCTTAAATAAACTACGCATCATTTAAATCATATGAAATTCTAAATCGAAATCTTTATCTACTTTTTGTAACAAAAACAAAAAACAAAAACAAACAAAATTCATATAATTTCATTTTAAATACTTCATGTTAAAATTTTTGTATGAAAATATTGGAGTTAAAAAAGTTAGCTGTTCGAGAGCTACCCGAAGTTTTGGTCCGATCTTAACCAAAAAAAATAGGGAACCTAGAAATTGATTGAAAAATATTTTGTGAAAATTTCAAAACTGTAGCTCTTTTAGTTTTTGAGTTATCGTGCTGACACACAGACGGACGGACGGACGGACGGACGGACGGACGGACGGACGGAGGGACGGACGGACGGACGGACGGACGGACGGACGGACAGACACACATAGCTAGATCGACTAATTTTTCGATTCTGAGCCGATACGTACCCTTGACACTATATCTAGCTCGTCTAGATCGATGCGTTACAAACGGAGGAGCAAATCTAATATACCCGATGTCATATATATATGCACGGGTATAAACACGCATGATACAAAAAATTAGAAATACTTATTTGCAACATATTAAAATAAAATAAAATATTTCACTCGCTCAATTTAATACAGTTATGACTAAAATCGAAAAAACCACAATTTAATTAAACTAAAACCACAATTCATTAAGAAATATTTCCATTTAATCAACAATATAAAAAATTATATATTTTATAATATTATTATATAGTATAACACCTCAGTTTCTCTGAATTAACATTTAAAAAATAAAACAGTCCTTGACCTAAAGTATAATTTATAAAAATAATGACAGCATTAAATATTATTATATATTTAATTTAAAACAGTTATTTCATTTAATTTTAAATACAAAAAAAAAGTATAATAAATACTAAAATAGTATTCTTACTCACTATATAATGCAATAAGATACAATTATAAGTACAAGCGTCCTGAAACTAAATTTTTCGAAATTGTTCAAATTTGGAAAATTTAAAATCTACCTTATTACGAGTATATTTAAAACCATAATTTAGGAAGATCACATAGTCTCAAATTCGAAAATCCTCTAATTCTTTAAAATACTTCTAAAAATCAGAACTTCAATCATTTTGACCGTTTCAATAAGCGGGGGGCTTGTATGAAAAATATTATTAAGAGAAGATTTTAGACTTGTTTATAAAATCTAGGGTTATCGCTCTTTCATCCTTTATTAAAAATATATTTGTTAGAAGTTTAAGTTCATCACATAATAGATACTTTAAAGTGCTACAATTTTTTTATTGATTTATTTATTTGTAGTACCAGAAAATAGTAAATATTGCCTTTTGACATTTAACCTATTTGACATTTGGACTTCTTATAAAATTATTTTAATATACACTATATTTTTTTATTAGATATGATCCGACCAGGGTTTTCGATTTAAAAGCTCCACTTTACCACTCAGCTATCGGTCACATTGCGCTACAATTTGATTTCGTTATTTGGTATTTGGTGTCTTAGGATTTTGAGAAGTGGGAATTCGTACGCAATCAATAATAATTGCATTTATATGCCAAAATTTATTAATTTTAATTTTTTTAACTAACAGTTTTTTATATATAAGTTCAATGAGTTTAATTATATTAATAACGGTATATTTGATTTTAGATTAACCTTCAATTATATATTATTATTGCTCTATATAAGTGGAAAAATTTTAACACTGAATCATCTATTTTTATTAATAATTTATTGACATTTTATTTTATCTTAATTTTATGGATAAAATGTTTCAAAATAATTTTTTGTAATTTTTTATTTAAATAAAATTTTAATTGCATATTATATGTCAAATAACTAATTTTATTATTTTTATATTAAAACCAAATAAATTTATAGAATAATATTTAAAAAAAAAAAAAACATATTAATTGGTAGTTGTCAAACTTGAAAAAAGCAAGGTAGTCAATGTTTTACTTGTATAAATTACATATTATGATTTTTGCAATTATAAATTTCAAACAATTTTCTACTATTGTTTTATTAGTTTAATTTCCTTACTTTTAATTGCATAATTGATTTGCAAAGTTATTTTACCGTTTCTTAATTTGAGTTTGTCTATGAAACACTAAATTAAGAGGGTCTGGGTTTAATAGTTTACTCGGGACTCGATCTGAAGTTTCTGGAATTTAAATCGATAGACCAATAGTTCAAATCATTTGTAATCTATTCCTTTTGTTTTGCCATAAGTAACGTAACAGAGTTTAAATTTTACTTCATTGACTATATTTCATTTGGATTTATTTCACTAACCTTTTTAGCGAGGACAACAACCCATAATATTTTAAATAAAACACACAATATTGTGTGTGAGAGAGGTTTTAGAAATACAGTCAAATGATAATAAAGGTGTGAACAAATACTGTCATATGAAATACTGGGATATGATAGTACCCACAAGTTTTTATACATCAGAATTCTTTTACACTCTATATATTTGTATATTTAAAAAAAAAATGTAAATACAAATTAGAAAATCGTTTCTATAATTACACAAGAGTCGTAAGTCAAAGTTTACAAAATAAGATTGTTCAAAAACAAATTAACATTATTGGTTATGCGCAAAAAATATGATGCCATCCATTACTAAATATACGTATGTAATTATATTTTAATTTTTCAGTTAGAATTTAAATAAGAATATTTAATTCCACAGATCAATTCAGTTAAAAACATGTAATTAACCATTAAAAGAACTTTCCAATTAAAAGTATATCGTATGACAATTAAAACATAATTTATAATACGTCACAAATCATGCATATATTAACCTCAAACTGATCTTTAACACTTTTATAATTCTAATTAGAGTATTACTAAAAATATAATTGACAAATAAATAATAAAATTTTATTCAAATTAGTATATTTTTCCTGCGCAAATAAAAATATACAGAAATTATATACAATCATAATGTACCTACATCATATCAATTAAACTTCCCAAATAATTACCTGTCATAATTATTGCAATTTTAATTGCATTTGCGTAGTTGCCAACTTTAAAACAATATGAAATTTCTTTACAAACAAATTAATTTATTTAAATATTAAATAAATAGTTCAATGTCATTGTTTATATATATTGTTATTCCAATGCAATCAAGGTTTAATAATAACATATAATAAAACTGCAATGCCTAACATATCATAAAACTGCAATATATAAGAAATTTAATTGATTGTAAACTATTCAAGTAAACAGAAAAAAGTTCTAAAGCAGGATAACAAGAGTTTAACTCAAATTAAATTAAAGTACGTATATAAGCAAAAAACCCCCTAATAACCACTGATTATAACATTGTCATATATAATTGTATTTTTAAAATAAACAAGAAACTCTTGACAAAACTAATAAAAAAAATTCTCAAATATACAGTATGCGTTTTAATATGCGTTTTATTATGCGTTTTCTGCACCGCGTTAATTACTTTGCTGCAGTATATTTTATTTTTAAATTCATATTACTTTTAAAACACTATTATAACTAAATCTTAACTAAATGATGTGTTCAGACTTTAAAACATAAAAATAAAATTAAATATTCTTACAAAAGCAAAAATCGTCTTTGGCTCCTCAAAAAAAAAACAACTTGAAGATGCAACAAAAAACTCTTCAAAAAAATCAAGCATTGACAAATGCTATTCACCCGGGAAATACCCAAATGAAAGATTAAAACAAGCAAAAAACAGTAAAGCCATTCAGTTGTAGGTGGTTGTAGATGTATTTCTTTTGTTTTTTCATAGTCTTTTACTTACACAATTTTTTTTTTCATTTAACTTTACTTCATTTAAAAAAAAAAAAACTCCATTCAGTTTTTTTTTTTTTGTTTAATTTTAAATCAAATTAAAGGTCAAGAAGCTGATTAACAAGTTTCAACTTAAAATCTTATTGAAAAAAAAAATTAAAAAAATGCATTCAAATTATAATAATAATAAAAAATTATAAAAATAACTATAATATTTTCGCCTTTATGCATTTCGATTTCCCCTCCAAATTTAAAAATTCCAAGAATTACAATAAAATTTAACACCTAAAATTTCAATCTAAAGAGGAACGAAACTTCAAAAAAACAAAAAAATCCAAACCGAGGTGAAATACAAAATAACAAAAAATAAAAACATCGTAAATCACAAGTCACAACTCAACAAAAGAAATACCCATACATACAGGGCCGGCGCTTTCATATGCACAGTATGCACAGTAAAACAGGGCGCCAGAATTTAAGGGCGGCAAATTTTCAATTGAAATTAAAAAAAAAAAATTTTTTATCTAACAAAAAATTATATAATAATAAAATAAGTATTGAAAAAATGTATTCGAAATTTGTTTTTTCAATATCATATAAAATAAAGCATGTTTTATTTTTTACCTATCTACATTTTATAATTTAAGGAACAGCGATTTTTTGGTGTTCATTTGTATTTATTGTGGTTATCAAATTTTTTCCATAGATTAGAGAATAAGAAAATAAAATAATATAAGTTCTCTTTCACAGCAGCTATCATAAAAATATTGAAAGAGTAATTTATTTTTCTCTTTTCTAAATTCTTCTAATAAGTAATAACATTCCTCCTAACATTCATATTAACAAGCTATTGAACAAAATTATCAATTTAAAAAAAGTGCACCTTATACAACAACAAAATCTTATAAGACCAAAAAATAACATTTTTATTTTTGTACTATATTTTCTAATTTAAGGAACAGTGATTTTTTGGTGTTCATATGGCTTATTGTGGTTATCAAACTCTTTCCATAGAATAAGAAAATAATATAAGTTTTCTTTCAACAGCAGCTATCATAAAAATATTGAAAGAGTAATTTATTTTTCTCCTTTCTAAATTCTTCTAATAAGTAATAACATTCCTCCTAACATTCATATCAACAAGCTATTGAACAAAATTATCAATTTAAAAAAAGTGCACCTTATACAACAACAAAATCTATAAGACCAAAAAATAACATTTTTATTTTTGTACTACATTTTCTAATTTAAGGAACAGTGATTTTTTGATGTTCATATGGCTTATTTTATTACAGAATCAGAAATGAGAAAATAAAATATGTAAATAACATACTACTCTTTCAAATTTCAATATAAATTATTGAAATAAGAGCAATTCATTTTTATTCTTTATCTTTTATTCTTTTCTTTCTTATTCATTATTCTCTTAAATTTTTCTTTGATTATGTTGTATTCTTATTCTTTTGATTCTTACTTTATTAATTGAGATTTGACATTATAATATAACATTATAATAATAGCTGTGTGTAATGTGTATATATAATACATATAAATATAATACTATACTAATACTACATATATTTGTATAAATATACAAATACCATGGTCCATGATTAGAGAATTAGAACAAAAAACATTATTAATTCTTAAAAAATGTTAAATGTTATTATTTTTAGTAGGTACATGAAATATTTTTATATGGTGGAACAAAAAAAAAACACTGTTCTGTGTGTTATTTCTTAAAAAATGTTATTATTTTTAGTAGGTACGTACATGAAATATTTTTATATGGAGGAACAAAAAAAAATACTGTTCTGTCATCTGTGTGTTATTTTCTTAAAAAATGTTAAATGTTATTATTTTTAGTAGGTACATGAAATATTTTTATATGGTGGAACAAAAAAAAAACACTGTTCTGTGTGTTATTTTCTTAAAAAATGTTATTATTTTTAGTAGGTACGTACATGAAATATTTTTATATGGAAGAACAAAAAAAAAACACTGAATTATAAATAATTATATTTATAATCTATAGAGTATAGAAATAATAAAAAAAAAAGTTTTATAGTACCTACCTACTAGATTAGCATGTTAATTTTTTTTAATGCATTTTTTATTTAAACTGCCTTTTTAATGTCAAATCAAATTATTTTTCAAATACCTATTATTAATTAAATACATATAATACATATTAATTAAAACATTTGAAAAATTTAAATATCTAAATTCTCATTTTTTAAAAGTTATAAAAATTTTATTGTTTGATTGTTTTTTTTTTTAAATTTAGTGCAGTAAAGCTTAAAGATATTGTAATTTGTAAGAAAAACCTACTTTCTCCACTATTGAAACATTAGAATTTATATTTGAAAAAAAATTAGAAATATTATTTCCCAATTTAGTTATAGCTTTAAAAATTCAACAATACCTATTACAGTAGTTTCAGCAGAACGTAGTTTTTCAAAATTAAAAATTATAAAAAATTATTTGAGAACAACAATGACTCAAGATAGATTAGTAGGATTAGCAACTATATCAATTGAAAGCGAACTTCTTGAAAATTTGGACTACGAAGAATTAGTTAACGACTTTGCAAAAATAAAAGCGCGTAGAATTAAATTTTAGTATTTTAAATTTTTTCATAATGTTTTAATTAATTTTAACTTTTTTAATAATTTGTTATCGGTTAAAATTTTTGTTATTGAGGATTATACCTCCGTGGGACACCTCTTTAAAAAAAATGCATTGAAAGTTCTACCTCAAGGATGATGTGGAAACGAACTTTTCCAGGGCGGCGTTTTCAAAAAGTGCACAGGGCGCCAAAAAGCGTAGCGCCGGCACTGCATACATATCAATATCTTAAGATGCAAAATATATACATATATATTTTTTTTTCTCTGCACCTTTTACCGTTGTCACAATTTTTTGTATTTCATTTTAACACATCATCGTCACCTGCCGTTATCACATGAAAAGTTCACTCTTAAAAGTCATCTTTTAATTAAATCAAAATAATAAAATAAAATCAAAAAATTAAAAATAATCTAAGGTCAAGGTCATTATGTGTCTTTTTTGTGATTTAATGCAATAAAAAAAAAAATAAAAAAAACAAAAAAAAAAATTGTCTTTTGATAAAAAAAAATATCTTAAGATACATTACAAAGTTTGTCAAAATTTTAATATTGTATAAATTTTTTCCGCGAAATTTAATATAAACGATATTCAAATTCAATAATATATATTGATCAGTAAATATGTAAATTAAATATATAACAATGTAATATGTAAATTGTTGTGTGTATGTGTATGCTGCACACATATATATACCAAGTTTTTTAATATAATAATTATGTATATGCGATATTCCAATAAAAAAAAAAAAATTTGGACCAAAATGTAGATGATTTTTTTTTTTTTTTAATGCTGTTAACCTTGACATAGTAAAACACATTTTATGTTAAAAAGCGAATTTCAAGAAATTTTACCCCCCTCTGTTGGGTAGTAACTGTTATTTTGATTTTTTTTATTATTATTATTATTAATTTTGTATTCAACTTCGATAAATGCAATTTCATTTTTTAAACCGGCATTTTTTTTTTTTGTTTTGTTTTGGAATTTTTTAATCCAAAAAAAAAATTTAATTCATTTTATGTGAACCATAGAATAGTTTTTCAATATCTGTTTATAATGTAAATATGTATAACATATTAAGTAAGAGAAAATGATGTTAATCAAATTTTAAAAAATTGTGCAGGTAATCTTGTTTCTAATTTTGTTAATGATTATTTAATGTAATACACATAACTATTAGGGCGTTTCCATTATATTCTAAGCAAGTTTTTAACCACTCGCACTAGCATTTGGCACCAGCATTACACACTTCAACTTTTTCTTAATACCAATTATCGTACTTTTTTATGCACTTTACAATTTTCCGGACAAACATTGACAATGACATGAAAAAATGACAGTTAATAAATTTTTAGGAGTAGAATTGGTACTACTTATTTAATGTATATTTTTATGTCAAATTTGTTTTGACAGCGTCAGAAAAGTGTTATATTTTAACAATACTGGATAAATTTTATTTATTAAATATCATTGGTTTTTGTAAATAAACAAATTAAAAGTTTTGCAGCTTTTTTTTTACTTTAATAATATTTAAGTAATATTAAATTTAGTGTGAAATACGTAATCTGGTTTTAATTACAGTAATTTGTAAACAAGTTGCACTTCACGATGTTATTGAAATTATTTAATATTATACGAAAGATTTAGAAACAACTCAGAAACCAAAATAATTGAATATTATTTATTTATGAATTGTTCTTTTACTCGGCGGACATTTCAAATTATTTTAATCCAAAAAACTTAAGGTTAAGAGTGATACTCAAACCTTATATCAATATAATAAAAGAAAAATTGTAGTTTCCACTACTAAATATAAAAAATATTTCGGTACAAATTCAGTATTTCCAATAAGATTTAAATTATTTTTACATAATTGATATGAGTTTTAGCACGTATTTTAACTTTTAATTAGTATCAATTAATCGATTAAAGGTAATTTTGTTTAGAACGTGTCTTTAATTTACAATTTAACTTAATTTTTTCTTGTATTTTCTCAGATTTTGTTTTTTGTCAAAATTCTTTTTGTTATGTAGATTTTTTTTTTTTTAGTATTTCCTTTTTTTTTTAATTAACATTAATTTTTTCATAATATGTTTTTCTTATTACATTATTTTTGTATAGGTAAAATAAACCAATGTCAAGGTAAGTCATATAATATAAAAACTTTATAAAACCTGTTAAATTGTTTACATTATATATTTAAATTCAATGTTTAAATTCAATGTTTTGCTGTAACATAAAAGGCATCAATAAATTTTATAAAACTTGAAAGAGAAAATATGATATTAATAAAATTGAACATTTAATTTTAATTATTTTGATTTTTATAGGATTATGGTTATAAGAACAAATCAAAATGAAGCTTTATATAATTAAAAATTTAACTAAAGTTTTATTTTGATTCTTATATTATTTATTTCCTAGGGAGAAAACTTGTCGTACGTTAGGTGTAAGTGTAAAAATCAAATTTTGTTATTCTGAATCAATAAGAATAAATAAAAATAATGTTAAATGAATTTATTCGCATTTACAAAACAAATATCTAAATAAAAACTGATCTGAATTAAAACCTACAACCTAAAAATTAATAGATTCGTTATCCTCACTCTAACCATCCGACCACTTGCTTACTTATACTTTACTTGCTCAGTGTTAATTTTGACAAAAAGGGCACGTGAATTAGCAGCAGTTTGTAGCCTTTTATTATATACTAGTAAAAAAGCCAGTCGGACGACAGGTATAATTTTAATTTCTCTTTTTATATATATTCTTTTTTCCTGCTATTGCGCTACTGAATCAATAAAAGGAAATTCGTTACCTAAAGAACATTAAGTTAATATTATAATAGTTTGTTTTAGTTTTGTAAGTGATAATAAAATAGAAGTATACATACTAAAGTGTAAAAAATTTCTTTATACGTTTTTATTAAAATTTTCTGTATCTACCTGTTAACAGATTTCTCATACGTTTTGACTTTTTTTTTTTTCTGTTCATAATTTACATTTTATAAGTTTCATTTTTTCTTTCTCTTTTGAATGTAAGTATTTGTAATTAGAAGTATTTTACATGTGTGAATAACACTTAACATAACATAGGGCACGCTGGTCAGCAGCAGCAGCAGTTTGTCTTTTATTATATTTAAATTTATTTAATTATTCAATAGGTATCATGGTACATTAATAAACCAGATAGCTGTAACAACCGTTTTCAATTCGAAATATGGGATGGTATTATGATATAAATTATAAATTATTAAATAAACATTTTTTTATTACAAATGATCTGACTAGGGTTTGAATCCTAGATCCTTCTTTTTGAAAGCCCTTTTTCCTTACTTTTAAACTTATTTTTTACTTAAATATATCTTATTTTACATTCGAAATTTCCAAAATTCAAGAAATTTCTTTTTATTATAAACCTTGAAAATAAAACTATATTCCAATATAATGTAAAATGTAAAATAAAATCCCAAACAATATAATAATTTTAATTAAATTCAAAAATTTCATAAATAATTCCAAATTTATAATCTTTCAAATATATAACATATATGTATTTTATATTAATATAAGTCTAATAAAAATTTAAATAAATTCATAATAAATAACAAAATGATTAATTTATTCGCAAAATAATATATTTTATTAGATTCATACGACAACCCAAATAATAAACACAAATACCCTTCCCAGATGTCAAGAAATCCGTCAAAATAAAACGACAAAATAACACCAAAAACAAAATTGCAAAACCCAAAATCAAAATTTTACTTTTTTCACACAATATAACGGTTAATTAAATTTATTTTAATTTTTTTCCTGACACTTTTTTTTCTTGCAAGGTTTCCTCTATTCAATAAAAAAAAAACAAAATAACAAAAAAAAACATAACAAAAAGTTCATTGAATGTCAATTAATAGATGTAAAATAAATAAAATTTATTTATCTGTCATACTTTCTATCTTTTTTTTTTGTGTGCATTAACTTTTTGATTTATTTTATTAATTAAAAAAAAATTAAATAAACAATAAAAAATACATAATAATAGTAAAATCATTCGCCACCTAGTGGTGGTCAAGTTCAAACAAATTGCATTTTATTTATATTTTTTATTTCTGTCAAAAATTTTTGTTGCATATTTTTAACCTTTTTAGAGTTTAATTACAAAAACAAATTAACCAAATTGGTAATTTCAATTTACCATATCGCATAACACAAGTACAAGTTACAATCATTATCAAGTACATTTTTCAATTAAAAAATTTTTTTTATACCCGTATGACTATATAGTCAAAGGGTATAATAAATTTGCCATTACGTTTGTGACGCAGAGAAGGAGGGGGGGTAGATATAGACTCAAGTGTATGGATCGGATCAGAATCGAAAATAAAATCGATTTAGCTATGTATGTCCGTCCGTCCGTCCGTCCGTCCGTCCGTCTGTCCGCCCGTCCGTCTGTCCGTCCGTCCGCACGATAACTCAAAAACTAAAGGAGCTAGGATCTTGAAATTTTCGCAAATTCGTTTTTTTTCAATAGCCGTCATCGCTATTTAAATCCAGCCATTTTGGTCCATGGGTTCGGGTGGCTGCCATACAACTTCTTTTTTTATATGAGTATTTCTCTGTACCTATTACAGCTACGTGTCTGAAATTTTGGCAAAAGTAGTTTAGTTTTATGGCCAAAATTTCTGCAAAATTTGGTTGGTCTGTTGCAGTGAGTTCGAGTAGCTGCCATACAACTTCCTGTTTTATATGAGCATTACTCTATACCTATTAAAGCTGGGTGTCTGAAATTTTGCCAAAAATAGTTTAGTGTAATGGCCAAAGTTACTGCAAAATTTGGTTGGTCTCCTGTAGAGGGTTCGAGTAGCTGCCATACAACTCCTTCTTTTATATGAGCGTTACATTACATCGAATAAAGCTGGTATGTTTAAAATTTTGCCAAAAGTAATTAATGTTTATAATAATAATGACATAATGTTTATATAACGGTCATACGGGTATCCCAGAGTTGACACAGTCTACTCTACTACACTCTTCCTCGTTTTAAATATTTTGTAATTCTAATTTTGTCAAATGGTGTTTTATAAATAATGTAAATGATTTGTCGCAGTTGTCCATCAGGCAAAAAAGCAGGACTGTCACTTGTAGTAGGACTATCACGATCGTAGTAGTTCTACTCCCATTTTGTTTAAACTGCTGCTGGCAAACAATACCTTCTTAAAATTTTAAGATTACTTTAACAATGGAATCAAATAAATTTATTTTGTTAAAATATGTTTAATTTATTAAATATTATTCTTCGCAATTAATGCGTAAACAGATAATTCAGTATTTTTTCCCAACCAAAACACGAGCCCTTCTATTAAAAACGCTATAATACTATGCATCTATTGCAATTACAGAGAAAATATTGCAATTACAATTAGGTATGCATACAAAATATATATATAGTTATTTTTTATTAAATAAGGAGTATGAACCTATTTCTTATTTAAAATTGTAGCTGTCAAAAAAATATCGTGTGTATTTTAGCCCAGTTCTCAGAACTTGTGATTCCTGTTTTTTTACTCTACGCGCTCAGTTAAAATATTTCGAGCAAAATAAAATCCATAGACATTTTGACGTTTGTTTAAGATTATTTGTATAATCTTGTAAAAGAAAAGTCAAGATGTTTTGTTTGTTTTAGCCTCCATTTTTAATTTAATCCTAGTAAACTAATTTAATTTAATGACAATTTAAAAAGTAAATAAAATAAGCCCTCTGAGCGTACTCTGTATATGCTCCGCTTAGAGCGTGCTCAGAACTATGCTCAGATTAAAAAAAAAGCACCTATAGTACAAAATATCAAATTATAGGCATTTTTAATCTAATATTAGCTTTAATAAATTCGTGTATACCTATGATAATTTTATTTAGACATCTCTAAATAATTTAGTAAATTTTTGCTTTGAGAAAGTTTAGAGAAATAAGTTTTTTTTTTGATACTTTATCACAAAGTTATATTTAGGGATAATTTTTAAATATATTATAAATTATCATAATAATTTATTAAATACTGTTATTTAAATAACGATAAATTTTATTTGTAAATTTATTGACTTTTAACTAATTAAATGCAACAAAGTTTAATTTAATAGAATAAGTTTAATTTAATACTTTTATTTAATAGTAAAAAATAAAATGTAATTTTGTATAACTGTAATGTGGTTTGTATTGGGTTAAAATTCTAAATGGCAAAATACCTATTTTAGAAATAGTTTATAAAATAGTTAAATATTATTTAAAATATAAAATAGTATTCATAAATTAAATGTTTACAAAAAATTTTTGAAAATCTAATTAAAATATTCAACCCGTCTATTAGATTTAAATTATATAAATTATATAACCACTTGTAAATTTACTGTGGTTAACATTTTAACTATGTTTATCTGGTGTTGGTAAACAAAATATTTTTATGATTTTCATTAGATGATTGAACTTTGATTCTGGCTTTTACTAGACTAATTTTACATTTTAATGCTCTGGTGTTTCTTTTGTAAATATTTAATGAAAAATAATATTGATCTTTATATTAATGGTTAGTTTTATTACAAAAATTTAATTTTAATAAAGAATGTATATGAAATCAAATATTGTCAATATTTAATTTAAAATTCGAAAAATAAGTTTGTATAATTTAGTTAAAATAAAATTACATTATATATTTTAATATGATAGCATTTCAATTTAATTTTGAATAAATTTTAAGTTTATTTCACTTTGATTCAGGAAATTATTTATTTTGTTATTGAAACATCTTTGTACCCATATTTAGATTTAAATGATTAAAAATGAATTAAATTTCAATTTGACTCATTATATCAATTATATTTAAAAAGTAAATATTTAATTATTTTTTTAAATTACTGCTTGAATTTATAAAATTAATTGAAAATATAGTAATTAAAAAAATGTGCTTTAAAATATTAATTAATTAATTAATTATTTTTAATTAAACTTTACGAATATAAAAAAAAAAACCTATAATTTTATACTTATCAATACCTATTATATTAATGAGCTTATTAATTAAACTATTTAACCCAGTATTTTAAGAATCTAAAAAATAATGTCTTAATATTACTCTATTGAGTTCAATTTGACGTATTTGTAAAAAAAATACTTAATTTTTACTAAGTATGTAAAAATGCTATTCAATATTCTTATTTTGATTAATAATTTAATAAATAAATTTAATTAAGATATTAAATTAATTTAGTTTTATTTGATTGATGAATTTATTATTTGGAATATTGAAAGATTTTAAGTTTGTTTATAAGAATCAAGTAAAATAAAGTACAATTTCCAAATTTTAATTAAATTGAAATTAATACTAACATTATAGTAAATGATATCAAACATACTTAAGTAATAAAATAAGTTTATACTAAAGTTTTAGAATTTTTTTCAGAAATATTTTTTTTTTTAAATGCTAACTGTTAGGCTAAGAAGCCTGTCTTCACATAGGTCATATTATATTAGTGTTACAAAACTTACAAAACAAACTCTAATTTGACACCTCCAAATTGAACTAATAGGGGTTTTTTAAACTTTGAGACACTGTACCTCTATAATGAATAGGGCTACAGAATAAAGTTATTCCACAAAACTTATTTTTTTTTAAACCCTTAGTTAAACTGTAGAAGTTTTGTAAACTTTCAAACAGATAGATGGTTAGAGTAAGCTTGATAGTCACACTATTTCAAAATCTTTTGAATTGAGTTCAAAACATAAGTATTAATATAATAAATTATAATATGCTCTTAAAAATTATTATAATAAAAAAACTTACCCTTAGAATCTTTCTGTTTATTAAACATCTTCATTTTGAATTGTATTTTTTTTTTTTTGACTCCTCCACTTATCTCTTCACAATTTCTTATGTCCGTATTTTAATTTAATATAAATATTAAATATTCTTTTTTTAACTACACAAAATTTTTATTCTTTAATTAAATTTGGTTCTTATAATGTAATTCATTCCTTTAGTATTATTTTTAAATTTTATTAATTTTAATATAATTTTTCATGCACTTATATTATTTATCGCCATATAAGACAGAATCCGAATTTCTTGTCCGTAAAAGTAATCCTGAAAAAAAACAAGATTAAAAAATTAACAATTAAATTAATTTTTTATCAAAACAATAAAAAAAATAAAAATACTAATTAAACTACAAAAATCAGAAAATGTATATTATACCATTTTGTTATTCTGTATTTTATTACCAGTGGTATTTTGCAAGGTGTTTAGAATCAGAGTGGTCTATCTAACTAAAAGCAAATTTTGTTTAATTTCGGTTGTGATTTCTAGGTACAACTTTAGGTTCTATACATTCATTAACTAGTTTTAAGCACACAGTCCTCAATATTCAATTAAAACGGATATCAAATTAATAGAATCGATATTTCAATTAGTTCTTTGAAATTAAGGGAGTAAAGAAACGGAGCCTAGGTGGCTTACTAACTAGGTGCTGGTTCGATTCTTCTACGACGGATCATTCATTTTTTGAATTGAAAAAAAAATTGGTAAAAATAATTTTTCTTTACAAATCTCCATGGTGACCAAATATAATTTAAAATAAACAAATATATAATATAAACAAAAATAAAATTACTTATAAATAGAAAGTATTGAAAGTGGGTCCACAACGGGTCGCAAGGCCTCCGTGTCAGGACGGGACATGTCATCCCCCATGTTAAAACAACAACAAAGAAACGTGGTATTAAAGTAATAAAAGATGGTTATTAAGTAATATATTAAACTAAATTTAACTTTTTAAAATATATTGATTAGTTTAATTTTAAGTTTTTCTGTATGTTGACGCAAGCTTGTAAATATTATTTTTTTAAAAATTATTCAAATCGATTTCATTCAAATAAATATTATATTATAATAAACTGTAAAGCTGTTAAAGCGTGCCCATCTCTTTATTTTTGTTAGCATATTAAAGATGCCTCATAATTGATCGAAAAATCGGTTTTCTTTTTCTCAAAAAACAGGAAAATAACAAAATTGTCAAAATTTTGAGATTTCTTTACGTGATCAGAATAACGTAAGTATTTTTAAATGTTTTTTAATGTATTTTTTAAACTCTTTTTAAGGTTTATTTGACTGAAAAACTTAAACTCTTTGTCTCATGTTTGTTGATTCATACAATATTATAATACATTATTTTATTATAATATTATATATATATATATATATATATATATATATATATGTATGAAATGTACAATATTTTAAAAAAAACTCAATAGCTGAAATTAACTAATCTTCGCAACGATTAGTAACCATAGTTTGAAAGTTGCAATAAATTAATTCCAAAACCATCAAATCATGTACGTAAAGTTTCTCACAGTTGTTTTTCTTTAACAATTCCTAAAAGTAAATTGCTGATAAAAATTCCATTATATTTAAGAATTTTAAAAGAATAGCCGGATATTCCAGAAGATAGTTTATATTTAAAATACCCATTTTCAAATATTGAACAGGAATGTTAATATAAAAATTAATAAAATAAAAAAAAAGATACTTCATGACGTAGGTTTTATATTGAACTCTTGAACTTACATAATGAAACTAATCAAATTTCCAATTTTATTACAATTTGTTTCTTTTTTTATTGTAAATCCAAGAATATTAAATTTAAATTACAATATTTAATATTTATACATGCTTTTAAAAATATATAATCATAAATTTCGGGATTTTAAAATCATAAATTGAAAAACCAGGTTAAAAAACTAATTTTTAATTTTCATATGTGATTCAATTCTATATACCGACTTTGATTTGATTTTCAAATGTCAAGATTATTACAATAATTATGATTTTTATATAAATTAACATAATAATGTAATAATCGTAAATCTACATTAAATCTGTCCAATTCTTTTTATACTTGACCCTCTCCTACTAACTTACATATGAACTAAATTATAAAATTTTAATAATAAAATACAAAAATAACTTCCGTCATCAAAACATTGTAAATGAATAAGATTTAACACCGATTATAAAAATTTTAATAACCATTATAATATAAAGTGTTTTTTGAATTTTTATTGAAAATTTTATTTGAAAATTGTAATAAATAATGAATATAAATAAAAAATTTTTAAATAATATTTAAAATTAACATCAGACATAATGTTTCGCAGTTTTATATATAGCAGCTCTTGTCAATGTAAATTATATGGTTTTAGTTTTTATTTAGGACATGTAATATCTTGAATACATTTTGATTAGTTTTATTTATTCTATAATCAGCTAGAACCCAAGCTAATTGAAATTAAATTAACTATTGAAGCAAGAAATCATATTTAACACTTAAATCAAAAAAATAGTCTATTTTATACAAAAAATAATCCTAATTCATTCTATTGATTGGAAAAAGCGGTAACACTGTTTTTGAAACCAACTGTAAAATCTCTCCTAAGCCACAATCTGATATACATGCGGAAACACTTCTTTTGAAACCAACTATAAAATCCCGCTTAAGGAAAAATCTGATATTATTCAGTAAAAGCCAAATAGCAATCATTAATCAATCCCTTTTAAAAATTGTTAAGTGTCCAAATTCCACATGTCCAGTTGTAAAATTGTTAAGGCACATATACACAGTTATATAATATATAAATTCTGTAAAAGGCGACTAACCATTTTCCTTTAAAAAATAATTTGCAAGATTTTAGAAAATGGATTTTGTAAAAAAGATTTTGACGCAGGTTGATTTTCGTGTTCAAAATTATGACCCTTTCCCTATACAAACTAAACTTTTCCATTGTTACCAACATTTAAAAATTCTAATTAATCAATTATTTTTTAAAAAGCTACACATTAACTTATTAAATTGATTAAAATGGAACAGCTAATATTTACAAAAATAAAAAAAAATTCCCTAAACAAATTATTTACTTAGTAGAAATGATTTTTACTTAAAGATGTTTAATAAACAAATTAAATAAAGATAAATAAAACTACTTAAAAATGTCATATCTTAATTTTTTACATTAATTAACAAGTTTCTTTTTTGTCAACATCAGTTTAAATCATTTAAACAATTAATTATATTTGAATCAACACTTCCAATACTAAAATGAAAATAAAACTGAATTTATTACAAATGATTATTAATAAAATATACAAACTATACCATTAATTATTATAATTGGACATTTGGATGTTATTATGATTGAACACTAAAAATTGCCTTTTAACCGACCGCTTTAAATGAAATATATTAAGCGGTAGATATTTTTTTTGCACCACAAAATGGAAACCTGAGAAACGTATTCTTCTTGTGATATTCGTCAATATGTTGTCCGTCAGTCTGTCTATGGACACTTGTACAGCCTATAAACGACTAAGTTGAATGTCTCTAAATTTCATATATAAAGTTTTGATGTAAATATCTTAAATTGATAAGCTTCTGGAGAAAAATGAGTAACCCTAAGGGGTACGTCTGCAAGGTAATTTTTAGATTTTTGCGAGTATTTCGTAAAACGAAAATAGTATGATAAAATTTATTGTATAAAAGTTGTTAAATAAATAAGAGCTACAATTTTATCATAAATTGTTTTTTGATCCAAAGTTCACCTTATGTAAATTAAAAAACAAAATTTACATATTTTCGAAGATCGAATTTCTCAGGGCCTCGGTGGATAAACATTTGGGGCTTACTAACTTAATTTTTATAATTTTTCTTTACAAATAACCATGGTGACCAAATATAATTTAAAATATACAAATATATAATATAAACAAAATAAATAATACTGCTTATAAAGAAAGTATTGAAAGTGAATGCACAACGGGCCGGGCCGCAAGGCTTTTATGTTAGGATGGCACATGCCAAATTCAAAAAAAAAACAACAATGACCTTCTTTATGATAAAAAGTATTTATAATTATTAAAAGTTGAAAGAAGTTTCAGAAGTAATAAAGAAAGTGACGCACTTCTACCTCCACATCTACTCATATAACGCATTTTTAAAATTTTGAATATTTAATTGAAAAAAACTATACATAATTAGATTTATTACTATATTATTTAACATAATTTACATTGATATTTCAGTTGGTTCAGTATACAAAATTAATTTATCATATCAATTTATTTTAAAAAATACACTTCATTAATTTATATAAAATATTTTAAAATAAAAAATTGAATTGGATTTTTTTATCATAAAACAATGCAACAAGCAAATTAATAAAATTTATTTAATTTAAAAAGTTTGACTTAAGTGAGAAAATATAAAAACTAAATATGTGAAAAATCTGTCTGGTATATTAATTTTTATACGACAGTGACAGTGCTGTCATCAAAATATTGCTATCCTTTTTGTCCGAATTTTAAATTAAAACAAAGTTTTAACAAAAAAAGTATTTTGGTAATCATAAATTTAATTGGAAAAGATCTTTGTCTTAATAAAGGTAATCAATAATTATTGTAACTTTTTCAAATAAAAAGTGACAGGTACATTTAAATGAAAATGCAATTGTTTTATTAAAATATTTTATAATATCAAATATATATAAATATAAACTTTCAATATTTCTTTTTGAATACATGTATATATATATATAAAAAGTTTGAACTTTGAAGATCTATAGATCTTAACATAAAAAATACAATTTCTTAAAAATTGGCTGGTACACAACATCTTTATTACAAATTTTAATTGATCAATAAACACCTATTTAATAATATATTTTGTGTAAATAATTAATTTCACTATATTTATGTATGTAAATTTTTTTTTAAACGGTTGTCATCCATAATCCTATCAGTAATAATAAAAATTTCGTTATTCAATTATAAAAATGTACTTTAAACTCATAAAAATTATATACCTGAAAAAATTTATATATTAATTAATATAATCTATGCATTAAATTTGAACTTTAACTCATAGAACTTTTTGTACGAAACAGAAAATGAAATAGCATAAGAAATAAATGAATTAAAAAATTATAGAACTATAAATCTCATTTCTATCTTCTGTACAAGTACAATAGAAAATACACAAGTGTAATATTGCATTAACTAAATTGTTATTTAAAGCCTTGTTCATTGATATTTAATCAGAGAATCAGGGCACATGTTCTATCACCTATCTTAAGTTCAAAAATTGTGAAAAATATTTAGACAGTTGGTCATGTTTCAAATTTCGTTCGTTCCGCATTGTTAAATTTCAAATTGTACCAAAATTTATTTTAAATAAAAAAAAGGAAGAGTGCAGTTGAGTAGATTGTGTCATCTCTGGGATACCAGTATGAATATAATATAGCCATTGTATGATGTAACGGTTATTTACTTTTGGCAAAATTTCAGAAACAGAACTTATTAGATTTTCAATTGTGTACAAAGGCAAATATAAGTTGAAGGCTACTCTTCGAATCTCTTCCACTACACCGACTATATTTTGTTCAGACGTTGGCCATTAAAGTTAACTTATATTAACAAAATTTCAGACATCCACCCTTATTAGGTATATAGAGTAATGCTCATATAAAAAAAGAAGTTGTATGGTAGGTACTCGAACCGAATATAAAAACGAATTTGGGAAAATTTCAAAATCTCTCCGTTATGTTGACGGACAGACGGACGCACATAAATAACTTAATCAATTTACTTTTCTTCTGACCCAATCCAAACCTTTGAGTCTTAATCTACCTCCCTCCTACCGTTCGTCACAAACGTAATGCAAATTTATTACACCATTTTGACTTTTAGTCATACCCGAATAAAAATTTAAATCTAAGGAAATTTTAAGAAATTCGAAAGAAAGCGAGGATACGGGCACTTCTAGATACGGACAAATTAATGTTAAAATTTATAAAAATAACTGTAAAATTTATTTAATTTTCCAAATTTTCATTATAAATTAAAAAAATATATGTCTGTTTTTTTTATATAAATAATAAGCCTATTAAAACTTTTTATTAAAATTAAGGATATATTAAAATTAAATAATTAAAAAAATAAACTTAATTATGATTTCAAAAAAAAGAACAAAAAATATATGTAATTATTTTAAATTCATATTTAATTTAAACTTTGTATGTACAAGCATTTAATGTTTTTTTTTTAAATGATTTTTAACTGACATAATTAAAAAATTATGATAGTTTATAACTATATACAAAATCGTTTTTTTTTTAAAACGAGGCCTTTAACCTTCTTTTTAAAAAAAAAAATAATAAAATGTTTTGAACTTTAGAAGAGAACGTCAACTTAAAGTAGCTCATCACTCGATTTACGTCTGATTAAACTATAAATTAATAATGATTTCAAAATTACGTTTACTTTTAACACATGCATGCGTAATAATAAAATATTCTAAACTTAAATTTAGAATATTGTTTTTATGATTATTAAAAATATAAACTTAATTAACATGTTTTTTATTTTTTTAATCGAGGAAAAAAACAAATGATCAAAAATATGCAATTTATTGTATTTTTCCTTAATTACTCACTCTTGTTTTGAGTATTTTTTTAAAATTGGAAGTTGTTTTCCTTTTTGTATTGTTCTACTCAATACGTAAAACATTTTTGTTTATTAACCATTCTTTTAAAAATTTATTAACTAATAAATTATTGAAAAATTTTATCAGTTTTATCTTAAAAGAAATTTAACTTCTTCATAAATTTAAGAAATTTGACTCCTCTGAATTTTATCAAAAATACGTGTTTGGAAAATTTTTAAATACGTCTTTTAGACCGGAAATTCTTAAACATATTACTAAAATATATGCCTAATTTGATAAGTTTATTTGAGATAAATTATTTTATTCAACATAACACCATTTTTAGCATATTTTCAAAAAATATAGGAAAAAACTGTGGGGATACGGATAAGAATTGAAAACAAATAGATCACATGGTGGAAGGTTTTTTGTAGCCTAAGCCATTACAAATTAACAGCCCCTCAAAGTGGGAAAAACCTATATTTAATTGGTTATAACTTTTATAAGCTTTGTATTCAATTAGGAAACGTCAAACTGCAACTGCTTCTATAAGCGTTATAAATATAATGTTGCTATGCGACGTTTGTACTCCTTTATATCTTCCAAACAGTCTGAATTAATTAAAATTTTGAGAAGAGTTTCGATCTTTGGAAATAATCCAATCCCTAAATTTTAAGATTCTTACCGTCCACCGTTTAAGATCTGTAATCACAAAAACACTGAAATGTTGCATAGCAACTGTTATCTAAAATCAATGATCAACTTGAATAAATGTTCAAATTTTTTTTGAAGTAATTTATTTAAAGATTCTTAAGCTATTTTCAATTTTCAGTTCATTTGGTAATTCATTAAAAAATATTGAGCCTTTATAAAGCAACACATTTTTAGATTTTTCGTTTCTGAAGAAATTTAATCAAAAATTATTTGAACTCCTTAAATTATAATAACAAATATTCCTAGCATATATCAAACTATTGCACATATATTCTGGCTACATTTTACATTTCATTTTAAAAACAATAATCATTACATTCATTACAATTATTTGATAAATTGTCATCCAAGATAGAGTTTCTGTCATTAGGTTAATTGAGGTGTATCAATTGACTTTTAAAAATATACGCATTGCATGATTTTGAAGCTTTTGTAATCTATTTATCTCTTCCTGCGATACTAAGAAAATAATTGACGAGCAGTACTCAAAATTTTTTCATGTATGTAATTAATATTACTTTTGAAAGTCAGCTGATTGTCAAGAATTACCCCTAGGTGTTTAATTTAATTAACTTCTTCAATCTTTTCCCTTTTAATTCTTAAATCTATATCTCGATTACAATTTATTTTCAAAAATTTGGACTTTTTTTATATTAAGTTAAAGCTTATTCATTTTCAGCCAATCACTTAGATTTTTAAGTCTCCATTTATAATATCAAAACACTCATTAATTTTGATTTTGTTAAAATTTTTCCATATCATTTATATATATTAAAAACAACATCACCCCTAATATACATGTTTCGTTAAATACTCTAGAATAAATCAATGTACTATCAATTTAGTCATTAATTTTATAAATATTATAAATGATGATTTAAATATATGAAATAAATGTTATATCCTTCTATATTATCAAATAATCATCAGTTGAATGTTACCTTAAATATCAATATTGATAATATTACTGATAGTATATGTACATATAACAATTAAATAATAATTTAATTAAATAATTTTCTGACAACTTCCTTAATTTAAATATAATCAAATTTTTTTTATTTTTATTTAATAATTTCTTTGTAATACATAACAATTATATGGGTGTTATTTTAATTAATTATTTATTACTTTAAAGTCCATATAAAATTTAATTATTATACTTAAAATAATAAATATAAAAAAAAATATGCATTTAATTTATATATTTTTGATGACCTTTTGGAAAAATTTTAAAAAAAATTCTATAAATATATTTATATTTAAAAAATTACTACATAAAATTTTATATTAAAAAAAAATTAATCGTTAATATTAGATTTAAATAAATATTTAGCAAACTTTTATCTCGTGTTATAAAAAGAAGACTTTTGGAAGGCTGATTATGACGAAGATTTAATTAAAAATAATAAAATCTATGAGGTTGGGTACGTAATCCAAAACCACAAAATCACAAAAACCCAAATTTCGAAACTTTATTCGGGCTGGGTACGAAATACCAAAAAAGCAATTTTTTTCCGGAATACCATCTACATACTTTCATAATTCCAAAAAATATTCATAATTTAAAAAAAAACTTTATAAAAAAGCAATTTACTTTGTATACTCAAACAATCTATCTTAAGTCATGTGCACATATTCTGGAAAAAGCGTCTAATCCTCATTTTGTAACCAACTATAAAGACTCTTCTAATTACTTTTTACTAAAAATAGTGGGGATTGCTGGCTCCATACCCTCGTTAAACAAATTATTGAAACCCTGATTATAAATTCCTCCTAATTTAGAATTTCTTGAAATTTCACGTATGCATATGTATAAATATTCTGGAAAAAGCGTATAATACAAATTTTGTGCCAAACTCTAAAATTACTCTTAAGTTATTAAAAATAGAGTATAATTTTTACTTTTGTTTAGTATTAGTATTTTGATTTAAAATTTAAATACGAAAAATTGTAGAAAATGTTTTTTTTTTTATTTTAAAATATTAATTCTTTTTTAATTTAGAAATTGCTGAAGTTGTTGGAATAGTTGGAATTAACAATTTAGGTTGAAAATTTTTAATTTTGGGATTTTGTAATTTGGGGTTTTGTAATTGGAATTTTGTGATTTGAGATATTGTGATTTTGTAATCTAGGGATTTGGTAATTTTAGGATTTTGAAATTTTTGGATTTTGTGATTTAGGATTTTAAGACGTTCTGATATCATATCATTATTAATTAAATCTACAAGATAATTTTATCTTTTACATAAGTTTATAACGGTATATCCTCAAATAAATTTAATATAAAAAGTTTAATATTGAAAAAAATTAAATCCAATTTATTAAAAAAAAACAAATATTAGAGACAAATGATATTTAATTAGAAAGCATTGAAGTCTTTCATTATAATAATTTTACATTGCTTATAAAAAGATCAATAAGAAATCAATTGACTTAATTCTTTTTACAATAAAAAGTATTTCAAAAAAACTATTAGAACTCGTCATTTATTATGTGTAGGAATTTTTATTTCAAAATAACTTAAAAAATAGATATAGCAGATACATCTACATAATATATATTACTTTTAATAAAATTTTTATTGAGAGTGAGCATTAAACATACTAATTAAAAAAACTAATATCTAACACTTTTCAATTAATTGTAAAAAAAATTCAATCTCAAAATATAATAAATAAATATCTAGGATAGTGTAGTGATTCATTGATTCTATTTTTCTATAAGCAGCTTATTAAATTTGGTTTCCCAAATTTTTATTTTTGTATGGAAAACCCAATATTTACTTAAATTATTAGTACAAAAAAACTAGTGATTATGTTAGTTTTAAAATTTAAAATTTTTTTGATAATGTTAATAATAACATACAATTATAATGTAAGAAATTTCGGTGACGTATCTTAGTTCTTCTAGGGTGATATTACTCATTTTTTGGTCAAAACTATTTATGACGTTTCTGCCTCAAATTAATAAATTTTATTTTACCAAAGGAAGCTATGATACAAAATAATGGGCTATAACTCTCATAACTCATTTTTTGAGTCAAAACTTCTTAAAACGCCTCAAAATAATTCGTTTTAAATACCAAAGAAAGTTATAACTTAAAATAATGGACTATATACTTTATAAGTCATTACTGTTACAAAAGTTAGGAGCTATTTTATCAAGGATTTATGGCTCACTGGTAGCTATAACACTTCCCGAAATTTTTACTTTAATTTAATCATAATACCTTTTAAAAATCAGTTTTTTGACTATTTATAAAAAAAATTCTTTTATTTTTTTTTGCAGTTCTATTCATAATTTCAATCTGCACTCGTACTGGATTAATACTCATAGCATTGCCAATAAGAATTCGAGGCTTCCATTTACTGAATTCTTTTGCGTCGAATAACATTAATAATTAAATTATTCGAAATTGACTTTTGCTTTATATCATTTTTCAGTTTTTAATACAAGAGCGGTTTAAAAATTATCATTTTTTTAGAACTCACAAAATGACGAAAGGTCAATTGAAAGAAAAACTTTTTCTATTTAAAAACTATACTTCTAATTTCATTATATGCAAATATAATGATATACCATTTTCTTAAATAAAATCGCAACCGTTACATTTTGTATTACGCAGATAAAATGTTGGTGTCGTTAGTTCAAATCCATTTTCAATGTCAAAAAATATCTCCTTTTTGAATATCAATTAATATTGTTTTTATTTAATTAGGTACGTTCTTATTTACATTTTAAATTTTTAAAATTAAATTCGTTAAATTTGTTTGTTAATAAAATATTTCAAATATTTTTATAGATTTATTTTGTTTCAATAATGATCTATTTTTCCATCTATTAACTTTTTGTATACATATTTTAAAAAATGTTGCTAAGCTATATATATTTTTTCACAACCTTTGTTTAGATTCTACAATATACCTACTCAACATGCTTAATCATGTACCTATCAATAAATGTTGAGTTTTTTTATCAATTTTGCATTACTAAATGCAAATTATAAATTTGAAATTGCTTTGATTACATTGCTTGATTTATTTGCTTTTCGAAACAAACCAAGCAACGCAACAAAGCGTACATTGGGTCTTCGCCGTTATTTCACATTTTCACTGAAACTTATGGCTCACATGAAGATTTACTACAGAAATTATCCTGTGAAGGAAAGTCTTAATTTTTAATATCAAAATGTTTTACTATTTATTTAAAATTCCCAGAAAATCTTCTGTAATTTTTAAAACTGAAATCAATTTTTTCATAAACTAAAAAATTTTTTTTTTTGTTTATTTTTTTTTATTAAAAATTAATAAAATATTTTTTGGCCTGCCTATGATAATTTATGATATTTTATTTTCTCATCCAACAAAACATTAAAATTTTATTTTTTTTATAATTGAACACATTTAATTGAATGCGTTTGTTACACCTCATTTCCTGGACAAATATATATATAATAAAAATAATAATATTAATTAGAATATTAATTAGAACATTCTAAAACAAACTAGAAACTATCTTTCAGTTGCGAATAAGAATAGATTTAAAATTGTAGTCTTAAAAAAAAATTGTTATTTTAACGCTTGATTAAATTTTATAAGAACATTTTTCTTTATTTTTATAAATAAAAAAAAACAAATATTTAAAACCAATGCATAACAAATTTTTAGAAATTCTAAACAGGTATGGTTGATTTTTATATACTTAATTTTAGTATCTAATTAATTAAAAATAACTAAAGAATTTAATTACTTACGTTTATATAAATTCTACTCTTAATCCAATTTTAAATATTATTCTTTCTTGTAAACAGAAAAAATAATACCAAGTATTCTAGAATTTCGATTTATTTTTAATATTGTATATTATATTAAGAAATAATATTTTATTAATTTTAATTTTTTTAATGATTGAAACCAAAAATATTAAATAATTCTTTAAGATATATTTCAAACAATTTTCATTTAATCCTTTTGATCATATTGTTGTTCTTAATTATTAAACACACCACTTTTTATAATTCGTTTTTTAAACACTATTTTTAAATTTTTAAAATAATTTTTTCTTTAATTAATTAAAAAACGAAAATCTTTTAATTTTTTAAAAATTTAAATTTTTTAATTTAAATAATATAACCCAAAAATCTATTTTAAATATCGTATTAAAAAAAATTTAAAAAAAAAAAACCAAACAGCACAAAATAAAACCTTTTCTTTTTTTAATCCGTTTCCGTTTTTAATATCGTAAAAAAAAAAACCAAATTATTATCACGTATTTATATAATATATGTTTACACGTATATATATATATATATATATATATTTATCTAAAATATATATTCCTTTATCGTTCAAAACGCTTTCAAGTTTCAGAATAAAATGATTATAAAAATCATTTAAGACAAGATTATATATTAAAAAAAAAAGTAAAATAAAGAAAAATATAATTTTCAAATTATTCATACATGAATTTTCTCGCTTAATTTTTTTATTTTTTTTGTTTAAATTTTAAAATACAAAAAAAAACAGATAAGATAATATTGAGAACAGTTTTTTTGTACCATATTACATTTTATTTTTACTAAAACTGTACTCAATTCTCAAATTTTTTGAAAATTATATTAACAGTTTAATTTCACAGTTTTTTTATTTTTAATTTGTTTATATACAGTGTACAGTGTATATGTAAATTTAAAAAAAAAAATTGCATATGCACAACACATTTAATAAACGCGCACACAAACACATTCATACCTACCTCACATTACAATTTATTTTGATTTTAAGTTAAGCTTTTCAATTCAAAAGAAAAAAAATCATAAAACTTAAAACTTAAAAAAAAAAAAACAAAAATAAAAAAACAAAACATTGTACTTGAGAAAAGTTTAATAGTAGCACGCGCATCGATCGTACTTCGGGTCGGCTGTTTTTTTTTTTTATTTTATTGTTATTTTTGTTTTTTTTTTTATTTTTTTATCAATTTTAAGACAACTTAAAGACAGGCCTAAAGAATTCTGAATTTTTATATATGTATATATTTTTGCATCTCTTAAAGAATAATATGAAATGCCGCTTTATTATTACTTATATTAAGTAAGTTTAAAAAGTACGTGTACATGTATAATCATGTTATAAATATATATTCATAATATATAAAACGCTTTTGATAAAAATTTTTTAAAGCTTTTTATTTTAGTTTTGATTTTTTGATTTAGTGTGAAGTTGTTTGCATATTGTCTACTTATTTCAGTATCGATTTGATATAATTGATATTTTTTTTTTTTTTGAATAATAACTGTTTTATATGTCAAAATTTTTTTTTTAAATTTACATTCATTTTCATTAGATAATATACAATGATAGATGAAGTTCAGACGAATTTTCTCAGAATTAAAAAGACCTGTTATAATTTAGTTTTTGGTGCAATTTGTATAATAAGCTTTGCTGTTGTTGCTTGATTATTAAAATTGATAAAATATATATGTAAGAATTTTACCAGGCCACTTTCGTGTCTAATTTACATCTTAAAAAATTAAAAGCGCCTGTCAGTATGCAATAAATTGTTCTAAATACATGTTGAAGATTGGATGTGCAAAGTGGTTGACATATTCTAGAATATTTAATAATATGTCAAGCAATATGTTTCTGGAACTCTTTAGAATCAAGACTTAGAATATCTTTTATCAAGAATTGATTGTAAAGAGTTTCAGAGACTATTAATATATCTATACATAAGATAGTACTATACCTTATAACATAAAGAGCGTCGTAGATTTCAATAGTTTCAATTCAATTTAGACGTTTGCCTTCAATCGAAGCGTTTTCAAACCTTGGTCCGATCATATTTAATAAAAAAATATATTTTACAATTTATATCATTAAAGGTTTTATCATAATATAAAATAAATATAAATTTGCAACACTTGATTATAACATTGTGTTTGGTAGGTAATTGTATATAAATAAATAACTAAATTCTATTTGTTATATCATCATCATATATATCGCCTTATTTGGTCACCAAATTGCCGGTCGTGGCTCTATTATTTGTTTATAAATATAAATAAGTGCGAAAGTGCTCAAATTTGGAGCACTTCGCGGCATTAGCTATAATAACTTTATATTTGAACTATTATGTATTTCGGTACCTGTAAGTTATATTATTCAATTAAATTATTTAGATTAATATTAATATTTATTAATATTATTATGTAAAATTAATTTTGTATTATAAATATAGAATTATTAATTATTGATTATGCCATCATTCAAAACCAATCTATTTCTAAAGTGTAATTGCTTTAAAAGATTACTATAAATATTTATCAGCCAGATGTTGCATAGACAGACTTTATTGCATAAAGTGAAAATATTTCCAAAAAAATTCTAAAAATTCCGTTAAAAATAAACACGTGAAAAAAACTTAAATTAATTTGAATTTTAAATGCTCCATCATTGATATGTTGAGATGCAAAATCAATTTTTTCTGAGAATTATAAGTTTTTTTTTCATCAATTAATTAATTTTAAAAATTTTAACGCATTTTAATTGGACATTTATCGATACACATTAATATATACAATGTGTCTAAACAAAATATGATAAAATAACATGAAAATTGTTTTGAATGAAATGGTTATATACAAATTAGAATGAATTATGAAAATATTGTAAGTAAACAACTTGTTTTTAAAACAATATATTACATTTTAAATACTAAGTTAATAAAGTAAGTCAAAGTGAGTTTTTGACATGTTAAATACTTTTTATTATTATTTTAACACAAAATGAAATTCAATATTTTTAATTAAATGATTCGTTTGAATTTTTTAATTTAAATATGAGCAAATAAGTTGAAGTGTTAATAATCTTTGATTCTATATTAAGACTTAAAAAATTAAATATAGCTGGCACGCAATAAAATATATGTGAAAAAAATTTTATTTAAATGAAATGACGTTCAAAAATAATTGTCAGATATAGATTGCATGATTTTGTTTATTATATAAAGCAAATTTAATCATTTATTTAATTAAACTGTCTTAATTATTAATATAAATAAGAAAACAAATCAAAACTTGGAATATGATATAAATAATTGCTTAGTGATTAGTTTTCCTTTAGAATTCGCAAAATATATATACATATATTTTAAACTTTTTCGAGTTGGATTCAAAATCAGGTTGCTCCTTCTTCCAGAATATTTATATTTATGTAAATGTGAAGTTCAAAATTAGAAAAGATTATTTTATGAAATAAGTACATACAGTTTCCTGTATCAAAAATCCTTAAATTTTGTACTAATTTTCTGTATAATTTCATTTCTTATTTCAAAATTCTAAATTAAATTTTATATTGGGATATGAGTTAAAAATAGTATACTATACTAATAAAATTAATAAAAAAAAAAAAAAAATTATGCAATTATCATTGATTTTAATTTTGGATGCGAAATCTAGCTTCATTAATTTAGCTATAGCAGATTCGGGGATACCCTCTGATATGAAATTAAGTTATTATTTAACCAATTTTACTACATTTTATTAAAAAATTAGAAACTGACTTATTAAATAAAACGTATTTTTGTCCACCCAGATTTAGTCAAACAAAATTTTCTAGAAACGAGGAAGTTCGGCGGCGGTAGCCTTTTATATTATTAGACCAATATTTTTAAATATGTACAATTAAACTTCTCTCATCCATTATTCTAACGAAGTTTAGGATGTTCAAACTAGTATCTAGATATAGTTGATTAAATAAATTCAAAAACTGATAATTGTATTTGCCCAAAATTTTAATAAAATATTTATATCAAGTTTTTACTTTTAGTTATTCTTATTAAGTTTCTTGTTTAAAATTATTATAATGGAAACCAACATTACCCTATATATATATATAATTTTATTTTAGTGTCGTGGCTTAACTCCCATACTCTTAACTCCTTTAAAAATAAATCATTAATTGTTTATAAATCATTTTACTAGTCTTTAGTTATAAATCATAATCATCTTAGAAAGGTACCCTAAGGAAGTTATTACACATAAAATTATGAGTCAAAAAAATACTATAACTCCCTTTATAGGGCATTAGCGTTGCCAGATGGCTATTTAAAAGTGCAAATTTTTAAATTATAGTATAGCAATATTTCATGATATTTTTAAAATTTAAATTTAAAATTTTTTACTAGCGCAATTGGAGAAACCAATTCCTTGCACAAATTTTAGGTTTAGAATAAAACTTCACAGCTTAAGAAAGCTATTTTGGATTTCAGAACTTTTGCATTTAATTAAATGAATTAAAAGCAATTGATATTATACTTCTTGGGGTTGCCGCGACTTACAATTAAAATAAAAAAGCAAAAATAAATAATCTTATTTAATAATTATTATTAAATTATTTACAATTAAATTTCTTAGAAGTTCTTAATATTCTTTTATACATATGTGTTACTATTTTTTCTTTTAACAACATATAAAATTAAAAATAACTACTAAATAAATATTTTTACAAATAACTATTTATAATTATTAAAACTTGTAAAAGATTTTCTAGAATACTAGAAATAAATGTGTAGGATTAGATGCTAATTATCCTCGATGACTTTCAGAATTATAAAAGCGAAAAATAAATTAGAAAATCCCCTTAAATACTTAATTTTCATTTTGATTTACGCAATCGCCATCATCACCATTTTAAAAAACAAATTTAACATGCGCAACAATCATTAATGACGACTAAATGCGACTGATTCAAGCCTTTTTTAATTTTAAAGTACCATTATACCATTATATTAAAATGACGAAATAATATTTCTCTGAAATTCTAAATTTTAATTATCTTTTGTACTTTATTTCTTTATACTTCTATTTATTTCTAATTACTAAATCTTAAATTTTCATTCATTTTGTTGTTAATTTATAAATTAAATAAAAAAATTAATTTAAAATAAGCAAACGATTTGACAAAAATAATATAATTAACATTTATTAAAAAAAAAAACAAATTATATGTTTAATGTTTACAACATTCTAAGAAATATGTTTACTGCGGGGTGGGTAGATCTTACGTCTAGATGTGACTTCATGTAAAAAAAAAACAAAAAACAAAACAAGGAAGTGGAAATATTTTTCGCATTTTTTCTTTTAAAAGGTTACAAATTAATGACCGCATTAGTTGAACTTTATTTTATATAGAAGTAAATGAAATATTTAACACGTATTCTACACTATTGTGATAATGAATTTATCCGAAAAAGTTTATTATAAATCAGTATAAAATTAATATCTATTAGTTATGAAGAATTTTATTCAAAAAATATACTAATTTATTAAGATTAAACTAAATTATTAAAACAATCATAAATAGTACATCCTAATTTAATTAAATAATTAACTATAGTTATATAAAATTAACATATATAGATTAGTTCCCTTAATAATATTAAATTAACATATAAATTTTAGTTCCCTTTCCTGTTGACAGCCCTGAATTTCAATGTTAAAATTTGATTAAATATTTTTTAATTAAATATTGATTTTAGATTATAAATTAAACTGTATTTCAAAATTAAGAAATTGGAATAGAATGCAAAACTAAATGTTTTTTTTAGTGCTAACCGTTCAAATGTTAGACTAATAAGGCTGTCTTTACCATAGGTACATGTTCGAATAGGCTGGGACGTATTATATTCTTATTATGATTGAATAATATTCTTATAATAAAATTGATATTAATATACACCACATACAATTTAAGTATAGTCTAGTCAAAAACCACATAAAAGTTTATTTACTTTAAGTGGGATTCGAACTCGGCTCTTTCGATGAAAAGTCAGCACTTGTGGACTTCTTTATCTACCAAAGAAATTTTTGACAGATTAGAAACATCATAATATATTATGATCGATACTAACTTCTATTTTCCATTTGCCTAGCTCTTAATATTATACTTATTTTGCATTCTTTGCATTCTTTTATTCTTTTTATTTTCTAAAAAAGGAACAGCATCTTTTCCAGCCTCTATTTGTTACTTAAAGTTAAATTGGTCATTTTACTTGCAAATTGAATTTCACAAACTACACTTTAAGATTTGATAGATTTTATTTTTAAATTTAACTTCCTCGTCTCCATTCTTTTAATATACTTTAGCAAACCAAAGAATGACACATTATCAGAATATTTATTTTTAAAGTCGCAACCACACACTCAAATGGGATTCCTAATAATAAAATATTTTGCCTACATTCAAACCAAAATCATCTCATCTGCTCAGTGGTAAAGTGGGGGCTTGCAATTGAAAAGTCTCAGGTTCAAATCTGGACGAATCATATCTAATAAAAAAATATAGTATATATTAAAATAATATAATAAGAAGTCCAAATGTCAAATAGGCATTTGGACTTCTTATATGACATTTATGTGACATGTAATTAAAAGAAATTAATATGCAGCCTGATGTGACATTTATGTGACATTAAATTAATAGAACATATTAATTATTTAAAAAACTGTTTAAGAACTTAATAATATTTTAAATTAAAAAATAAATTTCATCAATTTTTAAAATTTAATTTTATTACTTAAATTTATAAAATATTATCAAAACAATTAATTTAATTATTTAATTGAACCTTCACATACTTTTATTACCAAAATATTTTTTAAATAATATTTTTTTCTTTAAATAACACGATTATTATTTTATTTTAAAATAATAATAATTCTCACTTAAATATTTATATATAATAATATTTAAAAAAATCTGAAATCAAGTTTTATAATAATATTTCTAATATAAAAAGCTTATATGTCATTTATCTATCTATCATTTGTCTATTTTTATATGTTCTACATTTTTTTTTTTTTTTTGTAAATACTAAAACGTACTTACTATGAATACTTCCATTCACTTTTTTTTATTTCATTTTATTATTTAATTTTATTATGACAACAGGTACAAGTATAATTAGCACTGCAATGAACTCTTTTAAGGTTATAATGACAAAACATTTTTATTTTTATTTTTTTTTTACTTGAGTAACCGTTATTACATTGAACTCCTTTTCTATTTAATTTTAAAATAGAAAAGGAGTTCATTGCAATTCCTTCTTTCTCAAAAAAAAAAAACAAAATTTTACATAAAGAATGGTATTGGGTACAAAGCTAATTGTTATTTTGACAGGACAATTTATAACGAAAGCGGATATAAATTATTAAAATTCAAGGGAAGCTTATAACTGTTTTTTTGGTAAGTAAAACAAAAAAAAATACAGAACTTAAAACTATAAAACTAAAAATTTTAAAAATATCTGACATTGTACTTCATTGTACCTACGATGATAAGGTTTAAACTGTAGTTAATCTCTTACAAAAAAAAAAAGAATACACATGTGAAAGTATCTTATAAATCAAACAAAACTTTTAAGTAATTATTTTAACTATACATTATCATAATATAATAAAAAAAAAAATTAAATATAAGATTAATCATAATTATATAATTAATGAATTATAGAATTCAGTTATTGGTAATTATATTAAATATAATTTGTTAATCGTTTTAATTAATTAGAATAATGATTAATTCCTGAATTAATTTCAAATTAAATATAATATAATTTTAATTTTATTTAAATTTCATTATCTTTTATTCGGTTTTAAACATTATTAATAGATTTATTTTCCCTGTTTTTAAGTTTTTCAAGTTATCGTGCTTATTTAATACAATCACCCTAGTCAAAAGCCTCAATTATTAATGCTAATTAAAATGTAATGTATGTAAAGTATAATAGGTAATAAATTTTAGTAATTATTAAAGTTAAATATTTATTTATTTATTAAGTATTTTCAAATACATACAATGCCTTTGCAAATTGACGGGCCGTTTTCCTTTCGGATGTGGGCCAACCACATTATTTTATAAGAAATATTATTTATTTTGTCTATATGATATATTTTATATTTTACTATATAAATTTGGTTACCATGGGGATTTTTCAATAATTTTTTTAAATTAAATATCAGGTCATAGACCGAGAATATAACCCTAACCCCCTTCTGTTAATAAGCCAAATGTTTACCCACTACACTAACGAGGACCCTTAAGTTAAATAAATAAATAAAAAATTTAATATTATCATAAATATAACATGTGTTACAATTATCATTCATAAAATTTAAAATTATGATAAAATATTGATTTCTTAATAAATAAAAAAAACTACAAGTTTTATTAGCTTTAATTAAGTAAATAATAAGATTTCTTATTAGTTATAACTAATAATAAATTATAAAAGTAATATATTAAAACTATAATGCTTTGACAACTGGCAGAAAATATCAAGTAATTCATCTAAATTAATCGACCAAAGAATCGACCGCTATTACAGGAAAAGCGTAATGCGAAATCTCTTTTAAAGATTTTTTACATAATAAAATATGTCAAAACAACAATAAGTTCTAATAATTTGATGAATTTGTTCATCATATATTTTAATTTTTCCAATTAATACATATTTTTTAATGTGTAATCAAAAAGAGAAATATTAAAAACTATCTTGGTAAATGGCTACGTACGTTCATTTGTTTGATTGTTTTAGTTGATAAAAATATTGAACTTGAGTGTTTTGGTTATCATATACACCCACGTACAGGCAAATTTCAGTCTAAAATCATGTAAATCACGTTTCATATACTTCCATCATACTGAAATCTTATATTAAATTCAAGAATCATTTTGTTTAAAAAATTACAACCCTTAAATTTAAATTAAAATTTAACTTTTGTACTGAGAGCTGTTTTTTATCAGTTAAAAGATGAATTTTAAGTTCGTTGTAACAATTAAAACCTAAAACCTAAAACTGGATTTCAATTTTATTAATTTAATATAAATTATACATTTTGCATTTTTCTTTGTATTATAAAACCAACAATTACAAAAATATAATGTTTTATTTAATAAATATCTAAAGATTCAAAGATCAAAGTCAATAGTAAAGATAAACAAAAAATTAACATAAAATATTTTATTACTAATTTTAATTGATAACAAAAATTTGTAAAATAAAAAAAAAGCTAATCGTAAAATTATTAATAAGTAACATTTTTTTAATAAAATTTATAATAATTCAGAGGTCGGAAGTAGTCAATTTTCCATTTAATTTTTACTAAATTTAATGAAAATAATAAATCTTTTACTTATGAGATATAAAAATTCATGCACAATTATGACAAATTTACAAAAATGTTAATAATTTCGTAATTTAATTAAAAAAAACAAAAACAAACTAAAATTTATTTAAATATTTTATGAAATAACTTTTATTTTTCTAATATTAGATTAAAATATTATACACAAGTCTTTTAATTTAACAATGTATTTGAACAAAAGCGTTTTTTATGGGGGGGTAACTTTTTTTAAATTAACCTTAACATAGGGTCTTGTCTAGAAAACATTGTTAGAACTGTGGGAGGCGTACAAGAATAGGAATAATTATGAGAAAAGGATCTAAACAGGATATTTTATAAACATAGCGGCCTTTTTAAATTGGAAATATAGAAGTGAGTAGTAGAGACCTAATTACGAATGTTTTTGTTTTTAAACTTTATCAAGATAATTAAAACTCACCAGCAGAAACTCTTGTCTAAATACATAAATTCAAATCCTCCTAGACTCAATAATTTAATATATATCACAACTCCTAATATTTTTTAACTCCATTTTAGATATTCCGCATTATGTTTCTCTATTACTGTCCCTGAAATCATTTCAATTATTTCAACAAATTAGAGTATATTGATACTTATGAATTGTAATCTGAAAAAAAAAAACCTTAGATATATTAATTTATTTAATTAGAACATTGGAATAATTGTACACTAAACTAAAAAACCTAAAAGCTAATAAAATTAATTCTAAAAATGTTATAATAAATAAATTCAAAATTCCCTTTGATTTTACCAATTATAATCTAAAAACAAATTACTATATTAGATTCAATTATTTTATAATTATTAATGACAATTTGTATTTATTTATTTAAAATATATAAAATTAATTTAATTTTTAATTTGTTATACTAAATTAATATATTAAATTAACATTATCATAAATAATTTATTCTAATTAACCTAGAACACCACTTCCATAAATTCTGTATTTTTATTTAATAAAAAATCTAATAAGTAGTATTCATGAATATGTATTAGATATATTTTGTTTTAAAAGGGAATTTAATTACAAGTAGCAAAAATTAACTGAATTATTATCTTGTTTAAGTAAGGAAATCCTCAATTAAATGCAAATTATTAAAATAACTTCTACTGCGGTTATATGTATAGATGTTTTAACTCTTGTTTTATAAATTTTATTATTTAAATTTTTCAATTAATGCTGTCTTATATATATATTTTTTTCACATTTATTTAAATTTGAACTCATTTGAACTTATCTAAAGTATCTAGAGATCTAGCGATTTAATCTTTGAAACCTTCCTCAAACAAAAAACACGAACCTGAAGCTAGGATAATTTTTGATTTTTTAACAAACTGTAAAAATGTAGAAATTAATATAGAAAAGATGCTTGACTTCCACCCTGGAATTAAATATTTAAAACAATTTTTACCTTAAAGGTTTTACAAAATTAATAAATGAAATTTAAATTCATTTAATACATTTAACCATGATATCCAACAACAGCATTTTTTTGAACTCCAAAAATAAAGTCAATTTGGAGTGTTTCATCCATCTAACACTAACTGGACTCCTCAGTAGGTTATACTAGTGTTGGACTACCTAGACAATTCCAAATAAATTTTGGATCTAAAAAATGCTTTATATAAAAAATTATAAACATCATTTGTGAGTTGTAATAAATAGATCAAAACAATTTTTCAATTGCTGTGGCATAGTGGTTAGAGTGCCGACTTTCAGGCCCGGGTTCTAATCCCAGTGAAAGTAAAAACACTTTTATGGTTTTCAACTAGACTCAGCTACCATTCGTCATTGGGTTCAAATTAATGACTTAGTCAATAATTAATAATAATATATCTTTAGTAAAAAATACATTAATAAACAAAGGGGTTCGCCGCAAATGCTAAGCAGTTCTTAGAGCCTGTGAATAATAAAATAAATAAAAAAATTTGGTTTAGAGACCGTTTATTATATAAGTTGTTTTTATTTTTATATTATAAAATGTTTAGTAAAACTAATTATTGTAACATAAGTGTATTATGAAAAATTCATTTAAAAAAAAATGTATTCTACGAGTATAAGTATGTTATAGTATTTTATATTTGTAATATAATTCTTCTATTATCTTTTTTCGAAAAAAACTAATTTTTCAATAAAATTATCTAGTTAATCCTTCCCAAAAATAAGCACACATGAATTTAATTTTATTGTGGGTACATTTTTGATAGGAAAAATAACATACATGCTATTAAGAATGACAATGTCAACAACGTTCATTGAACTTTTATCAATTAAATTTAAGTAGAAAAAATAACCAGTCTTAAGTAAAATTCAAAAGTAAACACATTTCTAATTAAAAAATACCCGTTCTGTCACAGTTTAATTTTTTATTACCAAAAAAAAAATACTGCAAAAAAAATTAAATAAGATATAATCATAAAATTTATATTCTAATATATAAAATTCTAAAACTTCCGTATATGCAAAAATAACAATTTTATTAGTTTCGTTTTTTTTTTTTTTCTTTTTTAACACATTATAAAATAAAAAATATTAAATTAAATTTACTAATTTCTCATTAATTAAAAACTAATATACTCGTACAATCAAAATAGTACATAATATGACAGACATACACATACATATATATAAAAATCAGTAGTTTTAACACAATGTTATGCGTCATCTTAATTGAATTCAATAAAAATTAACATGATGAGTACGAGACGTTAACTTTCTTCATTACCAACAAGTTTAAAAAAATCTTGTAGCAATTAAAACAATAAAAACAAAAATGAAAAAAAAGCTTTTTTAACATATTAAGGAGAAGCTTAATAACAAATCTTGATAACGGTAATAATTTTTAATATAACGGAAATATTTTATAAACTTTATAGTAAGAAAAATTATAAAACTTTTTTTTATTTAAAATGTATTTACAAAAAAATTGTGTCAGATGTCGCTTTAAGCGTTTTGTATATTTTAATCCTACACTCGTATATAAAAGTTTAATTTAACAGATAAGGATTTTAATAATCGTTAAATAATTGTTCGAAACTTTTAAGTTAAAATAGAAAAACTTTACTAAAGTTAAGTAAAAGTTTTTACAATAGTTTGAAAATAATAGTTGAAATATAAAATATTTCAATACAATCTGTACAATAGAATCTGTTATAAGTTTAAAGTTTAAAATTATGTTAAATTCGAAATAATTATTATCAACCAGTATTTCCAAAACTATAATTTTTTTTATTAAAAATATTGGTATACTATATGAAAATAATGGAATATTAACAAATTTTACTTATTTTTACTATTGACTTTTTTAATAAAAATTACAAAATCTCGCAAAATACAAAGTTATAACTAATTAAAATAGAAATTATTATCTTTACAATAGTCGTATAGCAACAGAGCCTAATAGGCAAAGTCTGATATTCAAGTCTAGACGATTACATTTTATTTTTAATTAATTAACCATTCGTTTACCATCAATAGTGACCTTTTACAAATCGCATATTTTTTTGATTAATTGATTTCTAAAAAACCAATTGCCGAGATAATTAAAAATAATAATAATTTTAGTTAACTACAACAATGAAATTTAAATGAAATTTAAAGCAAAAGAATTATTTAGATTCTTATCATAATTATTTAATATTCTGAGTAAAACAAGGAAAATAAGAATGTCAAAATCTATATGTTAATGTCATTTAAAAGAGTATAGTTTTGCATTTACAAATTGAAAAATTTCATACATTACTCTAGAATTTTCCGATTAATTTCAAGTATTTACTAAACATTAACTACGGTTTTTGCTAAATATATTCAGATATTTACTGCAGAAATTCAAATATTTGTTTTTTTAAATTTAGATTTTTATCAATCTCAGAATTTCAAAAGAAAAAACTTAAAACTATTTGATAAAAATCTGAATCTTTAAAAAAAAAAACTGAATTTGTTTAGTAGATACCTGAATTTATTTAGCAAAAACCTTAATATATTTAGTAAATACCTAATACATATTTAGTAAATTCCAAAATATATAGCATTTTCTGGTCAAATTCAGGTATTTACTAAATATGTTCCGTTATTTTCCGTTAGTATTCAGGTATTTACTAAATATACTCAGGGTTTTGTTTAATATATTCAGGTTTTTACTAAAAAAATTCAAATATTTATTTTTAAGATTCAGATTTTTACTGAATATTTCTAGGTTTTTTCTTTTGAAAATCTGAATTTTGCTAAATAACCTCAAATTTTTTTTTAAATTTAGGGCTTTTTTTTAAAGTAGAAAAAAAATAAGAAAAAAGTAAGAGAAGTTTCGAAAGTCAAAATATGAATTTATTTCTTTTTTTTATCTAAAACATTTGATCGATTGCATTTGGACCTACTTTAAATTAAATATTACTCATTGTTAAGCAATTATGCTGAATCAATTTAGTTAAGGAGATATGCAAACAAAATAAACTTACTAGTTAAAAAAGCGAAATTTGTTTCAAAATCACATCGGATTAATACGACCAACAGATAATAATACTACAATTGATAATGTAGAGAAATTCAATTACCTAGGCAATATAATTTATACCCAAGGCGGTTGTGAAGAAGATATTACAAACAAAATAAAACAAGTTAGAGCGACATTCGCAAGATTATGAGCAACTTGGAGATCCCCTCACTTATCCAAAAACATAAAGTTAAGAATATTAAACGACTATATTAAAAACAGTGAAACCTGGCACACAAATCAGAAAAATATTAATAAGATCCAGGTATTTCTGAACAAATGCAAAAGAATAATCAAAAACTATGGCAAATAACAAAAAAAAACTACCTGTGATAGTGAAGATAAGAAGACGAAAATGGCGATAGATTGGTCATATTACAAGAAGACCTGCCCAAATAATTGTCCGAAAAGCACTAGAATGGAACCCACAAGGAAAACGGAGTGTCGCTATCTAAGTCATTCAATTTGATGTCAACTCAATGCCTTTTAAGCTATTTAAATATACAGCTTATTATATAGCTTATTAAAAAATAAATGCCTAAAATAAATTGTTTACTTTAATACTTTTAATAATTTAATTCTATACACCCTAATTCTATCATCAAACATCATAATCATATAGAAAACAAATTATTTTTCAATTTAATTCAATTAAATTACTTAAAATACGTAAAACCAACCTAAAATATTTTTAATAATTTCTTTAACCATTATAATATTAATTCAAATTAGAATTCACTACAACCATTTTAATTTCCTTCTAATTATCTAAAATGAAAATATTATACAATTTAATCAGATTGTCTATTGATTATGTACTACATGCTATAATCATATCAGTCTTTAATAACCTATATGTTATACTTAAATTAAATTTTAATGATATTTCAACTATATGTATATCAGATAATCTTTACTGATTAATTTTCATCATCACTTTCGTTTATATGGCACTTAATATAATCCTATATATAATTTGCAAATCAAAATTGAAAATTCATACAAATAGTAATTATGAATTAAGTGCGGGGTTTATTTATTGTGTTTAAGTGTACAACATTAGTGCAGATTATAGAGATTTATGAAAAATTAATTTTCAGTATAATTATTTTATTTTAAGGGGTATATTTTTTTTTTTTTAAATTGTAAAGAGACAAAATAATCATCAAAAATTTCATATAAATTTGTTATATAAAATTTCTTTATAAAAATTAATTTCAAAAATTGTATTGAAATGGTATTACAGTAATGGGGATCTTGTTAAATTTAGCCAGACAAATATCCTTAATTTTAATACCCTCATATAGCAGTCTATTTTTTAGTTTAACTTTTAAAAGCATTGCATATTTTTAGGTATTACAGTAGTGGGGATCTTGTTAGATTTAGCCAGACTAATATCCTTGAATTTAATACCCTCATATATCTAAGCTAATTTTAACATTAACAAAGGTATTATTATTTTTAAGAAGAGCTTCTATTAACTTTACTTTGCTATATTATACCACCTTAATAAGGATGAAACGCAGTTTAAGAGGTCTTTTAAACCAAAAGGGTCATAATTTTTATTTAATTAAATTAATTTTAAAACGCTGCCTTTTTAAAATTTTTAGTCTGGACTCCAAATCCTTTCTGGTTTGTATGTATGTAAAGCATTGCATATTTTTAGGTTAGTTTTTAAATGAATTGCATATTTTTAGATTAACTTTTAAATGCATTGCATATTTTTAGGTTAACTTTTTAATGAATTGCATATTTTTAGGCTAGATTTTAAATGTGTACATACTGGGTTCGTAATTAGATATAATTAAGGTGCGAGTAATAAAGGTTTTATGTTTAAAGTTATTGATTGAAATATAGCATGTCTTTATGCGAAATGCAAGACATGAGAAATTCAAAGATAACTTAAACATATAATATACATGTGAATTGTAAATATTGAAACATTAAAAAAGTCTGCATTGAGGAAATAAAAATTTAAGATACCTTGTTTAGAACTTCAAAAGTCGACCATGACACTCATTATATTGGAATTTTTAATATAAGTTGGTTTAAAATGTTAAACCACAGTGTTTCATTAAAGATCTTAATTAAAAAATTGTATATACGAACAACTTCAAAATGATAGACCAACATTTTTTTAATACACACACCAATTCCAAACTGGTATTATCTTGAATGAAGCAACAAATTCTTGATTAAAAAAAAACTTATTGACTTAAATATTATTAAACAATTATTTATACTAATAAATTCTTTAGAAAATATTTACATTTTGAGTCAATTTATTAATACCTCATAACTTTATTTATATTAATTATTATTGAAAATATCAAAATAAAAAAAAAAAATAATATTTTTTATTGATAAAAAAATGATGACAAATTTAATAAAAAAAAAAAAAAATTATATACCCTTATTTATTTACTATAATAATAAATAGAATGAATAAATTAACTAAATATTAAATCTGAAGTGGTTATAAATTTATAAATGGTTATATGGTTTATATCATTTTTATTTTTTGCTACCGGTTTTAATATCCTACAATTTTATTAATAAAATAATTTGGTCACCTCACACGTATGCAAAATAATTTCGCGTATTTTAATTTCGATGAAACCCCACACAGAATTTAGTTTTTTTGATGACAATCTTATGATAATATCTAATTTAGATTTTTATAATTAAATTTAAGTATAAATATTATAAATTCAATTATTATTATTTATTTTCTAATTCACCTTTCAAAATACAATAATAAAAAAAAATTGTTTATTTTTTTTTTTTTTTTTTTAGTAAGTAATTATGGAATAAATATTATTTAATTATAATATATTAAAATTAATCCAATCAATTATAAATAATTTGTTCAAACTAATTAAAAGGTACCGGTCTGTGAATGCGATAAGCTAATGGAAATTATTTATTTTAGCATAAACAATTGAAGATCCATTTTTGTTAGTAGTTGATGGCTGTTTTAAAAAAAGGCGGGAAAGTTTATATGTAAAACTATATAAAGCGTTTAACCAATTAATTACATTACATAATATTTTTAAAATGTTTGATATCACCGACTTTTCTGGTAAGAGCCTTTAAAATCTCCTAAGAACCTATACTGGGTCCAGAAACTGAAACTATGGTCTCCAAACAAAAGCATTAGACCTCGTCAAGATATTTCAATGAAAGACTACATGATGATATATGGCTAATTTTTATGTGTTTATAATAAACAATTGAAGGTCCGTTTTGATATCCCTGTCAGTAGTTGATGGTTGTTTAAAAAAAAATGCGGGAAAAGTTTATATGTAACATTATTAAACGCTTTATTTAACCAATTGTTTACACCACATAATAATTTTAAAATGTTTGATATCACCGACTCTTCTGGTAAGAGGCTTAAAATTTTTCTTATAACCTAAACTGGATCCAGAAACTAAAATCATGGTCTCCGAACAAAAGCATTAGAGCTCGCCAAGTTCATTTCAATGACAAACTACATGATGATACATGGCTAACTTTTATGTTATAGCTAACTTATGTTTTTTTTTTTTTTTAAACGCTAACTTTTCAACTGTTAGGCTAATAAGCCTGTCTATACCATAGGTACATGTTGCAACAGGGGGTCATATTATATTCGTGTTATTAGAATTGATCTTAATAAATACCTCATACAATTTAAACATGAGATAGTTCTAGGTCTTATAACATGTAGAAACGTCTTAGATTTTCACTAGATACAATTCTATTTTGTTTATATTGTAATCATTTTGTATTTGAGTTATATGGTATTCTATATCTGTGAGTTATATTATTCAATTAAATTATTTGTTTATATTGTTATGCTAATCCATTTTTTATTAAAGATATATAATTATTATTTATTGATTAAGCTATTAATTTGAACCCAATGGCGAATGGTAGCTGAGTCGAGTCGAAAACCACAAAAGTTTTTTGACTTTCACTGGGATGTGAACCCGGGCCTTTCACATGAAAAGTCCACACTTTACCACTTTGCCACCCAGTCGTTGAGTTTATTATTTAATCTAAAGACATGCTTCATCTTTTCAATAAGAGGCAATCAAAAGCTTTCGAAACCAATTACTCACTTCATAATACCTTACAATGTTTAATTTTTGGTCATATATGAAATAAATCGCAATTTACAAATAGAATAAAAAAAAAAACAATTTATAAGTTTATCCAAATAAGAAAATCCCTATACAAACAATAAATCATACATAAAAATAAAAAAATTAATTAATTTACGGCCACATTAAATTATAATCAAAAACAAATTTAATCAACCATAAAAATATTTTATTTTTTTTTTATTTCAATTTATTTACTGTTATTTTATCAATGAATAACGCGATATCGTATAAAATGATAATGATTTTTTTTTTTTTTGTATATATACTGTTATTAATTTTATGATTCGAAAAATTTTGATTTGGTAAAGGATATCATATACACGTACAACATCCTCTTAAAATTTCTTCAATTATAATTTAAAAAAAAAAATATAATCTTTCTAAAAAAATCGGATAAGTAAAATACGATTTTACGAATATCAGAATTCATTATTCCATCATTATATATTTCGGATTTTACATAAAAATAAGAAAATGGTAAAATTTTAAAACCAAACATACAAACAAATCATGTACACGTTTTATAATTATGAGTTAATACATAAACGTGCAATATAAAATTAGATACATAAATTTTGCAAATTAAAATCTCCATGAGAAACTTATAGCTTTTTAATTAAGTTCTAAATGCGTTTTGATTAAAAAAGTTTTATTAACTGTCACAACAATTTAATATCGAAGAATTGGTAATTTCTGATCGAATATTAAGAGTTGCCAAATTATGTTTATAGTATATGAAGAACAGTATTCCTCTAAAATCTAAAGATATATTTTGTGTTTAAAATGATTTTGGAACTTTTTCTGAGTCATAATAGAATAGTTTTGGTAATTGTTATTTACAAATAATTACATTGAATAATATAACTCACAGATACAGAAATACAAATAAAATTGTATCCATTGTAAATCTAAGACGTTTTTACATGTTACAATTTAAAAGACTCATATCTCATTTATTAATTGTAATTGAGTCTATCTTTATTAATTTCAAAGATATGCTTTAAGGTCTTGGGAGTAGTGGAGATGGTCCTCGAAGCACTACTGCAATTGTTTATACATTTCAATGATACAAATAAAATAAGAAGAAACACCGGTGCTCCAAATTTTAAGTTTCTATTTTCATTGGTTTGGAAATTATGCTCGTTTGACCTCAATTCGATCGATCAGCTTCTGGAATCCGAACCACTTGTCCGATCTCAACCTTAATCAATCCCCGCGGTGATTTTGTTCTAGTAGTAAGTAACATAAAGTTTAAATTTCATCAATATATAGCGTCATTAGTTTGTAAGTTTTTTTCATTAATATCAATTTTATTGTTTAATATCTTTGCTCCTGTTCCAATATGTACCTATGGTATTGACGCCAATCTTATCTAGCCTAAAGTTGTATTTATTTTTGAGCTACTACAACTGATATAATAACTTTAAAATCACTCATATATTAATTTTTAACAGTTATATATTGAACTGTCATAAAAGCTGTAAAATATTTTAAAAGCAAATTCAAGAGTTGGAGACGAGAAAGTGAAAAATATTTTGTAAGGATTTAATTAAATCCTATCTGACTGATAGCTCAGTGGTTAGAGTGGCGGCTTTTCAATAAATAAGCCTCGGGTTCAAATCCTGGTCAGATCATATCTAAAAAAAAAATATGTTTTGTAATTGATATCATAATATAAAATAAATTTAAATGCCACACATGAAAAGAAAAGGTTGATTCACTCACTTATCACATTGTATGTGGTAAAGGACTTTACATAAATAAATAAATAAATAAATAATTGAATCCTGGAAAATCCATATGAAGAATTAAATATTTCCAAACCTTAATATATATCAAATATCTGGCAACTCTTAACCTAATTTAAAATTCAAAAATTTATAAAATAAAACGTTGCAAATGAATTGAATTTTTTAACAAAAGGAATAAATAATATTATTCATAACTTTTTCATTTTTTTTTTAAATGACTATCTAATGACAAGTTAATTAAAAATATAATTTGATACGCAATGAGATTTTCTTAAAGTTTACTTTAAAATAAAAACACCTTATTATTTAATTAAAAAATTTAATTATATTTTCAAAAAAGTAGTCAATAATTAATTAAATCAGAGTTATATTAAATCAGATTAAATTCAAAGTTTAAAAAATATTATAAAATTTTTAAATAATCGAATATCTGATTACAAACCACTTTCTATTTACTGTTATATATATAAATTAATTTAAAAAAACAGAATATGAAATTATATACTTTTTCAGAATGTAAAAACAAAACTTTAAAGTTAAATATAAATTCTGAAAAAAGATATCCTAGAAGCAGCTGCAACCATTGTAAATTTCTTGAAGAGAATCTGTATATAAATATAGTAACTTTTAAAACTAAGTATAACATCAAATTAATATAAAATAATAGTAAATTTAATATTATATTTAAATACAATATAAAAAACTAATAAAATGTTAAAGAATTTGACAACAAAAATTAATAAATTAACTTACTACTTTCATTAATAAAAAATTACTACATACATAAAATAAGAACACAATGTATAGTATGAGGGCCTTATAGAATCTTGAAGCCTAAAGGTTAATAGGTCCATTATAAATAAATTTTAATAATAATAAAACAAAATTCAACACATATTGAAGTTCTATGTTTTAAGTGTTCTCCCGTTTTAGATTCAAGACAATCTATTGCTAGTAAAATAACTTGGATTACTAGTCCTTGTGTGTTGAAGTTACTACATCTTAGGCTTGTTTAATCGCTATCTTTTGAAAAATAATTGTATATATATTAAAAAGGTGTTTCAATAGTTTAGAGTTTATATAAATAAGATCTTCAAAAGCATTAAAAGCTTTACTTAAGTAACATAACTTTTGTAAAATTAGATTTTATTTCTTAAAACTGTTAAAAAGTTGAACAAACATTTGCATCTTATTTTGTCATGAAATGCACTGTCACATTTCTACAGCGTGGCGCAACACAACCGATATGGTTTGAATGTTTAATAACTTTTTAAATTTATTTATATTTTTTATTTTTATTTCAAACTTTTGTGAAGAAAACTTAGGGAATTGGAAATGGAACATTACACAAACAGAACAGCGATTAAAAATTATGAAAAGTAATGGAAAATGTACTGTAAAGAACACAAATGCGCGAAGCCGAAAATGGTCACCACTTGCGGGATATAATTTTTCATACTTAAACTAAAAATATTCCCCATTAATATACTGTATAACAAAAAAATAATAATAATAACTGAACATTAAATAAAAAAGTCATAAAGTATTCAAACCATATCAGTAGTTTTGCGCCACCCTGTATTTAAAATATGTACTAAATTTAATATTAATAATAACTAATTATTTAATAACTAAAATTAATTTAGAAGCAGGAGAATAATTTTCTATTCCAAACACAATTGGGTCACAGAAAATTAGGACACGGAGTATAGAGATTGGTTAAGAATACAATTATTCTAAAAAGCAGGCCTCATTATAAAAGCATCATAAAATTCCGAATTCCTTAAATTTAACAAATTTATTTAAAAAACGGGTTTAAAAAAATAAATATTTTAGATAATTGAAATTTACGACTACTAATAAAGTCAAATAACAATATTTAAAAATTTTCCAAAAATAAAGTACTTTAGAATGTTATTGAAACCGAATGTTTTTAATTAAATAAACTTGGAGCACAACACAAACAGAACAACATTGGAGTATTTTTAGTGAAATTTTTTTACAATATTCAACTTTAATAAAATACAATTTTAATAAAGTAAATTTAATTTTTTAAAAGCAAGTATAAAAAAAATAAAGTGAACCTGACTCACTATCACTTATCATATTGTATGTGACAATAAATAAATAAATTAAAAGACATTAATGAAATAATGTTTACCATGTGTTATATTTTTATTCTTTTAAGTGTCCTAAATTTTACTACAAATATATTATTACAATAAATTTAAAATTTAATGCAATTTTCAAAATTTTTAATAAAAGAAAGAAAAATAACCACAAAAAATCGGATCAACCAGAGGCCTTTCGGAGAATTTACATATATCAAAAAACCTCATATCCTGCCAAAAACATGATGTGGAAAATGCAAAACTTTTGTTTTTAACCGTGCCAGGTCATAACTCCCAGGATCATAGGTCCTTTAGGGATCTTTACTCATTTTAAAATATTTACGTTGGACATAAGTCCCTTGACCAGTAGTTCCTTTTGGAAGTTATGTCTCTTAAGTTAAGTCCCTCGACAAGTGGATGACATAAGTTCCTTTTGGAGTTTGGAGTCAGTTATAACTTCCTTTATTAATTTTAAATGCCAGTTATAACATCATAACTAAAATTTTTTATCTATAAGAATATATTTAAGCCGAAATTAATTTTGAAATAGTTTATAATAGTCTTTCCGGATCTTTAGGATTAAAGTATGAAAATAAAAAAATATTTAATGTAAAAAAATAGAATTTATATATTTGTCTATTGTATTAGAAAGCATATTTAAGTTGGTTAAAAAATCAATGTTAACCCTTTTTCCAGAATATTTATGTATGTGAGACTTTGGTTATAAAATCTGGTTTATATGTGTAGTTTATAGTATAAATGTAATTTATATGTAAAATTATTATTTGTTTTTTAAATTTTGATAAAGGGAATACCCCTGATTTTGAATCCATTCCAAAAAGTGTGCTAATTATTTTTGTTATTATAGTTCAAGAAAGTCTGTATATATTCGTACCCGTCACTGATGTCATATAGTTAAAATTAATATTTTTTTAATATTACAAATAACTTTTCAGATGAGAACTGAACAAGAGAGTTATGACCGACCACTCTGAATCAAAACTCCAAGGGTAATAAGTCCTCTAGGGAGTTGTGGCTCATAGTCTTGAGTTCCTTGGGGACTTACGTCCCATTAAATGAGTCATAAGTCCCTAAGGGGATTTGTTCAAAATAGATAAAGGCTGAGGTAACCGAACAGGTGGAGTTGTATAAGAAAATATAATTTTCAGGTTCTATATTGTTATATAAGATCTGTCTAAAATTGAAAATTGATTGCCTTACATTTATTGTAAACAACAATTAGGACCAATAAACATAACGAACCTTTAAGTTAAATTGAAAATTTAAATTGAAAATTTTCCCAAAAAATTGCTGATTCATTTCATTAAATAGATAAAATTTGTAACAAAGTATAATGCAAACCTATATAATTGAATTTATTACCAAAAAAATTTTGAAAATTTACAAGTGTAATAAAATATGGTTATTTATAAATAAACAAAATGTTATAAAAATATTTTTTATAAATTTTTAAAAACTATTTCGAATTTAAATGTTGGTAAATAAATTGGTAAATAAAAACCCTTTAAACTAATCCCTCCAAGTCCCTAATATAATAATATAAAATATTAAGTTGCTCGTATTGATTCGCGTAGATAGTAAAAATTTAAAGCCTCCAAACATTCAAAGCACAATAACATAAATATACTCTTAATTAATTCTTTAAAGCTATTTTAGGTATTAATTGTTTTCAGATATCAAACGTAAAATAAGCTTTTCTGGCATTTATATACACGATTATGAAAGGATTCATAAGCAATCATTTAATCTTTCAGATTTGTACAACTTATAGAACCTTAAGAATATCCAAAAAAAATTATGAGTAACTAAGAAATTGTTGTATCTTTGAACTTAAAAAACAAACAAGCTAATTTTGAGGGCGAAAATTCAACGGAAAAACAAATGTAAGTAAGAAGTTAATACTAAGAATTATATTTTATTTTTTTTAATTTTATTTTATAGAATGAACAACGAAAAGAAGTTCTGGATAAATTTTATGGAAAAGTAAGTGAAAGTTCTGTGTGAAGTCAAAAGCGACCAATACAAAAATAAAAGAAGCGTTAGAAAAACTGTGTATACTTTAAAAAACTGCTGCCAAATACAAATATAAAGGTACTAAAAAAAAAGAATTAAATAGTTAACGAACCGCATTTACGAAGGAGAGAAAAAAATGATTGATACCAAAAAGTCTGCAGCTTGAGTTAATGATTATTATGAAATATGATGGTATCTTTTCTGCCACTTATCATTTCTAAAAGATCAGGAGGAATAATTACAAAGAATATCTTTTTAACCTTAACATTAACGATTTAAGACTCTTGTTATAGCATCGCAATTTTTCATAAAAGTTTAAGGTGCTATAACGGTTACAAAAATTAAGTCCTCATACGTTTCACCACTTGGTAAAAAACGTAAACATGCTAAAAATCTTAAACTTTGATTAATATATTTTCTCATAACTGTATCTTCATTCTTATCCATTTTGAATTATAATCGAGGAAGAGTGTAGTAGAATAGACTATATCAACTCTGGGATACCCGTATGACCGTAATATAAACATTATAGCATCCGATTAATTACTTTTGGTAAAATTTCAAACATTTAGCTTTACTATTTATTGAGTTATTTTCATATAAAAACGAAGTTGTATGGCAGCTACTCGAGTCCGCGGAGCAAAATGGCTGGATTTCAAAAGCGATGGATCAGAATCGATAGCTATTGCAAACAAATTTATGGAAATTTCAAAATCATAGCTCCTTTATTTTTTGAGTTATCGTGCAGACGGATGGACAGACGGACATAACTAAATCGATTTGCTTTTCGATTCTGATCCGACCCATACCTTTGAGTCTATAACTACCCCCGCTTCTTCTCTGCGTTACAAACGTAACGGCAAATATAGTATACCCTTTTGACTTTTAGTCATATGGCTATATTTAAAACTGAACTTTTTTGGCCGAATATTTTTACGTGTGTAGTAAAAATTAAATGATCACGCATGTTACATCATATATTTGCTCCTTAATGTAGAAATTGTTTCAAATGGCTTGAATTAAATAAATGAGGTAGCCTATTTATTTTAAGTTTTTTTGTAACATATACATCTCTGATCATTTATATATGGTGAATTATTCCCAAAATATCTTTTAAATAACATATTAAAAAATAAATATTTTAAACGAACTTCCTTAAAGTTATAACTATAATGTCCCTTTCAAATTTTTAAGGATATTCCTTCATTTTTTCTTTGATGTTGTCTGTGTTTGAAACTAATTTAATTCTATTAGATATCATTCATTGAAATTCTATCCCAATAAATGAAAAATTTTCTGAAAACTTTTATGTTTTCATAAAATTTTTATTTTAAAAAAAAAGTTTTAAAAATAGTAAATCAGTTTTCTTAACAATAAGTTGTAAAATTAACTTGAAAATCAATAAATAATTTATTTCATTAACAATTCTCAATCCGATTTCGTTCAAAAATGACTTAAACGGAATCATTCATTTATTTTTAAAGCCATATAAAATATATAAATAAATATAAATATTAAATATTTTTTTGGAATAAAGTCAGATCTTAGAAATTTAATACAAAAAAAAATATACAATTAAATTCTGTAAATAGTATTTATGAAGATCATTGTGTAATTTATGACTTGAAAAATAATTTCTAACAAATTTTAATTTTTATATTGATTTTTTTGAGTTATTAATTTAAAAAAAAATTTTATTTAATCAAATTTATTTGGCTTATTTAAAAATTACAACTTTAAGAAACTCTTTAAAAAATTCAATGCCATTAATCCAAAAAAAAAAAAAAAGTCAATATTGAAGGGAAATAAAATGTTAATATAAAAAATTTAAAAAAAAAAAAAAAACACTTAAATATAATAAAATTTCGTAAAATTCGTTTACACCCTAAATTTTTGGTTAATTTTCAAAGAACTTTTTTTTTTTAATTTATTTAATTAAAAATATCAATAAACTTGTTGTAGTTCGTTGTGTGCCCTTTGACTTATAAATATCATATAAAATATGTATATTACTTAATTTATGTACAGGTATTAGGTATACATATTACTTAATTTAGCTAATTGCTACTTAATAATAAAATGTTATTTGAAAAAATTCTTCAAAATTGTAAAAAAAATTCCTATTAACACAGTTTTAAAATTTTGTATATATATAGTCTATCTACAATGAACGCTCTCGTCAGGTGGCTATCTGTCAAACTAAGTTAGATGTATTAAATTGTATGAAGGTGTTTACAATAGACGCTGCCCTGACGCAGCCAATTGTTTCATTTTTAACTTTTCCGTTTACTCTCAGTATTCAAATGTCAAATAATTGAACGGTATAGTGTCAAAATAAAAAAATATATTGTCAATTTCTATCTAGGATTAAACACCTAATTAACAAAATAAACTATTGAATATTTTTCATTTCATTATGGACATTCTTTAATTGAGTACGTAATTAGAGCGAAACAAGAGCGTCATTGTAAATAGACTATTAATCGATTTTTTTTTAACTATTTAACCAATTTTGCATAGTAAATAATTTTTTAAACTTAGTAGGCTTTTAATAGCGTTGCATTTAGGTAATAATTGTTAATAATATTTGAATCAAAATGAAAAAATTACTAATTAAATTTTAATTTTAGTAATTTTTATTTTTAATACAAATATGTATGTAGTTCGCCTACGACTTGATGACTTCTACAGTGTTTGTACTCTATTACTCACTAACTACTCGGATTACTCGGTTTCTTTTTGATATTCGTATTTTCAAAACAAATTTCAATTGAAAAATTTCTAACAAATAATTAACCCATTGATTTGCATTATTGTTGGGCGTTTAATGAGGAAAAAACTAAGTTTTACAAGATTTAAAATGTTATCTTAGAATAATGTTAAGATAAATATTCTACTTCTTTTCTAAGTTGAATTCATAAATCATTAATTTTAATACAGAAAGCGTCAATTATAATTCAGATAAGACAATTTCAATTCAGAAAGCGTCAATTGTAATTCAGATTAGACAATTTCGATTAAGCAATCGTCAATTTTAGTTCAAAAATGTCGTAATATAGTATTAAAACAACAACAGTACTTATTAAAAAGTTTAACATTAATTAGATCTGTGAATTTGTATAATCCAACTCTATATAAAGTTGAGGTTTTAATTAGTGTTCTCTGAATTACAATTGAAGCTTTCTCAAAATAAAATTTAATAAATTGAGTTACAATTTAATATTTTCTGAATTACATTTGGAAAAAGGTTTAGATTATCCAAAAATCTAAATTATTATTATTAACATTAAATTATGTAAAAAGTAAAAATATTCTCCATTACAAAAAAAATTTAATTTTCAAAAGCTAAGAAAAACCACGTAACTACTGAGTGAAAATCTTACAAATGTCATAAATCATAATCTTATACTATTTCAATAAATCAATTAATATCTTAAAAAATTATACAAAATTTTAATAAAAAATTTTGCAAAAACAACAACAACATCCTTTAAGAATGCAAAAAAAAAAGGGATAAATTTGAAAAAATCTTAAGATATATTTAAAAATTGACATAACAATTTTTTCCAGTTCCATCAATACGAATCAAATTTGCATTAATCTTTTATCCAATTATTACATACATAATTATTAATTTAAAAAAAAAAAACACAAAATTATATAATAATAAGTATTATCATTTCTATTTATATAACAACTATAAAGGTAGATTATAAATTCTTTGGTCAAATACAGAAATAGCGTTTTTTTTCTACCTTTTCATATATAATAAAAAAATATAAAATTTTTTTTCAATAATGTAAATTTGCGTCAAAAAATCACTGCGCACAGATAAGACAAGATTTAATTTTTTTTTTTTTTTGTTTTTTTTTAAACAAAACCGTTATCCGTTAAAAAGTTTTTCCTATATACATATATGTATATGTACAGTCTTACCCCGGTTAACGTTGTTAAATGGTTCCAGAAAAACGCGACGTTAACCGAAACAACGTTATGCGAAGCAATTATATAATTAAGAAAAAAAATCGCAATTAAATAGAATAAAAAGATTAAGAGAATTATGATAATATGAAAATTAGACTTTAATTCTTTATTAGAATAATATATAATAAAATAATTAATTTCAAAATATTATATACATTTAAAGACTAAACAAAAATATTAAATTCAAAATATAAAACTTTTAAATTATGTAAATACAAAATGTATATTAAAAAAACTTCAAAAACTATACAAAATTATTAAATTCATTAAACTAAAAGCATAAAAAACAAATTTATTATGATTACATGCTCTTTGTTTTATTAAAAAAAAACGTTACAGCGAAGCCACGCAACGTAACAGTGGGGTATGACCACAATGGTGGACCGACGTTACAGCGAAACAACGTTATTCGGGGCAACGTTATCCGGGGTATGACTGTATGTATATAATAATAATGTACATTAATAAAATAATCTTATATGTTTTAAACAAATAAAAAAACATAACAAATTCTATACATAAAATATACATAATACATACATATATATATTAAATAATATATTTCAAAAATAAAATGTAGGTGTAAAAATATTCAAAAAATATTTATGTATTGTATATAGATACAATATGTATGTATAATATATATGTTATGATACAATACATAAATATAAATGATGTTGATGATATTGTCATCTATAAAAACACTTGAAAATTGTTCATAATCTATTAGTATTGCAACAGGTGTTCTATGGGAAAGTTAAAAGGTGCTTTTCAATATTAAAAAAAATAAAAATTATATAAAATTGAAAAATATCAAAATAAAAATTAAAAAAAAAATAAGGTACAAACATAAAATTAAATTAAATTGTGTTAAAAAAAAAATATTTATTTAAAGTAAACACAGAAAGGATTAAAGAATTTAAAAAAACGTGCAACCGGACCCAAGAATTCACAAAATAAAAAAAAAAACCAAAAATTCAATTAACACCAAAAAAGTTAGTAAGTAAATAATTTTCTTTTACCTACAAAAAAAATAACAAAAAAAACCAAATTCAATTATATTTTCAAGTACAAAAAAAAAGAAACAGTTATAAAAGACACAAACATAATTAATAAAATAAAATAACAGTGATTTTTTGCTGAAAAAACGGTGAAAATTCATTTTAATTACAAATTAGTTTGTTTGTTTTAAAATACGCTTATAAACGTGTTTAAAAGGCCGAATATTTATATACATATATTTAATTTTATATATTTAAATATTTACATAAGCAATATTGCAATATATTTGGTTTTACGGGGTCACGTCCTGAGGGAAAAGGACCCAACATATGTACATTGTGCAGATTTTTGTAACAATATTTTAAATGTGTAATTTTTGATGATTTTTCATTAATTAAGTTAATTAGGTTTTGTTTATTTGATTAATTTAATTAGTAATTTAGTTTTAAATTAAAATATTGATATATATATTTTAGAAGTATTTATAAATAAAGTGGAACATTTTTTATTGAACATTGACACGACTTCCAAAACAAATTAACCAATTGACACGACTTTTTTTCAAATTTAATTTTTAATGTAACCTAAAAGTATGCAATAAAATGCAACTGTATAATATCTAGTATACCTAGAAGACTCAGAGTTGTAATTGGTGAAAAATTGACTTATTAACCGGGGTGTAAAGGTTACATTCCGGTAGAGCCGGTCATTAAATGATTACTTGATCTTCACAAATTTTTATTAAATATAATTAAATATATAACATAAAGAAAATAAATAATATTACTTATTAATTAATAATAGTATTGAACTTTTAGTCCGCCTCAGTAGTCGATGATCTTAGTACCTGGTAAATTCTTATATTTGTGATTTAAAATATTATTTTTAATTAAATTAACTATTTTAAGATTAAGTCATTCAAGTCTCAAAATTATTTGAGGTAATAAATATAAGACTATCAAGACGATCATATATACAAAAAAAAAGTTTAAATATCGGAAATTAATAGTTAATTATTGGTTTAGAATTGAAATAAAAAATTTCAAAATAAATAAATTAAAATCTAATACAGATTATATTTAAAATCACGCATTTAGAATATTATTTAATTAAATTCGATTTATATGTAATAATAAAAAGATTAAAATTATAAAAAAGATTAAAATTATAAGATTTAATTAATTATTTATAAAATTTATAAAATAAAATTCTGATTACATAAATATATTCCATTCATAAAAAACAAATTGAGTTGTATTAATTAAAATCTAAGATATTTGACATGCGATATGATTTTGCACGTATCGAACGTATTTAATTGTACGTGTAATTCATCAAGTTCAATTATATAATATAATGAATGTTATATCTAAGACCCATTTTTGTTCCGAAGATATTATAAAAAAAAACATGTTATTAATTATTACAAGAAATTTGATTTTTAATTATTTTGATAACATATTGACAAGTTCTAGAAATATTACAACACGAATGTTTTTATATATTAATATCTTGAAATTCAGTTGATTAATATCAACGGTAGAAATACAAAAACTGAAACAAAACATATGCTAATCTACATTATTACGTGTATAAATTATAACTCAATCTTTTATATTAAAATTTGATACGGACGTATTAATGAATTTGAATGTCACCAAAAGTCTGAAATAAAATATAAATATTTGGTGTTAAGAACTTATTATTAAACAGTTAGAAATGAAGCTATATCAATTTAACAACTTCATTTTTAATTCAGTAGACAAGATTTAAATTATATGTAGTCTAAATACTTTGAAATAAATTTTTTAAAAATATCTAAGATAATTCGAGCTACATTTATTTATAGCTTTGCAGTAGCCGGTTTATTGAATATTGCCATTTTTGTCTAAAAAAAAAAAAAAATCTCACCAGGAGCTGTATAAAGCTCCTATATAATGTACTCCTCAAATGTACTCCTCAAAGTGATAAAATATATTTGATTAATAGATATTTATTTATTTATATTAATATTACATATGATAATTGATTCTGCAATATACTGAGATCATTATAGTTTAAGTACTATTATTAGATTATATACCAATACTATTTATTATTATTTATGTAATTCAATTATACATTATTATATTTTATCATATTTGTGTAAGATTATAGATGGCGCACAAAGTTAACATTTGTGCATTCATATTTCATAACCTTATACAATAGCTACAGCCGAGTAATCAACGGCTTAGTGAATATTATGATTAAAGAAACTGAAGCTTAGTTTAAAATAAACTTGTTGAATGCCCTATACTTCTTAAAGGAGTGGCAAAGGAACAAAAAAAAAATATCCTATCATAAGGGAGAATAGTAATTAAAATTACTTTTATTTTATTAAAGACAAACGATGTATGCGGAGATTGAAAAAGCATTCCCGCGGGATTAATACTCCAGGCACTTTACCGCAATTCAACACCGACCCTGAAATTAATTTCCGAAAACAAAGAAATTCAAACAATTAAATATTGCATACTTTTAGGGCTTTACAACGAATTAATTTATTTCTATGCTCTCCTGCCGGATGCTTTGTCTTAAAGAAAAAATAAAACAAATTGAAAAAACTTAGGAATTCAAATATTTTTCTCAACAGTCACTTGAATCTATTTCACTCCTAGAAATAAATTGTTCAACACAAACTATAACTAATTTTACAAAATTAAAGTTTTTTTACAAATATTGAAGTTTTCACTAAAATTTGAACTTCAAATTTAAATAGAATATAGAATAAATTTTTATATTCCACTTCACTATTAATTAGTGCGTGTTGATTTTATGATTAAAAATCCTTAAAAAGTTAATAAGTTTTATTAACCTTTTATTCCAATATATAGAAATTTATAAAAAAAACTAATTGAGGAATTATACAGAAAAACAATAAAATACATAAAATACTTAAAACATACAATTCTAAAAAGTTAATTAAAATTTAAAAATTAAAAAAAAAAGGAACAAATCAAAAACTAAATTATTAAAATTATATATTTTAATAAAAACGAGGAAGAGTGTAGTAGAGTGAATCAATTCTAGGGTACCCGTATGACCGTAATATCAATATTATATCATTCGGGTAGAAATTCATACATCGTCCAAAAGAAAATACTCCTGCACTCTCTTCTGCACGCACCCTGCACTGACATACATAGCTAAATCGATTTATTTTTCTGATCCGATCCATACATTTGAGTCTATATTTACCCCCTCTCCTTCTCTGCGTCACAAACGTAATGGCAAATTTATTATACCCTTTTGACTTATAGTCATGTTGATTATGAATTCATGCATGTGAGACTTTGGTTACAAAATCCGATTTATATGTGTAGTTTGTAGTATAAATGTATTTTATATATAAAATTATTATTTGTTTTTTAATTTTTATTTCTAAATTTTTATTATTTTATTTTATTAATAACCTTTCATCTGAGAACCGTATTTAGAAGTTAAAACACACCACTCTGAGGCAAAACTCTAAGAGTCATAAGTCCCCTACGGGAGTTATGGCTCATTGTATTTACGTCCAAATTGTTGATATATAAATACCTAAGCGAATTAATACCCTGGAAGTTATGACTCTGCACCGTCTAAGACCTAAGCAATGTTTTTTTGTTTGGTTACAATCGGAATTATGAAAATTTTCAAAACTTTTTCATGGGTTTTTATTAATCAAAACTCAAAAGAGAAAATCTGAAATATTTAAAAAATTAAATAAATTTTAGTAATAATTTAGAAATTAATTTTTAGAGCCGCAAACACTTTAAACACTTAATTACCTTTAAATTCGCGTGTTCACATATAGTTCAACTATTTGAAACTATTTACCTCTCAGGATATGTTAAATTAAAATTTTTTTTTTTTTAAATTTTTAAATAAATAAAGTCAGTTTTTGTATATGAAATATAAAGTATATTGGAAAAACATATAATCTCGGAAAATATTCGGTGAATCCAAGATTAGATTGGAGGACAAGTTTTTAGTTAATTGCTTTTGAACCAAAAACAGTGCTGTTAAAAAGTAAAAATAATTTGTACACAAAATTTTTCAAATTGTTGCGCCAAAATGGCCTTATTCCTTTTTGGCGCAACAATTTTGTTTTAAGAGTTGTTTCAAGAGTCAAAGATCAAAAAATACACAAGGTCAAAACATGATTGTCTCAAACAACCAATGAACAAAAAAATACTTATTCACATCCTAATGTTCAAAAAAAAACTATAGTAACGTTTCTTTGACATTTTTATATCAAATATTTACTACGAAATATTTTTGCGTTTATTGCGTATTTTTTTGAGTTTTATTTTTTTTAAAGAACTTTGACAGCTTCCTCTAAACAAAAACAAAAACCCGAAGAAATATACAATTACTTCTTATATGATTTCATTTCAAGGTTTTTTTAAAAACTAATATCTATGTATTAAATAGATCAACAAAATCTCCAAAATCTGGAGCATCCTCCCCCGTTTACAAGATTGTAGGAGACAACAATTTACTTAAGAAATCCTATTAAATATTTCCGAATTTTAAACGTATTGTTTTTTTATAACGAAATTTATATATTTAATTAGACCTATACTTTGATCCAATATTTTTTATTTTTAAATTAACTTAAATGTTTTCTGAAAAAATTTAAAAGTTTTTTTTTTAATGAAAAGTTCATAAAAAACTTTATTCTTAAATAAAGTACAGAAATACAAAAATACAAAAACTTTTGACTTTTACATGATATTTTCTTGTCATTTTGTCTTTTGTTTTTTTTTTTTTGTAAAAGGACACGTCCATTTTACAAAAAAAAAAAAATAGAAAAGAAAGAGTTGACCAAAAAATCTTAAAAGAAAGCCTAAAGTTAAATAAATTTTTTTGATTTTGAAATGGAACTTTAAAAATGGACTTTGATATCCAATTTAAAAATTTCCCAATTTTTTTTTTTAAATTTATAAAATAAATTTTTTTTTCAGGTATTTCAATTTTTTAAAGATGGAAAAGATCTAAGATAAAATCACTTGATATTTGGAATAAATATCTTGTAAATCTTAAAATTACCACTTAAGACACTTAAAATGTTAAAAATTTTGTTATATGTGTATCAACATAGTATTTGTTCTAGGAAATTCAACTTTGGAAATTTTAAATATTTTAAAAATAACTCAAATTTGAGACCTTCATATTTATTTTATATTTTAGAGTAAATTTATAAGTGAACTCGGTGGTGGAATTAGTAACCACATGGTTTACTAAACTTGGGAGTATGAGTTCGAATCCCACACAAGTTAAAAATTTCTAGATGTAACTGAAGAGTCTTTATATATCGTATATATGTATGTTCGTATTTATTTTCATAATTTTCCCTGCTTGGCTATTTATAGAACAATGTCTGTTTAAATTATTTGGTAAATGATTTAATCGAGATTTGAAAGTCTTACAAAATAAAAAAAATTTACCTTAAATCAAAAGGCTAGGTATATGAATTTCACTTAAGTGTTAAATGAAAAGGCATACTTTTACTAATAAAAAACAATTACAATTATTAATACTGATGGAGAGTTCAAATATAGTGATTTAACGCCAAATTGGCGAAAGCAAAGTAGCTTTGGCCATTATTTTTGATCAAAAACCGCCAAATAAAGTTTGACATTTAATTCTAACTATATTTACATTTTTTAGTAATTTTTAATCATATTTCAATTTAATACTATGTTACAAATACCTATATGTACATTAATTCTTATTCTAAATATTGTCTTAAAATGCTGTTCACATCCTAAAATCTGGGCAAAGCTTAAACTTTCACAATATATTTTATGTGCCTAGTATTGTAATTTTTACTTAAGTATGTTAGTAATTAAATTTAATATTACAAAGTATGTATTTAATTAAACAATATAATTAACATAAAAGGAACGTTCCATAATTTCGGTTTAATTTTTTTTTTTTTTTTTAAATCTCATTCTTAGAAAATCTCGTTTTTAGAAAATTTCGTTTTAGAAAATCTCGTTTTTTATTGAAAAATCTCGCTTTTTAAGAAAATCTATTTTTTAATTGAAAAATATGATTTTTAAGGATTTTTGATTCGGATACAAAACCAGAATTATCAGCTTTTTCCAGAATATAAAAAAAGAGATTTTCTAAAAACAAGATTTTCTAAAACGAGATTTTCTAAAAACGAGATTTTCTAAAAAGAGATTTACTAAACCGATATTTCAGACCCAACCTGATCTTTTTAGTATATATTTAATAAGAGCAAGTATTACATCAATTATGGCGCTCTTTTTCTGGGACTTTGGTAATTATGTTTAAATTTTATCTGGTTACTCTTTGCAAAATATTGTTAAAGGGCTTTACAAGAATATTTCAAATCATGTAAACCATTTAATGAAATTAAAATGATAAAGTTCCTAAATCTAAATCCATAATATGTTATTAATTCTTTATTCATTAATAAAGTTATTAATTCTAAATTCATAACTGACCATATTTTTTGATCTATTTATTACAACTCACAGATGATGTTTATAATTTTTTATATAAAACATTTGTTAGATCTGAATTTATGGGGAGCTGTCTATGTGGTGCAACACAAGTACAATTTACTGAAAATTTTAATAGTGTTAGATGGCCGCAACACATTAAAAGTCAAAAAAAAGAATGCTGTTGTTGGCATGTAACCAAATCTAAATGCATTCGCCAATATATCAAATAATACAAGTTAATTCAATACAAGTTAATTCAATTAAAATTTTTAATATAAAAATTTTTTTTCCTGAAATCATATAAATTTTCAATTTTAATTTCGTCAGTTGATATTAACGTCACTAGCAGCATTCTCTAATTACTTAAAATTGTCAATATATAAGAAAAATACAGATACAAAATATTTTTGGAATTTAAAAAAATCCTTTTTTTCGGATTTTTCTTTGAATATAAATTAAAAAAAAATCCAAAACAGATACAATTTGGATTAATTCTTTTTAAATGAATGCGGAAAAGTTATCCAGTGTAGTCAAATATTGCTATTATTTTATTCATTTCCTATTTAATATACTATACATTTAGTTTAAGAACTTTAAAACTTTAAGAATATATTTTAAAATATAAAAATACAAATTGACTTAAAAAAAAATTGTGACGCTGATTTAACCCATAAAATAAATTTCTAGAAAAATATCTTCAACACCACGTGAAAATATGCCTTAAAGTTATTTTTAAATAAGGAATTTTCTTTTTTTTTTTTTTGTTTTTATAAAATAGTGGGTAAAAATAATAACAAGGTCATCTAGAATTCGTTTTGGGTTTCTTCTGCGAGAGATTTATCTTCCGGATACTGTTGAACTTTAATCAACTAAAATCAGACACCTTTTAAAAAAGAAACTTAGAGATTACCAAAACTAATTAACTGGATGATATAATGTCTATATTACGATCATATGGGTATCTCAGAGTTGACATGGTCTACTCTACTACACCGGTCCTCGCTTTTTAATAGATTTTAAAAATTCAAAAAAATTTAAATTTTTTATATACATAGGTTTATAATAATTGAATTATTAATTGGGGTATTAAAAATTATATTTCAATTTTGAAAAATAAAAATTTAATATGTAATAGTGTTATTGTTAATATATTATAATCATATTATAATACAAGTAAAATCAAAAAAAAATTTTTTACGCAATTCTATTATTCCGAAAGTATTTTTACTTTGTTAAAAAAACACGTGGTGTTATAATGTTGCATAATACCTATCTATGTCTTTTCAGACATTAAAAACATTCAATGAGAAGTATAAAACTGTGTATACCAATTTTAGGTATGTTATATTAAGTATACATATGTTATATTTGATTATTTATTTTTATACCCTTATGAATATAAGTCCAAAGGGTAAACTAAATTTACCATTAAGTTTGTGACGCAGAGAAGGAGGCGGGGTAGATATAGACTCAAGTATATGGATTGGGTCAGAATCGAAAAATAAATCGATTTAGCTATGTATGTCCATCCACACGATAACTCGAAAAATAAAGGAGCTAGGATTTTGAAATTTTCACAAATTCGTTTTTATGCAATAGCCGATATCGCTATTGAAATCCAGCCATTTTGGTCCTAAAGTTGCTGTTATAAAAACGTTAAACTTGGCATTATACAAAGTATATACGATTATATTTAACAAGCCTCGTTGTTATTTTTTAAAAATACAATATAATTAAAAATTTGTTTATTATTACCCATTATATTTATTCAATGTTAATTATATTAACATATGGTACATGCACGTTAAATTCAATAATTGTTTAATAAAATAATGTTTTTGGTATTTTACATTAAATATTTTTTTAGAAAAAAAATTCATCCATTTCTCAGCTATGATTTCTTAAGAAAATTATATTTAAAACTGTTCTATAAATAAATTATAATATGTAAAAAAATTTTATAACCGCGATTTGTGTTCTTTTTAGAATAACTTTGTTTCTATGGCAAAAAAATAACGATTAAATTTTTTTTCTTTAATATTTTAACATTTTAAATTTTTCTAAATTCCCATAGGGACTACTTCCAATAAGGGATAATCAATGATGAAATTTAATTTAAATATGATTATCAAATTCTGATATTGCATTTCTTCAAACATATCTTCAATCTTTACAAGATTATGGTGTTTTAGCAATAAATGAGTACTATAAATATAAGAAAATGCTAGGTCATAAGCTTTAAACGAAAAAGAGCTACATTGCTTTTCAATTATACAATAGATTACATAACTCTGGGTAGAGAGTCCAGAATAACCGATCTTGGTATTTTTTCGGATGATAAACTTCGTTTCCATCTCCACTAAGATCATATGTTTTCTAATCAAAACAATCTGACAGACTATTCTCTTTTGTCAAGCTACTTTATAAGACTGAACTCTTTGAATATATTACAAGTCAATTATTATGGAATATTTTTAATGTTCAAAAGTTGTTTAACCTAAAGGTGGAGTTTTACAAAAACAATAAATGAAATATAAATATAAATTTAATTTATTAGTGAATGCATTCAGACATAATTATATGTCAACAGCAGCATTCTATATTTTTTTTATATTAGAAAACTTCCAAAAAAGAAAGTAATATTGGAGTGTTTCTTTCATCCAACACTATTAGACTCCTCAGTAATATTAGTAATATTAGTGTTGGAAAACTCAGACAACTCCAAATAATTTTTAATCTAACAAATGTCTTTAAATAAAAAATTATTAAGATCATCTGTGAGTTGTAACAGTAGATCAAAAATTTACATATAAATAAAAAAAAAATTTTATCAAAAATCAAAATATCTTTGAACATATATTAACCTTATCTTAACGCAGGCAAATGATAACTTCCTGCTTTACTTTGGTGTCTTAAAAAAACATTGATGTTCAATCTTTACTAAATAAAGTTAAATTAAAGAATGCAGTTAGAAATATGTACAAAAAATACAAAATTTTTAATTGAAAACACTCACAAAACTGAATATGGAAAAAATGAGCCAATAAATAGATATTGCACTACATTCAATAAAACACTGTCACTATTTTTTCAACGAAAATGTCAAAAAACTCTTTTAAACATAAATTAAAACAGAAATTATTAAATCAAAATTGTCAAAATTTAAAAACATGTTTCTTCAAAAAGGCTTTTTTTCTTGAAAGCTTATTAAAAAACGATTTTAAACACATTTCCATTTAAATCAGATGAAAAATATTTAAGACAAAATAAATCAATAATAAATCGCATTTCCGGATTATCTTATTTACATTTCAAAATTAGGCAATTTTTATATATATACAATAATATATATATATTTAATATGTCATTTATTGTAACCCTTAGGAAATATACCTTAGGCCAAAGTATATTCTCCCTCTCTATTAAGCTTTTCAATTCTCAATGAATTTTATTTTACAGTTATTTTGATAATTGATAAATCGCTTTCAATTATTGTTTTCTTTTTGTTTTTTTTTTTTTTTGTATTTATTTTAATTTGAAATTGATCATCAATTCATTTTTTTTTTCAAGTTCATTTTTATTTTGATGTTTTTTTTGTTCTGCAAGAAATTTTGTTCCTATACATAAAAATATTTTTTAATAATTATATATGTGGTTAAGGGTATACACCTGTTTTCTTTTAGAATTTAGAATCTATACCTACCAAAAAAAAACAACAAAACAACAACAACATTAATATGATAATAATAAAAAATTAAGCTTAGAGCCGGTAATAATAATTGTCTGTTTATTATATAGATGGATTTCCAATATTTAAGTATTACCATCCCTACAATCCCTTATCTATGCTTATTTGGTTTAACTCATCCTTAAAATTATGATGACAATAAAATTAATCGATAGGATATCAATAAGAATAGGTATCCTGTTTTTTTTTTGTATTATTTAAGAAAGTATTTGTTCATAAGGATTAAATTTCACCTGTTGTATAATCATAAAGAAAATAATGAATTTTTTTTATTCTTATTGTATTCCTTCTTATTTTTTTTTTCTGAGTACAAATGTTATTTAATTTCTTTTGTTGTGATTGTATTTGTATTTGTTAAGGAACAAATGTCCTTTTCATGAACTGAAAAAAAATTAATTTTGAAATCTAATCTTACAATAAAATTGTATATTAAATTATAAGTATATATTGTGACATAACAGGGAATTGAAATTGTTATTTTCTTTTAATATTTAATTATATATATATACATATATATATCTACACACATACATAAATACATAATTATGTAATTATATAATATAAAAATGATTGTGATCCTTATTTTTATAATAATTTTTCATTTTCTTAGACATTCAATTGAGTATCATTAGATAAGATATCATTATATATATATATATATTTGTAAATTGTAAAATAAATTAGTTTATTAATAAATTGCGATATTGTAATTTAATATATAATTTTAATTTTTGATTTTTGTTTGCATATTGATTGCATATTTATAAGTTTTGTCTTAATATGTCCATTATATTTTCAAATATAAACTTTACTTTGACTCAGATATTGACAAATAATCATGGAAAAATTTCAACCGTCAATCAAGATATAAGTCAATAGAAGAGAGAGAGAGAGAAAATGATATTTTGTCAAAAAAAAATTTCCATAACCTTAAAATATTAATATTTTATATATCAGTATTTATTTAAGTAAACAAATAAATTTTAAAAAATATAAAATAAAATATTATAAAATATATTAAATTTTATTTTTTTCATTTTGACAGCAATTTTAAATATGAAAAACCTTGTTACAAACCACACATGGACCTGATTTTTTCGAAGAAACTGGTTCTAGTTCATAGTGTGAACATGATATTATACTAGACTATAAATATTATATATAAATTTTATTTATTTATTTATATTTAGGACCAAGACAATAGTAAATATTGCCTGATATTATTATGGTCCTATGCCTACTTGGCATTTGGGCTTGTTAAATTAAATACTTTCTATTTATTTATAACTACAATATTAATTATTTTGCTTATATTATATATTTGTATATTTAAATTATATTTGGTCACCATAATTATTTTGTTTATATTATATATTTGTATATTTAAATTATATTTGATCACCATGGGGATTTGTAAAGAAAAATTCATTTTTCAATAATTTTTTTCAATTAGAAAAATTCATGACCCGTACAGGAATTAAACCTGCATCTCCTCGGTTACCAAGCCAAATGCCTTCCCACTACCCCACCGAGACCCATATAAATTTTATATATAAAATATTTTTTTGATAACATATAAAGATTATTATTTATTAACCATATTATATGACCAATGGAATTGTTGTTAAAATGACGGCCTTTCAAGTAAAAGGTCTCGTTTAAAACCCGGATTCAATCACATAATATAAAAATATAATAAAAAAAAAATTTCGTAAAGATGTAGAAGTATATCGTAATAGTTAATATCGTAATATTATTATAATAATAATGTCATAATATATAATAAGATTATATAAAAAAATATATTTAACTCTTGTGAAAGTAATAGATGGCTCACAAAATTTATCATTTGTTTATTCATAGTTTTATAGAAGAACTACAACCAAGTAATTAACAGCTTGTAAATATAATGATTAACTAAACTGAATCTGAGTCTAAATGATTTGGTGAATTGCATATACACGATAAAAGAGTTGATAAAGTGTAAAAAAAAAAAAACAAAACTATATTTTATTAAATGTCCTATTAAGAAATAGTACAATTGTACAATTACACAGCAAGTTCTGATTAATTGAAACAATTTTCCAATTAAATGAAACTATTTTTCAATTGAGTGAAACCTTCTTCGAATAGAATGAAACATTTTTTTAAAATAAATGAAACATTTTTTCAAAGAAATGAAGCAAAATTTATTTTTTAAAACTTAAATTTAATTAAAATATTATACATGTTTAATGAATGGTTGACCCTGAATGTTTACTGCTTGCGGAATCTTAAATAACAAATCCATTACGTTTTATTTTAGAAAATACTTTATATATCTTTATATACATTAAAATATTTATCAACCACTCTATTAAAAATAAAAATTTTAAAGTCAATATTATTAAAAAACTAAAAAAAAATTTATGAATTTATATTAAAATTTAATTTACAACAATTAAAACCAACTCGGTATTCAATATGGACAAAAGTTGTAAAAGTTCAACCATGCTGAAAAATATTTTAATATTTTAATTAAAATTCAGACTATATATAGATTGTAATATTTTCCCACCTCCTAAATTTATCATATATTTTGTAAAAGTAAAGAACATGTATTGTATACATATATATATATGCATATTTTTTTCTATAAAACATTACCTATAAAGTTCCTATATACCATATCCTTTATTATCCTTTGTTTTTTTTTTGAAACATTTCCTTACTTTCCAAGAATTTAAAGAAATTAAATCACTATTTTCCCTTAGTCCTTATATCCATATTAATATTTTTTTTTTTTTTGTGAAGGACTTAACACCCTTTTTTTTTTGTTTTTATTAATTAATATTTAACCAATAACAGTAAATGACTTAATTTAAATATAATTTCTTTGCAAATTAATTTGTGAATGTAAATACATGTACCACGACACGAACTTTACCAACCAAATTTTAATTTGTACAATGTTTAGGTTATGATTTATGAATATTAAATTATTTCAAAGAAATATTATTAATTTACGTAAAGATTAACATTTTGTTAGTCCCATACAAAGAATATATTAAATTTGAGTATAATTTTATTAAAACTATTAATCCTTATAAAATATCATTATCCTTAAACTTTAGAGGACCTTTAAAGAAAAAAGAAAAGGATTTTATTTAAAATTTTAGTACTTGTAGTAAGTTTAAATTGATCCCTTTTATTAATATTAGCATAAATTACTAATTGAAAATGAAAATATAATTGAAATTAGACTATACTGCAAAAAAAATAATCAAAACAAGATGAAATATCGTAGGCTTTTATTTTTTAATAAAATTAATTAGAATGAAATTTTAATTGAAATTATAATTTGTATAATTTCTATCCGCATAAACAAATTCTTAAAATTAATTATGGCTTCCTACATTATATAGTCTTTGCGTAAATAAATAAATATTAAGAAGTCAGAAGAAGTAGTATAGGTTTAAAAAAATTGGAAATAGAGTCGAATTACCAAATCTATCCTTTTTCCAAATAATAAAGGCGGGTGCAAAAAAAAGAAATAAGAAAATTCGACTTTATAACCAAAAACAGTGGAAATAGAGTCGGAAAAATAATTATATCTTATTTCCAATCAAATTTATAAAAACGAAATAAAATCGAACTGGCCAGTACATTCTATTTGAAATAAATATTTCAAAAAATAAATTAAACAGAAAAGGAGCAACTGATTTCAAATCGAACTTTATATCTCTAATTACCAATCTCGTATAACAAGTAAGGATGTAAATATTCTGAAAAAGGGAAATTCCCTGATTATGTTGTGTTATGTGCCTTAAAGCCAAAATTTCTGGAAAACTTTTTTCGGAATATTTATAAACTGTAAGAGATTTTTAAGTTGGTTATCAAATTTGGGTTACCCCCTTTTCCGAAATATTAACATATGTATTTGTATATAATATTGTTAATAAATATATTCGAATAGAATTCAAAGTCAGGATTTAAGTAATTTGCTTAACAGAAGGTTGTACTATTTAAAAATATATTTTAAAAAAAATGGTTTTACTTTATTTCACCCTTTCAGACCACCATCATCCAATTCACATCTTTATGTTGAACAGTAAAGGTCTATATAAATTATTGTAACACTTAAAATATTATTAAAAATTGAGAAAGGATTTTAAGGATTTAAAATTTTTAAAAAACATTAAAAAAATAAAGATAATTGCATTTTGAAAAGTTAATTTGCATATTAAAAAAAATTATTAACTTTATTTAAACAGATGTGTGTAATATTCAGCATAATTTCCTTGTATTAGTGAATACATTTATTATAATCGAATTCAAGCTCTTTAATTGGCACCGAGTTTTGTAATCACCTTCTCAATTGAGCTTAATTCTTGAAAAACTTTCTACTCTCATATACTTTTTAACAGTAGATAAATTAGATTAACAATTTAGGCTCGAAATTCCCAGTTGAAGAAGTTCTTTATTGACTTCCTAATATAAAGATAATATGTACACATCATCGGATTATTTCTGGAATTGTCAAAAAGAAAATAAAATTTAAAAAAAACGAGGAAGAGTGTAGTAGAGTAGACTGTGTCAACTCTGGGATACCCGTATGACCGTAACATATATATTATATCATCCGGTTAATTACTTTTGGCTTTATTAAGTGTAGTGGAATACTCATATAAAATAAAGAGTTGTATGGCAACTACTCGAACCCTCTGTCATAGACCAACCAAATTTTGCAGAAACTTTGGCCATTACACTAAACAATTGTTGGCAAAAATTCAGACACCCAGCTTCATTAGGTGGAGAGTAATGCTCATATAAAATAAGAAGTTGTATGGCAGCTACTCGAACCCACTCCACTAGACCAACCAAATTTTGCAGAAACTTTGGCCATAAAACTAAACTACTTTTGGCAAAATTTCAGACACGCAGCTGTAATAGGTACAGAGTAATGCTCATATAAAAAAAGAAGTTGTATGGCAGCTACCCGAACCCATGGACCAAAATGGCTGGATTTAAATAGCGATGACGGCTATTGCAAAAAAATTAATTTGCGAAAATTTCAAGACCCTAGCTCCTTTAGTTTTTGAGTTATCGTGCGGACGGACGGACGGACAGACGGACGGACAGATGGACGGACATACATAGCTAAATCGATTTATTTTTCGATTCTGATCCGATCCATACACTTGAGTCTATATCTACCCCCCCTCCTTCTCTGCGTCACAAACGTAATGGCAAATTTATTATACCCTTTGACTATATAGTCATACGGGTATAAAAAAGTTTACAAATATTAAATCGTTGTGACAGTATTTACCACCTAAAAGTATGCAAAGTAAATTATCAAAAGCACGTGCTTAATAATTTAATAATAAAGGAAATACAAACGATGTAAGAAAACACGTATTTAAATATTAATGGAAATTTTTATAAGAACAATCATTTGTTTTAATTATTTTTTGCATATTATTTCATTGAGTTACAAATTTCCACAGATAAGTCCTAATTAATTACTAATTAGTTAGCAACAAATTATTTTGTAAATTTGTTCTTAAATCAAAATTTTAGACTTGGGAATAATAATAATAATTTGCAAGTTATTTGAAATGCTTCCAAACACATTCTTATATACAAAACAGTTTAAAATTGAATTTAGTAAAATATTAATAGAAAAATTACTAATGGAATTATGATTGTAAGATCTTATAAATTAAATTATATTGCCTTTAAATAACTTATTAAATAATAAAAATCGAAAATACATACTTAGAGGCTAGAGTACGATCCTTAATACATGGCTTTTATAAAAGCTAAAAAAAATCTTTCTATTGTACTCAGTTTTGAAATTATTTTAAGAAATACAAATTTTTTTTTTTAAATATACCGTACGTACAAACATACTTGTACGTACGGTATATTTAAAAAACATGTATTACGAGTATAATATTTTACAAATTTTTTTAATAATAACATTCCAACGTTGTTATAATTCATTAAAAATTCACACCTGCTAATTAAATAACTCACGCTTATTAATTACACGCACTGATTTACAATGATGATAAGAAACTTTTTCCTTAATTAGACTTAAAAGAAATTATTAATTTTGTTTTTTTTTTATTTTACAGGATAATCAAATTTTTATTAATTAAAAGAGGAACGTGTATAAAATTCTAAATACAATGTTGCGATCATCAAGTTTCCGTTTTGGACTATTAATTGTTATCTGTTTGGCATTAATGGTTGCAAATATTTCAGCATCAATGTCAAGACCACCACGAAATAATGATGTTAATAATATGGCTGAAGCTCTTAAATATTTACAAGATTTAGATTCATATTATGCTAATGTTGCCAGACCAAGGTAATTTATACAAATACAAAATAAATTTATTAAGTTTTTTTTTTTAATTATATAAATAAAATAACGCCCTGAAGTCATTGGTAAATAAAAAATAAAACCCTAGAATTTATACTTTTACAATTCACGTATAAGTACAATTATCAGTACTATATTACTTGGTACTCATTAATGAAATGATCCTCTGCAGTTTTAGATCTCAAGAAGAGTTTAACTTAAAGTGTTATATTTACCTCTATTTAATTATAGAAATAAAATTCTACCAGTCCTTCACAAAACTGAGTAAAATAGTACTTAATTACAGTTATAAGTACCATTAACTGATACTCATTACTTTTTCAAGTACCGATATTACTTAGATTTCGATACTTATAAAATTCAAAGTATAATTACAAGAATCAAGTAAAAATACTTGCAATTCTCAAAAAGTAATCAAATTTTTTAGTTTAATTACTTTTGGTAATTATATTTTGGTACTTAGGAATTTTCAAGTAATTAAGTACTAAGAAATACTTAAGTATCAAAAATTCAATTATTTTCCAAGTATTCAAGTATTTTGCAAATGATATCATTAATAAAGTATTTTTACTTTGATTCTTTTACATATATTAAATTTTTTAAGTATCGAAATCTATTTAATACTGGCACTTGTCAAAGTACTGAGTATCAGGTAATGGTACTTACAACTAGGATTTTATTTCTATAATTTAAAAGAATGAACTTTAAGTTAAACTCTTCTTCAAAACTAAAACTGCGGAGGATCATTCCGTAAGAGGTCACATATTTAATTACAAGACAAATAATACTCCGCACCTTAATTCTGAAAATGTAACGGAATTTCACATTTAATAAAAAATAACACACCGGAATCCAATTTCCTATACCTTTGTATTTGAATAGGTATTAAATTAAAAAGAATTTCAGAATTGTATTCAAAGTCGTGGTATTCCCCTTTTCCATAGAATATTTATATATATATTCTATGGAAAATTTGAAAAGAAAAGATTCTGATAAAGATAATCCAAATAAATTTGATCTAATACAGTACTCAATATTTTTTTATTTCAATATCTTTAAAAATTTAAAGAAAAACAAAATGTTAATTAAAAAAATAAAATTTTATATTAAAAAATTATTTTATTTAAATTATTGAGAATTATTATATATTTGCTTATCATTTTAGTTTATATTGTCAAAAAAACTTAATTTTAATTATAAATCATTCTGTTTTTTTTTTTTAAGATTTGGAAAACGTGCAAGTTTACTTCAACTTCTTAAAGAACGAGCTGCTGCACAAGAAGAAAATGATTTGGTAATTGAATATACATATATAGTTTAAAATAAAATCAATTAAATATATGTATATAGTTTAAATAAAATTACTAATTTAATTTTTTTTTTTATTTTTATATTTTTTTTTTTTTTTTTGTTAATACTTTATAATTTTTTAACAGATAGACTGGCAAAGCAAATACATACCTCAAAGATGAAGTGTTTTAACTCCAAAAACTTAAAAATAAAAAAATATATAACATATATTATATACCTAACAAATTAACAACAATATGATATAATTAAATAAAAAAAACCCATACAAATTTTTAAGACCCACAAAATTGTATAAATATATGGAATGTTAATTTCATCCTACATTCATTATATACATTTACATTTGAATTTAAATTTAAAATATTTGAAATAAAATAAATTTAAAAAATAAAAAAAGAATTTAAAATATTCAACATTTTATCCAACAGTATTTGTTAATATACGAGTAATATATTTTATTATGTAAATATGAGATTAATTATAAAATAAAAATATATTTAAATATAATCAATTTTTTAAAAAAATATTTTCAATATAAATTAAAAATTGTAATTGGAAAAAAACAAATTCAAAAATATTAATAATATAATACTTATTAAAAAAATATTTAAAAAAAAAATCCAATTGGATATCTTAAGAATTTAATAATCAAACATTCATTATTTAAAAATTGTTAAGTAAAACTTATCAATGAAAATTGGCAAAGTTTGTTTTTTTAAAATAATATTTATAAAAATATATATAATATATTTTTTTTAAATATATATATATATATCTAATTATATGTATATACATATATATAATGTGTATATATATATCTCTTTAAAATTAAAAAGTCTAAAATTTCTTAAAATATTATTCAATGTACATGATATAGTTTTTCAAAAAAGAGAATTTTTACCGTGCTAATTAATATTTTCATTATTAATAAAAAAATTTTAATTTAATTTTTTAATAGTTTTTTCAATTATTTAAACCAGAAAATAATTTGTTTTCCTTGTATTTTAATTTATATATTACTATATATTAAATTACAAATATATAAATACAAAATATTTAAAAATATTTTAAAATAATGTCAATTCTTATATTAAAGAAAATAAAAGAATAATAATAAATGTTAAATGTATCCAAAAATAAAAATAAATAAATAAATAAATTATTTAAAAATAATGTAATTAAAAAAAAAAAAAAAACAGAATGAAAATTTAAGAAAAATTAAGGAAAATCAATAAAATAAAGTTTATCTTTAAAAATATAAATCAGTTTTATTCCCCTCCTTATTTTTACGTCCATAACATAAAAAAAAAGGTTCATTTTCTAAATGTAAGTTCATAGATAAAAAAAATTTATTAAAAATTATTGAAAAAGTTTGATTAAACACAATTTTATCAAATTCAATATTGCAAAGGTGGTTTGAGCCCTCTCACAAAAAACAAGAACTTGAAAGACGAAAGCAAATTAGAATTATTTTGAAGTGTTAAACTTGTTTGTTAAAAATATCAATAAAGATATCTAAGAATTTAAAAATTTTATTTATTTTTTATTGAAAGGTTCCCTATAAATAATATATAGACTCAAGTGTATGGATCAGATCAGAATCGAAAAATAAATCGATTTAGCTATGTATGTCCGTCCATCTGTCCGTCCGTCCAACATACAACTTCTTTTTTTATATAAGTATTACTCTGTACCTATTAAAGTTGGGTGTCTGAAATTTTGCCAAAAATAGTTTAGTGTAATAGCCAAAGTTACTGCAAAATTTGGTTGGTCTACTGCAGAAGGTTCGAGTAGCTGCCATACAACTCCTTCTCTTATATGAGCATTACACTACACCTAATAAAGCTGGTATGTTTGAAATTTTGCCAAAAGTAATTAATATTTAAAATAATAATGATATAATGTTTATATAACGGTCATACGGGTATCCCAGAGTTGACACAGTCTACTCTACCACACTCTTCCTCGTTTTTGATATAGTTCTGATTAGAAAAGTTAACCCTTTTTATAAAATTCCGAAAACAGATAATTCGGAATTTTATCTTACATCTGTAAAAATAAAAAATATGGAACAATTTTTACTTTTCATTCACAAATTCAGCTTAAAAGCAAAAACCTTCATTAAAGAAAATGACGTGATAAAACCATCTCCGTTGACATGCTGTGTGTGGCATACTGTATTAAAAATTATACAAATTCTATACAAATTTCAATTTCAAAATTCTACTATACTCGATGTATACATAAAAAATAAATAAAAAATATTTGAAATTCGAAAAACTAAACAAAACGAGAGAAAACGATTAATACTAATATAATATAACCAGCATCCAACCGTGTTTTGTTTCAAATAAAAATTTAATATAGCATTACCAGGTACCAGGTATTAAAATTGCAAATTTATTCTGCTCTTATTCTTATCAAGAAAAAATACTTATACTCGTACATGTGTAAATAAAATTATTTTAATCTTATTGTGTTTAAAAATTTTAAAGAATCTCTCTCATAATTTTATATCTATTATATTAATTTTCTTTTGATAGAAAAAAAATTAAATCTAATATAGAATATATGTATGTATAGTCATTCCGTAAATAACAAAAATATAGCTCTATACTCCACCACTATAATTAATAATTACAACTATTTATGTTGTTGTTCTTGACGTCATGTTTCAATCATGATAACAATCGTTTAGTATTTAATTGAATTTCAAAATAATAAGAATTTTTTTTATACAAAGTTTTCAACACTCTAATGCCATGAGGAACCCTAAAAAGTGTTATAAACCATTCTTTAATCCTCGAATCTCTGAAATTTTAAAAAAAAAGTTTGAATATGAATATAAACCACGAAAAAAAATAGTTCATGATAGTTATAAAAGACTAAAAGAAACAATTCCAATTAGGACAAAAAATGAATTATCTAATGACAAATTTTTGATTTCTAAAAATTTAGATAAAAATGATTTGTTTGATTTAAATGAATCATTTTTCGGCTCCCAAAATTATTCGCTAACACAATTTTTGAGTAAAACTGAAAAGCTGAATAATTATGAATTGTCATCAGTTGGGAGTGATTTAATTACTGATAATTTTTATCCAAAATACACTTCGACACCTGCACATTTTGATAGTAACAATAATAAGGCTAAAAACAAGTATAAAGAAAATGTTACCCAAATTACAAATATTGAAACAGAAATTCCAAACATATATAGGAGTAAAGCAAATCAGTCAAGGACCAATTCGTTTAATTCAAATTTAAAAGGTATCTTCTCATTATTTAAAATTTCAAGTTTTACAATACTTTTTTTTTTTAGATTGTACAAAATCACTTTTAAAATTTTCTTCTGAAAAATTTAACGATAACATGAAGGATTTTATACTTCCTTGCACCAATCAATCATTTGGATTTAACATGTCTTTTAATTTAGAAAATCTTTCAGATACAATAGATCTGAATAAATGCAGTAATTTTCAAATGAACAGTTTTAAAATAATTGAAAATGAACGTTTTGATAATAATTTTTTTGAAACTATGTCCAATTACGAAATACCCAAAGGAAATTCATATACGAGAAAAACTGCATTTCTAGAAGAACCACAATCAAAGATATTTAATAATACCGCAAATTATAAAACATTTTTTGAAGTTTCCAAGCCTATTTTTGAATCGGACAAAGTGAGACAACTTTAAAAATTTTATTACATTTCTTTTATTTCAAAAATTCTGTTCATGAATTTAATTCGAAAGTTTTTCTATTTAATAATTCCAGGTTTTAAACTCTGAAAACTTATTCAATAGCGCAAATAATATTTCTAGAGATACAACTACCGTCAATCATTCGAAAAAAAGGAAATTCGAATTTAAAATTCCAGATTTTAATTTATTTGAATCATCCAGTAACAAAAAACACAAAGAATACAAAAATTTCCTTGACATAAACGATAGGTCGCAACTTATAAGAAGCAATAGTTTTGAAATATTAAACGAGAGCAGTAAAACAAAAGATAATAACTTAACATTTGAATTTGAAAAATTTTCAAAAAACTTTTTAATTGAGAATTCTTCGCAAACTAAAAGAATTGACATAACAACAAGTCGTTGCATTAGCAAAATTTTTTCACAAAAAAATTTCGAAGAAAATTCGGTTAAAGAAAACTGTGATTTACATGACTTACCAAAAATTTCATCAATTAACACATGTCAGTGTAATACTTGCAAGCACATACAAGAAAATAAAATCAAAATTAATGATTGGTTACAACCACCCAATAACACAATTCTCCAAAATGAGCCATCAATAAAACCATCAACAAATAATATACAAAATGAAATAAAAAGTATTCAACATTATCAAGAACCTAAAAACAACGAATTACCGTTAACATTCAAAGATCAAGAAAATCAATTTTTAAAATCAATAATGAACAATAAATCATCTAAGCAATTTTTTATATTTTATAACTAATATTAAAATTAACATCAACAAAAAAGTAAAAATTGTTTCAAAATATTTTTGTAATGCAGTTTCATTTCAATTCTATTTCTTCTAATTGTTTAATTAAATCCGTATGCTTGAAATTATCATGTTTCAAGGTGAAATCTTTCAATAATTGTAATCTAGCTGCATCATCCTTAATGTAATATAATTGTAATTCATTAGCAAGACATTGGGCTTCTTGTGCAGTTATTACTTGCTTATCATATTCACCTCGCATTAAAATTACTTCTTTATCTTTTGTTTCTGTATAGAACACCATGTTTAGACATTCAGGTGCATTTTCTTTGTGGACCTTAAATTGAAAATGAAAAAATATTATTGTAAAAATTAAAATTTTTAATTTAGCTAAAAGAAATAATTTTAAAATGGTTTTTTTGTAAAAAGTAATTCTATGCATTTTATTTTAAAGCCCCCTGTGCTGTATAATAGCGACTTCCACAAATTTTAGAAAAATATTAATTACCATCAAGCTGGCGACTTGTTAAATAATATTTATTTAAACGACTGACCCATTTTAAGCTTTCGGCTGATATTCGAAAATGATTATAAATGTCATAAAATTTATTTTGACAATTGACTGTACATAGTTGAAAATCTTTAGGTCAAATACTATACTAATTAAAGAACATTTAGATTTTTTAATTTTTAAATTTTGAATTAAATATTTAAAAAATATGACCTTAAAAAAAGATTTAAAGTTACTCGTTAAACCATATTATTGGATTAATATACTTTTAAGTTTATCATATGTTATCGCAAAAAGAACACCGATTCTATGTAATTATTTATTTTTTCAAAAGAGTGATGAAAGGTGTGAACTTGATGGAAGAGAGACGGAAATTTTATTTTTTTTGATAATTGTTATAATGATCAGATCACGAAAAACAGGAAGTGTTACATTAATTAGTTACTTGACATCATCATTTATATATACAAAAATTGCTAATTTAATACTATGGGCGTATGGAGATTTCCGTTTTGGAATAGCATTTTTAATTTTGTTTGTATTATTAGGATTAATATTTCCCGAACCGACATATACAGGACCAGAACATGTAACATATTTTCGAAGTGCTGAAGCATTAGATGAAGAATTGAAACGTGATAAACGAAATATTTGGATTGTTTGTTTTTATACAGTTTGGAATCCATCATGCGTTAATTTTGCTCCAGTTTTTGCTAGTTTGTCAGCTGAATATCATTTAAATAACCTACGATTTGGAAAAATCGATATCGGTAGATTTCCGGATGCTGGTAAAAATTATCATGTTTCTGATAATTCATTATCAAGACAATTACCAACAATAATATTGTTTAAAAATGGCAAAGAAACTGACAGACGTCCATTTGTAGATTCAAAGGGAAAATTACAAAAATTTTTCTTTTCTGAAGACAATGTCAAGGCTGCATTTGAATTTAATAATTTATATAACGATTCTAAAGCAAATTTGCCAAGCACAAAAGCTATTGCCACACATACTAAAGCAGAATAAATATTTTGTTTTTCATAATTTTGTCATTTTCTGTTAATTTAGTTTTAAAGCTTAGTTCGAATAAAATAAAATTAAAGTTATAAACTGTCTTTTAATTTAATATAGAAAAATTTAAATATTATGTAAACAGAAAAAAAAATATTAACAACCTGATTACGCATGTTTTAAAAAACACTATCGAAAGCAATTTGTCATGAATGTCAATAAATATCAAGAAATTTTGTTTAAATTAAGTTTAAAAAAATAGACAGGTTGACTAAAATGATTCTAAAATTTTGGAAAACTAGAAAACACTAACCTGATACGCCAATAACGGTGTAAAATGAACACTATTTATTGCAAATTGAAGCATCATAAATTCATATCCTTCACTCCTTGGTAAAGGTAATATAAATATTGGATATTCTTTTCCACGTTTCATTAACAATTCAAATTGTTCATTTGTTAAAACTGCAGCAATAACATCCTTTTTCTTATGATATTCTAACCAGATATGTTTAATGTCATCTGCACTTTTATCTTCTAATAATTCTAACTTCATTATATCAGTTAGCTTTTTATGTGGAGTTTCAGCAGCTGAAGCTAGCGATTGCTTTGGATTCAAAAGTTCTGAATAATTTCTAAAAATGAAATAAATTAAAATTAAATAGTTAGCAATCATTTATTTACCTTTCTGTTTGTTTTTTGGGTTTGCTTTCATCTGAAATTTTATCAACTCTTGATAAAAATTCTTCTGGCGAAGTTTGTTGCAATTTGGATATTTTGGTAGCATATTTTTCAAAATATGGATTTTTTTTCTTTAGTTCATCTAGGGCTTCTTCAGCTCTTAATTGAGCAGACATTCTAATGTTTCTTTTAATTATATTTCTTGGCACAAAAGTTATGAATTTAAAAGAACGAAAACATGCCATAACAAAAACAAAACCCAATTTCAAGAAATTCCTATTGAAAAATTTTTTTGTATATTTAAAGTTGGATAAAGTTGAAGTTCCAACCTAAAAGGTTAAGTTTAAAAATTTTTGACCAATTAACTGTCAATAACATATGATTACGAATTATAAATTATGAGCAATAGACCGACAAAATTTCGAAAAATATTTTTAACTCGAAATTTGTGGTGAATGCCCATTTCATTTTTCAATTAATAAAGAATTATGAATTGTATAGTCCTAATTTAATTTTTCATATCTTCGAACGATTTTTATCTAAATATTTTAAAAAATTTTTGGTATACATATTACAAAAATTGAATTTTATTAGTGTCAAGATTTGTCATTTTATAAAATTCAATCTGCAGAATTCTTTTTTATTTAGGTTTTTAGTTGTAAAATTTACAAAAATTTTATTAAGATCAATAATTATTGGTATTTTTTACAATTACAATAAATTTTGAATTAAATGCAGCCTTGTAGTTAAATTACAAGAAGTACATTTATAACTTAATACATATTTATATTGCATTGCTAACAAGAATGAGTCGGCACTCAGCACTCCGCAATCTGCGAATCAAAGAACTACATGTGACATGTTTATTTAATCGATTTCAATTTTATTCGAAAATAAAAACAAAAACAAGTGTACAAAAAATTTCATATTAAATTTGACGTAAAACTAAACACGAAAAATACGTGTCAGGCAGACGACTTTTTTTTTAGTTCTTTTTTAATTCATGTAAATGATTTGAAGAAAATATTTAGGAAATGGTTTTACTAGATAATAATTCTGTAAGCATATAGTTAAATTATTAATATTGTATTATGATTATTAATTTGTTTATTATATTGCAGTTTATAGTAGCTTTAGAAAAATTTGCTAATGGAGCAAAATTAAGCGGATCGTTTACAGTTACCTTTAAAAAGTGTAAGATTAAAATGCATTTAACCTAGAAGTTGTTTATTTTTTAAAACAAATTTATCTTTTTTTGTAGTTGATGGTCACAATAAACCTAAACCAAGAGAAGGTAGACCACCTTTAAAAGAGCCAGATGAGTATTTGTGTCTGATCAGAGCCCAATATAAATCAAAAAAAGTAAGTTCTATTTTTTTATAAATATGTAATTTAGTTCGTAAAGTTAAGGGAAGTTTCAAATTTAGTTAACGAATATTTTTTTACAAGTAATTTAATTATATAAAGAAAATAAATATGTTATTTTTTAGATATCAACAATAGTAAAACCAGAAGATGTTCCCCGTATGATGAGTACATACTCGCAATTTATGAAAAGTAATATGGATGGATTAAAAAGGATTAAAAAAATTAAAAGTAAAACAAAAGCAGCGAAAGGTTAACTCAATTTGAATATTTAAATAATAAAACATTTGTTTGTTTTAATGTTCATTTTTTTAATTTCCTAGTACAGAAAGTAATTTTAAGTAACTTTAACGTATTTTTGCAATTTAATTAAGAGGAATTTTGATCAATTGTTCAGAAAAATAAAATAAAAATGAATTATTTTTTTTTATTATACGCATAAGCTTTTTATTCTCTTGAAATCTTTTATAATATTTTTTATCATATAAAATAGTGTAAATATACCTTTTATAAAACAAACAATTTTTCTTAAAATTGTATAACTTTTAAAAATCATCTAAAAATATTACTCTTATAACATATTTTTATTATTTCTATACGTAATGTAAATTGTATTTTTTTTTAATTTTCAGTTAATCTAAATTATGCTATATTACTTAATAAATTTAAAATGTAAACACCCAAATCTTCATCTTGATTTGTCCATGATACATAAACTAATTTTTGATTTTGATCTGTTGGATTATCTTCAATTTTTATTTCAACACTTTCAACAACAATAGATGAATTTTCTTGTAAACTTAATGACCATCCAGTTAATTTTTCTTGTAAAACATTAAATAATCTTTCAATGGTTCTCAATTTAGGAGCCAAATCTTGAAAAACTACTTTTGAGGTGAATCTCATTACATGTTTACTAACCCCTATTTCTTTAAATGCTTCATTTAGCTCCATTAACTGAATACGATTATCCTTCATAACTAATATACCATGAATTAAACGTTTTCGGTTGGGGTCTGGTGGTTGTGCATTATAAAGTTTTGCTTCAGCTTTCAATAATGATAAAGAAGCATCAACTGGAATTTTTACAGGAGTTTGAATAACACAGGTTTCACCATTTGCCGGCATATCCATTTGCCGGCATATAACAATCAATTTTAAATTCTTCTCTTATTTTGTTTTTAAGAAATTCCATTTTTTCTGCTTCTCCATGTACAAGCATAACATTTTTTGGTTCACAATATTGAATTAATTGCATTATGCCTTTAGCATCAGCATGAGCACTAAAACTCATATACTCTACCGACATTTTAACTTCAACAACTTGACGATTTTCAAATTCAACTTTTTTTGCCCCACCTAAAATTTTATGACCTACTGTTCCTTGAACACAATAACCTGGCATAATTACCATATTATTTTCGTTAGGAGCCCACTTTTTAAATATTTGTAGAGAAAGGCCAGCATGTAACATACCAGGTGTAGCAAAAACTACCATAGCTCCTAAAAACAAAAAGAGAACGATTAAAATCATTTTATTAAAGCAAAAATAATATAAAAATACCTGGGTTATCAATATATCCTTTATCGAATGGTTTTATATGTTTATAATCAAACATATTTCTTTGTACAAAAGTTTTACGAATTTTTTGATTGGTCCAGGTAATAAACATTTTATAATATGTGTTTGCTTTTTCTGTTAAACCAAGTGCAAAATAAATAGGATATTTTAAATTCATTCGCTCCCAATATGTTTCTAATAATATACAAAGTTCTTGAGCTCTTCCTAAAGCGAATACAGGAATTAAAACTTTTCCTCCTTTAGCGACACATTCATGAACTTTTTTCAAAAAGTCTCTTTCACGACATCGTTTAGAATCCCGAATTGTAGTAGCATATGTGCTTTCTGAAATTAACAAATCTGGACGACATCTATCAATCCAAGCAGCTCCTAAATGTCTATCTGGTGTCATATTGTAATCACCAGTATACACTACGGATTGTGATCCAACTCTAATCCAAAACATTGCAGCACCTAAATTGACAATTAATCATTAAACTAATCAATATATGAATATATTAATCATTAAACTAATCATTGAAACTGCTACTAAAGTTTACCTAAAACGTGTCCAGCGTAATATGCCTTTATTTCCAATTCATTATCAACCATAACACTTTGATGTAATGTAACAGCTACAACTTTCTTCATACAATCTTTAATCATTTGTGTCGTAAAAAAATTAGATTCTCCCTTACGTTCAACAGCTACTTTTCGCATATCTTCAAGTAAGATTGGTGCAATAGCTTTTGTTGGATGTGTCATGTAAATTGGACCATTGTATCCAATCATTTCAGACATATAAGGCAACGCGCCACAATGATCTATAAAATACCAAATTCAAATATTTCCAAATTTGAAATAATATTAAGTTCAATGTACCTAAATGAAAATGCGATATGATAACACAGTCAATATACGAAGTTATAGGTCCTTCAGGAACAATGTAAGAAAAATCTGGGAATCGTCTCTCATCGTTGTAACCCATATGCATTCCACAATCTAACATAATATTTTTTCCACCCATTGATAATAACAAGCAACTTCGCCCAACATCTTGTCCGGCACCCAAAGGTGTTATTTTTATTTCTGGCATTTCGGAATATTATAAATTTATAATGCAGAATATTACGAAATTACTACTCGATCTTTAAAAACACCATTAAATTGAAATTTCAAATAATTATAATTATTATAATTGACATTTACAAAAATTTAAAAGTTGCCATATGACTTTAAAAGTATAATTCATGTGCGATGTGTATATTAATATGAAAAACTTTTAAAATTCTTAAAAATTAATAAATAATTTTTTAATTAAAAAGAGATTAATAAAATTTGAAAATTATTAAAAATATTCCAAAAAAAATCTTGAATTCTTTCCGGAAACCAATTGAAATAAATTTATTAAAAATATATTTTAAAACCCATAATGTATTAAGATAGTCATACACCTTTCCGTGACGGAAGCGTCAAGCAGGGTACTGTCACTACTGTCAGATGTGTCAAAAGAATTTTTCAAGAGTCAACTTCAATCAAAAAGTAAAATTTTTTGTACAGGTGTAAATTTTTTTTCAAATTTATGTATTTTACAAATAAAGCATAAATTTTTATATTCTAATAAAAAATAATTTGCTAAAGTTATTTAAAAATATTTTGCAATAAATTATACTTTAAATTAAATGCTTTCTATGGCTGCAAGATAAAAAAAAATATTTGACTGAGTTTATTTTTTAAATTTTAGTGAAAAAGAATTTTGTATTGAAAATTACATTTATAAAATTTATAAGTAGGTAAAAGCCCAATCTAATATAAATTAAATTTTTAATCAACCATGAACATTTAATTTTAGGTGAATACAATAATTTAATCAATTTCGTGGATGCCCCTGAAAATGTCAAAAGAAATATAGTGACGTTATTTTAATAACAATTACATTAAAAATTTAGAAATATTTTAATAGTAATTTTGAATACACGAGAAATTTTTAGCGAAAAACCTAAAAAATTCAAAATACATACATAAGTTATTGAATTATGGCCAATCCTATACCACCATTGGTTTGTTCAACTCCTCCACCTATAGATGGTAAATATTTTATGGTTTTTTTTTTCCATAACATTAATTTATTTATTTTGCTCCAATAGATTTTGAAGAAATTTCACAGGTTGATGAAAGCGTAGATATTGACTTTTCGGAATATGAAACAAATACCGATGCTGAATTTGGATCCTTTGAAGGTAAAATATTTTTGAAATCATGCAATTATTAAATTTTTATAAATTTGCCATTATAATTCAAGGTCCTTCATTACCCAATACTCCCAGGCATATAATTAAAGACGATTCAAATAGTATAAAAAGCAATGGTTTTAAAAATATAGAAAAAGAAAATGAACCTCAAAAGAAGACAGAAAATATTGAAACTGTGCCTATAATTTTATCAGATGAAAAACTAAATATAGAAATTAGGGAATCTAGCTTACAAAATTTAACTGACAATGAAGAAAATGTCAATATAGATGTTGAGATTCAAAAAATTAATAAAGAAGAATTGGAACCTGAAGATGATAAGTTTTCAAATAATTTTGAGCTGGAAAAACTTGAATCTCCTCCGTCTTTAGAGTTTACGCTTCAAGTTATATCTGATGAAAATGATTCTTTTGAAAAAATATCAAACGATGGAAAAGATTTTTATGATAATTCTTTAGAATCAAATAATTCGGAAGAAAAAGAGGATTTGAATTCGCCAATTAATTTAGAAATAGAGAAAGAGGATGTTGACATAGACCTCAATGAATTAATTAAACATGATATAACCTCTAATGACTCTGACTGTAATACAGAGTTTAAAAATAATATAATTGAATCTAGTCCATTCTCACCAACAGAAGCTTCAAATGATATTTTTCAAGCTGACGCTATTGAAACCGAAAATAATTTAAATCAAAATAGTGATGGTAATCTATTAGCAGGTGATGAACTGAAAGAGAACTCTAACACTGGCTGTGAAATAAATAATAGCGAATTAGACAAAAACTGTAATCAGAAGCAAAATTTAGTATTTGAAGCTGACTTTAGTCAGTTTGAAAGTCCAGTAAATGATGCTTTCGGGACATATGAAGAAAATTTATTTCATAGAATTGATGGAATTACGAGTACTGAAGAAAACTTTACAATATGTAATGATGAATTTGATAGTTTTCAAGCTTTTGACGAATCGAATAATTTTGAAACAGAAAGTAGTTTAAAAGATAGTTTAGATGAAATAGAAGTTAGTAATTTAGAGGATGTACCACAAAACTTTTTTGAAAAGTTAAGTATTTCCAATAACTTTCCCGAAATAAAAAATAATTCGGTATCAAAAGAAAGTCAGAGTGACGATGATTTTGATGATGAATTCGGAGAGTTTAGTACTTTTAAAGAAACTTCAATAACTGAAACATTTGATTTGGCAGCAAACAATAAAAGTAATTGTTTGAATTCTGAAATAGAATTAAAAAATGAAATAAATATAAATGATAAATTTAAATCAATTTTGGAATTTATGTTTCCAATTATGAAAAACTGTGATATTAGTAAAGGTGAAAATATTGGAAAATCTGTAGAAGAATTTACACAAGAAAATTCCATTAAGACCAATTTAAATCAAATTGATTCAGCCAATGCGTTAGAATATCAATGGGCTTCTTCTAATACAAGGCATTCCTTAATTAAATCTCTAGGCATCGATTCAAGAAATATTGTAAGTACATAACAGGGATAGTATTATATTTTATAATGGATTTTTTTTTATATGTTTCAGTTATACGGCGAAAAATGGAATTGTTCAATGCCAAGATTTGCTTCAAATTTAGGATTTACTCCTTTAGAACCATTAAAACCTGCTAAAATAGAGGGCATGGTTCAACATACCAGCTCAATTTTGGTAAATAATTTAAATGGAAAAAGTATATCAAGTAAAAGTAATAAGATTCCTGAAGCTGAATTTGATTGGAATAGTTCTGGTCTTACTAATCCTTTGGACGGTAAGTTAAAATCTCAAAAACAAATATTATTATTTAATTTCGCTAAAATAGCTTTTTGAAGTGGTGCAATTTATAAGTTTTAAAAATTTTATGTTTTATGGCTTTAAAAATTTTATTTATTTAAAAATAAAAATAATTATATTAACAAATGTTTAAAACAAAATAAATATACAAAATTTCAACACTTACACTTACACTTTATAAATGATCACTATATTTGATAAAAGTCACTTATTATGTTCCTTAATTATTTTTTTTTTTTAATTTCTAATTTATATTTATTTTAAAAAGATTTGATTTTGTTTAATAATATTATTTTTGGTTTTATATCTTCAAAAAAATTTTCAATTTCCGAATTAGTCAAGTTTTCCATTTAAAACTCAATGTTATTTTTGAATATAACAATACAAATCAAAAAATATTTAAGAAATAAAAATTAATTTAATAGCTCTTGTTCTAATTTATCTTATGAGAAGGAAATTAAAATACTTTTTATGATATTTTATTAAATATTTTCTTTATGATGGAAAAGCATTTCTATTTTTTAATATATAAAAATATAATAAGAATAAATTGTATTAAAATACATGAAATTAATTTTTTATAATTATTTCTCATCTCCGTAAAACAATTCTAAAATCTTAATACAACAAATTATACATTAACGTTTGTAATTAAAGAAAATAATCTTTAAAAAAATGTATAAAACTAAACACTATTATTTTCAATTTAAATCCATGAAAAAACTTTATTTTAAATTCAAATTACTTATTTTATTAGTTATAATAATTTATAGATCTACAGAAACATCGTTTATTTATTAACAATATTATTTGTTAACAGCTTCAAATTAAAATATTTTTTTTTGTTTTTCAATGTTTTTCCAATTTTAAATTAATTTCAAAAGTGTTTTCATTAATGTGTAATTTATTTTGCATATTTTTTTTTCTCAACGCTGTGCATGTTAATATAATATAAGTTTTTTTTTTATAAAATGAAGGCAGTATAAATTTTGTTTTGCACAATAATGTTCAAAATGTTACACAGACAAATCAAATCACTAAAATGTGATTTCAATCCGGAAATAATTTTGTAAAACTGTTAACATATTCAAAATGCTTTTAAATTATTGTTATCACCTTTGATCAAAAATCAAACAATATTTAGCAAAAACAAAATATTTTTTCGTCTTAAAAGTTTTATAGTTATTTGAACAATTTTTTAGTTTTGAAGAAAGATGCTGTTTGTATTATCTCTTACGAATTTTTAGTTTTATAATATTATTGGTTTTTTTTTTCATTTTTGTCTAATTTGGTTTTCTTTATTTTATTCTGTTTGTTTCTGGTTTTTGTTTTGTTCTATGTTTGTGTTTGTTTCTCATTTTATTATAAATTACGTGTCCAGCATCACACGCACACACTTTACTATTGGATTATGATCTAGACCAACTAGTGGTGGTGGCTAATCTAGATAATATAAAACTTGATTCCTACTCCTCCTATTTGTATACATCATCATCATCTGCTTCATCAACTACAACATCAATGTCAACATTTTTATCAACAACAACTTCACACTGTTCTGCTAATACGGCAACAACAACAACAACAACAACCGTTCCTACTGCTACTACTAAAAATATTTTAATGAATAATTTTGATCATCGTTGGGTTAATTTTAATCATGATAATGTTTGTGGTACATCATTGGGTAATGGCTCTATACATAATATTTCTAACTTAACAAATTTCACGCCAATTAATTTAAATTATAATAAAAATTTGCTTATGGAATTTGGTTCCAATCAACATTATGCTGAAATTATTAATCAAATTAATACAAATAAAATTAATAATGTTATTAATTCAATGAATGCAACCAATGCAACTACTAATAAAACTTATGACATCATGATTGATTATTCTTTAAGCAGTAGTAAGTTATTAAAAACTAATACTTATTATAAAAAATAGAAATTATCCCTTTTTTGTTTTGTTTAATTTTATATTTTGCATGCCTCGTCAACCAAAATTCTCAAATCTGTTATAATGTATTGAAGGTAGTTTGAACGAAAGTCAACTTTATAAAAGCTTGCTTTAAAAAAAAAACATAAATTTTAATTTTATCACACTTTTCCCATATGTTATCTTCCTTTTAAAAAAGGTTATTTTCAAAAACAAACATTTAAACTCTCGTTAAAATTTATTTATAAAAAAAACAATATTTTTTTTTAAATTTGAAGCTTAATTAATTTGGATCTAACTAAAAATTTAAATATACCAATAGGTTGCTTTATTTATCAATTCTGATATTAATTGAATTTCTATTTAATACAAAAAGAAAATTAATTGACCAAAAAGTCAATTCTGCAAGTATTTCTTTAATCATCATATGTAGAAGTTTTTAAAATTTCATTTTAATTTTTTTTGTAGAAGTCGGCACTGTTTTTCATAAAGTTGAATAAATTGTTATTTGATCATTAGCATGATAGCAACTTAGGATTTTTTTTTTAAAAAGCACTTTAATTTCATTCATTTTTTTGCTTTGCATTACATTTTTAACCTAATTGTTACACAATATTTGAAATTTAGGGAACAAAAAACGTAACGAAGAAAAACAGGATATCGAGGTTCATTCAACAGCAAACGAGTCTAGCGAAATTGATCCATCCGTCAGGTCAACAAAAGTCCAAGATGAGTCGATTAAAACAAATGTATCAACAGAACACGAAAAGCGAACAAAGAACAGGAATGTCCATGAACTCGTCGATACCGTCAGTAGCAGCAACAATGAAAACAATTCAACCGAACTCTCTTCAGTTACAAAGACAAAATCAGAACTCACAAATGTTAATGATGATTCCACAAAACCAGAAGTCACAACCCTCGATGGCGAATTATTACCGATATCAAAAACAGCCTCAACATCCGGAACGGAAAAATTATCAACCGTCGACACTTGTTTAGAAAAAAACTCAATTTCTCCAGACCATAGACCAATAATACCTAGTGATAAAATTGCAAATCAAAGTGCAATTATTGAGAACAAAAATACATTTAGTGATACTTATTTAAAACAACATAGTAATTATTCGAACGATTATATAAGTATTGGACCATCACCTACGACATATGTTGTTCCATTGAAAGAAACTCATATTTTTACACCAACCAAAAGTGAAAATCCAATTTCGCAAAGTACTACTGGTGGTGATTTTATTGGTCCAAACTCTGTAATAAAATCAATACCATCTTTAAGTAGTGGTATTATTGAATCCATTGACTTTGACTACGAAACTGCAGCCTCCGGAACGGTTATTAATGAAAAAGTAATCAAAAAGGAATATCATGATGTTGAATATGATCCAACTAAATTTGGTTTAAAACCTCTTGATTTAGATTTAATTGAAAATGAAGTTAATAATTCCAGACATCAAAAAAATAAAGATTCACAAAATATTGATATTACTTCTTTAGATGCCAATGAAACCCACTTAAAAACAATGCAAGATACAACAAGAACATCTAACTGGACTTTCCATTTAAATAATTTTAAAGAAGATTTTAAACCCGTTATAAATGAATCTAATAGAACACAAGAAACCGAAAATGAAATTTTAAATTCTAATAAAAGAGCGAATCCAATTCCATTTATATTCAGTTCAGATCCGTTACAAAATCAGAAAACTTTATCAAATGATTTCGTAATATCTAACGAAAATAATAAAGAATTTAATAGAGACTTTAAAGATGTACAAAAGCTTGAAACAGTTTCAATTTCTCCTTTAGAAAGAGAAAATGCGTTACAGAATTTAAAAAGTTCGACAAAAGTTAATAGTAGTTTTGACGATGAATTTACAGATTTTCAATCAGTTTTACCTCTACCTCAGTATAAAAACAATCTTGAAAGCCAAAAACAATCTTCATCCAATATTGCTTATCAATCAGAATTTAATTCAGCTTTAACAAATAAATCATTAAAAGACAATACCACATCCAGAAATCAAACTCCAACCCTACCACCAGATGATCGAATGATTCTTTCGCCTGCTATTTTATTACCCCAAGCAGTATCCGTTAATCAATCTTCCACATCTTCTAATAAGCCACCAAAAATTGATTGGCCAGAACCTGGAATCGATAATGAGGAATTAGCACGTCTAGAAAACATTTTTCCACAAGCTAAACCTGTAGCTCATGGCAATACAATTCGTTCAGGTAATATAACAAAAATATATTAAAGTAAAAATATTTTTAATCTGTTTTGCTTTTATTTTTTTTTTTTATAGAATCAACAACCAATACTAATTCAAATATTGATGATGATTGGTCAGATTTTATTTCAGCTCCATTACCTTCTCAAAATAGTTTACAAAATCAACAATCTCCAAAAACTAGTAATAATGTATCAAATTTGAACATAATATACAATCCACAATCACCAACAAAAGTTTCAACACATCGTTCTATAAATCAACAACAGAATCATTCAAATAAATTAAATGATGATGATGAATGGTCTGATTTCATTTCAAGTGCACCAATTCCTCAAAATTCTAGTGGAAATGTTTATCAAACACAAAATATTCACGGACCTATTATAAATCATAATAAATGGAACAATTCAAATTATGAAAGTAATAAACAATTTTTACCAATAGATCAACAACATTCTTATCATAATAATACTTTTGTGCCAAGTCAACAACAACAACATGGTTTATTAAATAATAATAATAAAATAAGTAAATATTTATTAAATAATGCATCTGCTGGAAATACAGATAATCATATAAATAGTGGAAGTAATAATATGCAATTAAATTGTTTAAAACCAACAGATTTTATACCTCATCATCATATACAACATCAATTATTACAAAAACAGCAAAAGATTTTATCACATTCAACTAATAATAGTGGTGGAAATATTGGTAATTCAATATCATTTATACCAGATTTAGGTTTTAGTGCACCACAAAATCAATTTATTAATATGAAAAAAAGAAGTTATCCGAGAAAATGATTGTTAAAGTATGATAGAGCTTCGAATAAAAATAACGTAGAAGATGTTGTATTATAATTATTAAAAAGAATATTTAAAATAACATGAAGCTCAAAAAATTTTAATTACAAATAATTTTAAATTGCTAGATACAACAATTCATATATTTTTTTTAAAAATATTCCAATTTTTTTAAATCAACTTTTATAAGAATAATATTTTAATGGAAATTAATTGCTAATTTTCCTTTGCTACGGATGAACTTAAATTTTCTGTATGCATCTAAGAATTTTTTATTTAAAAATTTTGCAAAAATTTGGGAAAAAATTTAATTTAAAATTAAATTTCAATTTTTAATAAATATATGAATTGTTGCTTAGTTCATCGTGCTGTTAAATTCTTTTATAATTTTAACTTGGATTTTTAGTAAATTTTCTAAAAGCAAAATTATTATATGTTTTATGTGTTGTAAAAAGAAATTTTTAATATTTTTAATTTTTCTAAATTGTTATTTAAAAACAAGAAGAAATATGTAATATTATTTTGCTTTTTAGTTTTTGTTTGTAATCTAAGAATTAGTGTTATTTATTTTTATGATTTGATTTTTAAGAAAATTAAGAGATATATATTGATTTTCTTCGTTTCAATTTTATTTTAATTTTTCTTTCGTTTTTTTTTCTAATTCAGAAAAAATAAAAATTTTTTAATATTTTTGAAGCTTATTATTTTTAGTATTGAATAAAATTTTAATCAATCAGTTACTTTTTTATATAAAACAAAATTATTTATTTAATTTATTGAATGTTGGTGGTACTTAATCAGTTTTCAATGCAATTAATTAATAATTTTAAATTTATAACATATAATAATTTTTAATTAACATAATTAATAATTTTTTTTTAACTATCAAGGTCATTATTTTTATGTCAACATTACAAAATGGTATTAAAAAAATGATATTAAAAATTTTATTTTACACTTAATTTTGTTCCTTTTTTGAAAAAAAATCTTGATTTTGAAACCCTTTTTATTTAATTTTTTTGCAAACGGAACTCTGCATACTTAATTATTTAAATACATTTTACAATTAAAATTGCCTAAAAAGCAATCTTTATTTTTTCAAGGCGTAGAATTTTTTAAATTCAAAATAATTTTACTTATATTGAATAACTTAAGTATTTGGTTTAGTTAAATTCTAAAAACAAGGTAATTAAAATAATTTTATTGTATTAAATAAACTTAAATATATATTGATAAAATAGATATAAATTGTAGATAATATAAAAACATATAGATGCTAGAAATAAGGTACATAAAAAAGATAATAAAAAATTTAAACATTCCATCCTTTTAAAAATTTAAATTAAGATATAAAATGATTTATGTTAATATTAATATATTTATTTGTTTGTTTTTTTTTCGTTATGTCTTTGTAAATGAATTGTTTTTTTACTTTTAATTAAATTAATTATTGCAAATAAGATAACGTATTAAATTTATTAAGTGTTTTAAAAATTAAAAGAAATTTATTTATAAATTTCATGAAAAGAAATTTAAGATTGATGGTAAAATATGTTTTGAAAACTTTAATTTTTTAAGAATAATTTATTTGGAAAATTAAAACATAAGTTTTAAATATTGTAAATAATTTGTATACGGAAAAAAAGATAAACATTGAGTGTATTTCAAAAGAGTTCTTAAAATGATTTATAAAAATCAGTTTGATAGAGGCAAGAAGAAATTTTCGATACCTTTTTTACCTTTTTTCTTAATCAAATAAACAAACTAGTTTTTCTATGTAACTAGTCTAATATTTTAAAAATTAAGTTTGACACTTTTCTTTTATTTATTGGTTTAACTGTTAATTATAAAAGCTAATTTATATACCATCTAAGTATTTAAATTTATACATCTTTTATTAAAAAAAAAGTTTAAAGCAGCTCTAATTCTACATTAAATTTTTTGAACTATGTTTAAATTAAAGCTAGGCAGTTAAGAAGCAACGCAACAAATTAACAACCAAATATTTTATTCTTTAATTCGTTTCCTTTCTCAAAATGTCAATGTCATCAGAAAATTTTTCCCTTAAAAAAACAAAATTACTTAGTTTTTTATAAAAAAAAAACAATTATTCAAAATAGTTAAGTTTTGATTTTCTAGTTATTTATACCAAGAATTAACTATTTAAACACTCGCAATCATTTGAAATCATGTTTTGTAATTGTCAATTATAACTCAAATACAAATTATTTTAAAATATATTATGTAAATATTAAAATTAGTAAATATTATTAATATTGAAATATAATAAATTTATTATTTAATATTTTGTAATTAGTTTCCGTTGTGTAGAGCAATTAACAATACCTTTTCTAAACAAAAGTGTTCTTTTTTTTTTATACATAATTACATAAATATATTTTATTTTTATTTTATTATTTTTTTTTTGTAAATTAATTATATATAGTTATACATAAATGGAATTAATTGTTAAATAAATTGTGTATATAATTATTAAAGAACATAATTAATCAATAATAAAAATAAAACATAAAGTTGTATTCATAATTATGTAAAAATGATATGTTCAAGAGATAATTTAAACATATAAATAGATGACGTTAATAAGAAAAAATAATGAATGAATAAAATGAAATAGTTTGTGCGAAAAATGTTTTTATTAATTGTGTTGAAATAGATTCTTACCTAATATTACCAAAGGGTTGGTTATTTTGATTCAATTGAAACCAACTATACCTGTATGAAATTTATAATTAAAATACTAAATTAAGACTTTACTAGTATTAATATAAACAGTACACCGAATATGAGTAAAGTAAACAAAATCCCATAAATCTGTCAATTGATCATTGTCCAATCTAAAGTCTGAAGTCAATGAGTTTGTACTTAGTTCTCTAAAGACCATTTTTCTTGTATACAGCTTGGGGGCGAGATATTAATAAAAATTCTTACCAAAAAAGTTCTCTTTACTCTAATAAAATATTGAATTCAATATGTCTTTTACTTTAATTGGCAAACAAGCTGTAGAAAATGTAAAATTATTTTCAAAAATTTCGTATACTATTCAGTACAAATTTTAGAAAAAAATATTTTAGAATTGAAGGCTTCTTAGATTTAAGCACAATCAAGCTGAAAGAAAACATATATTGAGTGCCTAGTGAGCATTTGTAAATTAATAATTTTTTTATTATAAATTATAACACAACAATTTTTATATAACAATTTTTAATTTATTTCACCTAAGGTTTTTGTTTCTTTTATTTTAACATGATTATATAGTTAATTAAATACATATTTAATTTAAAGTGATTTTAAGCAAGTAATTACAATTACTTATCTTCTTTTGCTTATTGTTTAATATTTTCTTATTAGATTTTATTTAAATAACTAAAAAAACATTGTAACAACAATAAAATAAAATTAATATATCATTTTTTTATTTAACATTTCTAATATTATAGTGTATAACGAAATTCATGAAACCGTTGGGAATTAAAAAAAAAAATTTTCAACCCTAGAGTTATCAGACAACGTTAATGACGCTCCCGTCATGCTTTCCTAAATGAATCTTCTTTTTCATCATAGCCGCCGATATTCCCAGTAATCGGATCCATATATATTTTTAAGAAATTAATATTTTTTTGATATTTTGAATTTCGATGTGTAATGGGGACGTCATTACCATCACGTATAATTCAAGGGTAAATAATAAAAAAAAAAAATTTATATGAAATAGTATTTTTTTTAATATATAAAATATCTGTTTTCTTAACAAAGATTCTAAATTCTTTAAAAATAACTTTATCCATTTATTTGAATAATTCTAAGATATCTTATTTTTTTTTTAAATAGCACATTTGGTTAGAATATTTTATTCCTTGGACGAATAATTTAATACTTAGTATCATTTTTAATTGGTTTTAAGTTATTTTTACTTGTTTTTCTATTTTTAACTTGGTTTTTTTTCCTTCTTATTTATATATTTTACTTATTTTAAATATATATTTTTAAAAAATTTTTTATCATTTATTTTAAATATATTAATATCAATTAATTTTTTTTTTATATATTTTTTTTTCCTAATAAATAGTAAGGCATATTGCTGATAAATTTCGTTGCTTTATATTTTATTTTATAGCAAAGTTTAAAATTTATATGTATTTTAATATATCTTATATTAATTATGATGTGTATATGTATTTTAAAATAAATAATTAATTATTTCAACTGAATTATATTTGTAATTTGTATATATAAATTATTCTTTTTCAAATTAAATCTTAAAAATTTAATTAATATTATCTTAAATCATATAAAAAAGCTTAAAATTTTAAAAAACCTCTTGGTATACTGAGAAATTATAATATTAAATTAATAATTAAAATTTTTAGGTAATAATAATTCAAAATTCGTTTATAAAATTGAAAAAAAAAAAAAATTTTTTAAAATGTTTAGGCACTTTCTGTTTAATTTATTCTAGATTATAAAATGGACTTATCTATAAAACTTTTTACAAAAATCAATTTAATTCTGGTTTATTAATTTTTTAACTTTATTTAATTTGTATATTACGGATTTATTTATATGAATACTTTGGTTTGGTATTAAAATTTAAAATAGTTTATTATTAATTATGACTAGTACTTAAAAACTTTAAAAAATATCTTTAAATTATATAAATTAGCTTGAACTTTTGAAATAATATAAAATTTTAGAATTTATAATTTAAATACAATATTGAGTATACCAACGTTAATTGATTTTTTTTTTGAATTGACAAAAGTAGGTTTCATTTTAACATAATATTGCTTTAATACGCGTATTATGAAATTATATATAACACAATTGTATACAATTCGAAATTATTTATAATTAAAGAATTTCAAAACTTTATATCTATTCCAATCTATAGATAAATATATAAAAGATTATTAACTTGAATTGAAATGTCAGCTTAAAGGGGGTTTATTTAAAAAAAAAAATGATAAATACTATATAATTAAATATAGGCGGAGTTGAAGAGGTCCAACTCATATGAAATTGAGTGAAATTCAACTCATAAAAAGATATGTATCTAATGCCAAGAGACACATTTCGAAAAAACATTTTAAAGATAGTGATAATTCGCGACTTTCAAAAATAAGGACTCTTATTTAAATAAATACAAGTAGACATAAGTCAACTGTTATAAACCCCTGAAAATACTGAGAGAAAACCCAAAATATTATTTTAAGATCATCTCGTACTATACACTCATATTTTAAAAATTTTCACCCATTTCAAATGATACGTGAAAATAGATTGGAATAATACTTAATACTAAAAATTATATATTTTTTTTAATCTTAAATTAATAATATAATTAAATTTATATTATAATAATATTATAATAAATAAATATATTATATATAATATGCATAATAATAAATCTCAGGTATCATGTCTCAATAATAACAAGTTATTACTTATATAAAATAATAAGAGATAAAATAATAATAATTATATAAAATAATATAATATATTTTTTAATTATAAAATTTATAAACTTATTCTGATATTTTTATTTATATAATTTAAGGAATCACCGCTACTACTATTTATATTTAAATAATTTTTATAATCAGAATTTTCAATATTAGTTTTACTATTTTTTAATTTATTTATTTTATTCATTTGTTGATGTTTTCGTTTATGATTTCGTTTTTTTAAATTCGATTTTATTAATCTTTTATTATTAATATTATCATTATTTTTATGTAAATTATGATAATGATGATTTCTTTTTTTCCAATTTAATAAATATGAATAATTATTATTTTCATTTAGTTTTACTTGAGCTAAATTCAATTTTTTACGATGATCCCTTCCAAATATTTTATAAGAATTTTGCGGTAAATTTTCCAGTTCCTGTAATCTATGATTTGCTGTCGTAGGTTTTTTAGAATTTAATAATAAAATTTCATTTGGTAATTTGGATTTACTTCTTGTACGCCTTGAAATAATACTAGATGATGATGATGTCATAATATTTGGATTTTCAATTGATTTAGAATTTTTATCTTCATTAAAATTTGAATTGTAATAATGTGATCCAAAATTGGGATAATCATTTGATTGATATAAATTTCCTGTGTTTGATAACTTTATATTATTAGTTTTTACAGCTGGATTCATTTTAATTGAATGATGCGGCTCTTGGAGCTGTTGTGGTTGTTGTATGATATTTTGTTGAAGTTGTGGCATAACAGTAAACCAATTTGATTGATCTATAGTATCATTGATTGGATTTAATGTAACATCTAAAATTTTTGATAAATGTGTTGTTCTATTATTTTCTATATTTAAAATTTGTTCATTTTCTAATAATTTCATATTTAACAATTCTTGATGATGATGATACTTATTATTATTAATTGATGAACCGTTTATTTCTTTTTGGCTTATTACAAAATTATTTTTATTAATTTCATTTGATGAATTTATATGTTTAATATTATTGTGTTGTTTATTATGTTGTAAATTATTATTATTATTATTAGTATGGTTTTTATTATTTAATAATTTTTGTTGCTGCTGCTGATGATGCATTAAAATATTTTTATGAAAATCCGAATAATTCATAAATTTTTGTTGATGCAACATAATATTAACTTGTAATTGTTTTTGTTCTAATTGCCATAATTTTAATTTTTGTTTATATTGTTCTTCCATTAAATTTTGACGATGATGATATAAAATTCTTTTATAAAATTCTTCAGCACTTATTTCTGCAGATGAGTTAAGCAATTGAATTGCTATTAATTCTGGTATAACAATTTTATCTAAAAAGTTAAAAAAACAAAAGAAATCATATTAATTATTTAATAAATTATTATCAAACCAATAAATTAATTTAAAAACCATTATTTAGTTCATTTTAAGTTTGTAATATACTTTAGAGAAAATTCTTTCTCCTTCAAAAGTTAAAGTTAACGTATGGAAAGTTGTTAACTAAACTTTTTCTTTAGAAAATTCTTTGTTAATTACTTTATTTTACTTTAACTGTAATTTTTGTAAATTTCTTTTGTTTTAATATGTTTTAAAATAACGAACTTTTTGAGTTTTTGATCTCTTACAGCTCTTCAAAGACTGATAACTTGAAAATATTTTCTGAAATGACTAATACTACTTATTTCCTTAACTCCTCTCAAAATTTAAAAATTTTACAAAAAATTGTTTTTCGTGTAACGGTAAACTAAAATACGGTATGGCAACCCTATTTTTTTAACTTTAATAAAGCCAATTAATGTAACTGTTGTCTAGCTTTCAGATAAGATATTGAAGGTACCCCTTATAGAATTTTTGTTTTAACAAAGTATATAAAAGACATTTCACAATAAGGACTGGGACTAAAGATAACAGTTGCGCGTTCAAACTTCAGTTTTTGCGATGGCTACCTATATTTATAGTTAAAATTCAATTACTTTATTTTAAATGTTGTAGAGTTTACTAAATGATTGGACTGACATCAAAAGTTGCAAAAAAGTTATATTTTAAATACAAAAATAATGAGGTATACAATTAGTATATTATTTATTTATATTATTGTATGATCATTCAATATTTTAAAACCATCGGCTACTGAAACTGTTGTAAAATTAAATATACTATTATTAGATTGTAAATACTATTTATTATATTTTTTTAATAATATTTTACTTTTATTATGTGTGATAATAAAGGGGAATAATTGAACCAGAAATCTTTCGATTAATAAGCTATATACTTAACCACTAAGCTGGCACCCTACACCCTACAAATGAATATAAAAACTTTAATATTTAAAAGTACCCTAGAAAATGAGCATGTCCCCCTATTATATCACTATAGTAGACGGGCTACATGCAAATGCATAGAATATGACTCAAATAATATTGAGACTAATTTGCTAAAATACGACATGTTTATCCCAGATAAGGATAAACGAATAATTAATAATTATTGGTAGTTGAATAGTTAAAAAAACTAATTTCTTAAAACACTACTTATTCTTGACTTTTTAAGTTAAGAATAGGGTAAGTTAGTTAAGTTTAGGTTAAAGTAGTTTTAGATTATATATTCTAAGTTTGGTGTAAGTTTTATGTAAAAACAAAAATCAAAAATATTTTGGTTTTGCTAAAAATTTTTACAAAAAAAATAGTTAGAAATTTTGGCTATAAAAAATAATAAACTAAATTAATTAAAATATATTTTTAAAATTTTAGTTGTAATTAATTTAAGAATAATATATATTAGTTTTGTGAAACTTTTTTACTAATGTAGTAGACACGAAAAAATAAATAAAAAAAAAGTACCCTAGAGGAAATTTTGCATAATTACAGGCGCTATTTTATTCGATGATCTGCCATTACATTAAAGCAGTAATTATTCAAATTTAAAGTTACTTAGATCATGTTCTGTATTATTTTAATAATATTTTAAATAAATCTACAAAAATGTATAATTAGAATTTGTCCTACACAAATATAGTTTTAGGCTATTCAACTAAGTTTAATCCTCTTCTAAATAAGTCGTACTATATTCATCTGTACATTGTCAAAGAATTCTAGAAAATTAGTACATACATATATGCATTTAAATTAACCATATGTTACTTTTTAGAATATTTTTGCAGTGGCCAGTGCAATAAAATTACAAATAACATATAATTTTAAGTTTTATTAAAATAATGTACAGGAGATTCATTCATTAATATTAAGAGCTATTAAAACTTTAATTAAATTTTAAAAATAATATAATAAATATATAATTTCAGAAAATTTGAATTTTCTCCTGTTTAAGAGGCAGATCAATAAAATAATATTCAATATTATTATGTGCATTATGTAAAATTGTACAATTTTAAATGTACATGCCATATAATAAAACATTTAAAAATAAAATGCATTATATTATATACCAATTTAGAAAATAACATATCAATATTTAAAAACTTTCAAAAAACAAAAAAAAAAAAAACATATAAAAACAATAACGAATTAAATGTAATTGTTATATTTTTATTGTTTTGAAAATTAGGTCAAATTGTGATTACATATATATATATATTAAATTTTTAAATAAAAAATCACAATTGATGATTGTATAATCAGATATACTGAATTTTTAAAAATTTGAAATCAAAAAGAATTTATGAAGTTAAAAACTCCACCCTTAAGAAATGGGATAGAGGGGTTACTAATATATTTTAAGGGGTTGCAGTAATTAAATTTCTAATTTAAAAGTACCATCGTAGCAAAGTTATATACAAAAATACCTATTCTTAAAATATTAAACAATTTTATATAATTGGGCCTCTAAAAAACCTATTTTTAATTTAAAAGGCCCAAAGAAATAAATAAATTATATAATTTTTAATTTTTTTAAATTTTTTTCGTAATTTTTTTCGGTATTTTAATCTTACCACAAATTGCAATCGGTGGATGTGTAAAGGTTTTTAATTCATTTGGATCCCATACAAATAAATAATAAATAGATAATATAATTGCTGTTAATGATACACTTAATACATATACAGCAACTGTTAATATACGTATACCTTTACGATTACGATTTAAATTATATAATTGATTTAATGTTTCACTTGGTGGTAATTTGATTTTATCATCAATTTCAATTGAGTTTGCATCTGTAAACATTTTCTTAATTCAATATTACTTTTTTTTATAATAATTATTTTCAGATTCATTATATTTATATTTTTAATAAATTAATTAAAAATTTCGTTTTTTTTTTACATAATTTTTAAATTTTTTTTTTATATAAATTTTTTTTTTTTTTTTTTTTACATAAATTTAAATTTTTTTATAGTGTTGTTGTTGTTTTTTTTTTTTAATTCAAATTTTTTTCAAAGGAATTGATTTTCGTTGTATTTTATATAGAGACGACCGAAATGCAACTGAATGCATAAATAGTAAAAGAAAGTGTATTAAATTTTTTTTTTTATTTTATTTTTCTTTTCAAGTTGACTTCACTAAACTTATTTTTTCACATATCCTTCAAATCCTGTTCAGTTTTTTAATAAAATAAAAAAAAATTTTTTTTTGTTATAATAAAATAAAAATTACTATTCCTATATAATTTAATACATGCATGTATATGTATGTATATATATATATTATATGTATATATATATTAGATTGGAATGTATAAAAAAAAATTTATTGATAAAAAATTTTTGATCGTTATTTATATTACCGTTATGTTAAAATTATTTCAAAATTCTAATTAATGGAAACTTATATTTTCGTCCTTAATTTTCGCCTAAGCAAAATCCAATGACCATATGACATTTTCATTCGTTATGTTTATAGTGTTTACTACACTGTTCTGTCAAATTTAAATAGCAGTTAATTATGAAATGATTATGTTAGAAATGTCATATAATGAAATGTTGCACCTAGAAAAAAGATAAATTTTGATCTGACAACTTTTTCATGTCATATTTTTTCTAATAATGACATTTAAGTACTTGGTTTCAAAATGTGTCTAATAAGCAATAATTTCACAACGTAATCATGCGACTTCAGGCTTATAGTCTATCTACAATGACGATCTCATTTTGCTCTCATTACGTAGTCAACAAAGGAGTGTTCACAATGAAATGTACATGACACCGTTTTTTGACATTGTTTTGTTTACAAATTTCATGAATTAAAAAATATTCAATAGTTTAAAGTTTATTGTATAGCTGTTTTGAATAATGGTTTGATATTATTTAATCCAAAATAGAAAAAGAACTAATATTTTTACTAATTTTTTTTCTGATATATTTTTTTATTTTTCAATAAAAAAAAATTTTTCAAAGTTCAATTATTTGGCATTTGAATACGTAGAGAAAGCAAAAAAGTTAAAAGTTAAACAACTTTTTAATGATGGCTGCGACATGGCTACGTCTATTATAGACACTTTCATTAAATTCAATACATTTAACTTAGTTTGACAGATAGCTAATTGTAGAGAGCGAAACGAGAGCGTTCATTGTAGAAAAGCTATAAAGTTAATTTAAAAGTAGTAGAGTTGCCAGACTTTGTGCGCCTTTTGTATTGTAATTTTTACTTAAATATGTACATAAACTAATTTATTAGTACAAATTATGTATTCAATTAATCAATAAAGTTGACGTTTTTAACTTTATGTTTTTATTATTTACTTTTTTAATATATATTCAATGCTATATGCAATTACAGTACTGTTGGCTCTTATTGGCGCTTTTTTACATGGACTTTTACTATTATCTTTCAGTCTTATCTTGCAACCTTGAGTTTTCCATATATTTTTATATTTACAGATTGATGTTTAAGTCATAACCCAGCAATAGATGAAAAGTTTAACAGTCTCTTTACTTGCCTAAGAGGAGAAGTCTAATTTTATTAAAACTCATAACAAATATAGTTTTTTTTTAGCAAAGTGAATGACAGATATACAAAACAATATTTTAATAACTTTTTTCTTATTAAAATAAAAATCCTTTCAATTCTCTTATAAATCGATATCGTAGTAAAAAAAAAAAAAAGTTAACTGTAAAGGATATATGAAAAGAAAAACTGTAGTTAAGTTTTAGGTTAATAACCTAAATCTGGGTTACTAGGACATTTTGATTTTTTTCTCATATTACTATATATAATTATATTATATACGTTAATATAATGAAAATGTGAACTTATATGTATTACCATGCATATATATATTCCTGTATATAATAGTATCAGCTAGATTTATTTTGATTTTTTTTGTAGTAGTTTTATTATTACTAATACCTGAGCAGTACATTGGAATTATATACTCCTTTATAATTTCATAGCAAGTCCTTTATTGCAATTGAAATTGTTATTAAATTTAATTTTTAACATTTATTTATTTATTTTATTGCCTAATAATATTAATCCTTTTCCTATTTGACACTTGGACTTCTTATTAAATTAATTTAATGTACTCTATATTTTTTTAAGATATATGATCTGACCAGGATATTTGAACCTGAGACTTTTCGATTGAAAAGCCGTCTCTTAACCACTAAGCTATCGGTCAGATACTCTTTTACAAATTCTAAATAAAAAAAAAGTAGTGTTTCTAGTTCCAATGCTCTAAAAGAAATTCTTATATTATACCATATGACTATATGTATTCAACTCTTGAATTTTGTAAAACATTTTTAATTTATTTACAGACCTGTATTTAACCCGCACTACACACGACAACAGAAAAATATATTAAAAAAAAAAAACTAAGTAGCTATGTACTATTAATATTCATACTCGTTTGCATTTAATTCAAATGTCGTTATGTGGCTTGGTGTACAAAATATTTTCTTTGGAAAAAGAAACAAAAAAAAGAAAAACCAAAGTTTTTGAAAACTTTTTTAAATCATTTGATTCCGTATATAAGGATTACTAATATAAAAGTATATTACTAAGGGAATAGAAAATTAAAAATTTTTGTGTGTGGTATTCCGACAACAAATGAAATCAAATTATCACGGAAGTTTTCCCTAAAGAATTTGATGAAATTTAGAGAAAAAAAGTTGGTATTTTTTTAAATTTTTCTTTAAGGCAAAATTTTGTTTTAAGAATTATTATAACCAAATGCTAATCTATAGCTGCTCTAGCCTGCAGCAGTTTTATAACCTAGCTGCTCTAGAAATATATGCTACATTCTATGTCTGAATATGCTACATTCTATAGCTATATGCTACATTCTATAGTTCATATAATAAAATTTTTCAGAAAATCCCACTTCTTTTTTACGAGGAACATGGAAAGCTTCGAAAGCCACCATCCAATAATTGAGAAGTTCCTATAGGCGGCTTAAACACATCAAAACCCTTTTGAATCAAACTTTAGGACCAAACCTGTGATACAAAATGTATAGTTTTGTCTTGAGGATAGGGAAATTGGGAAAGATTCTAGGATTTTGGGGGATGAGGAAAATTGGATTTCATATATTTAAAAGAAAGATTTTAATGTTCTTAAACTAAATTGTGCACATATGCATTACCAACTTTAGGGAACACATTTGTTGAGATATGGTTCTATATGTGCAATGTATCCTGTTGGAAAATATGCGTGGAGGCATGAATTATCTTATATACTTTTAATGTTATTTATAAGAAAGGTTACGTTCCCATAATTTTTTGGTCCTTTCGATATTAAGTTAAAAATTAAAAATTTCATTAGATTTCCTTAAGTTTTCAAACACAGGAAACTAAATTAAAAAAAAAAAATTTAATGTTTAACAGTTCAGTATAACTTTTCATTAAATTTCAAGGTGTTTTTTAATTATTTATACGAAAAAAAAACATAGATTTAAATAGAGGGAGTGCATTATATGTATGTTTATGTGATTATAAGTATGTAGTATATACTTAGTACATAAATCTACAAACTTTTTTAAAGAATTTATATGATTTTTATAGTAAATTTATACTAAGTTCACAAAAAAAAGGTAAATAAGAAAAAAAAAATAAAACAAGAATGTAAAAATAATAATTGTGCGCAAAGTTCACTTCCATCAATCCAATAATTTGCTTCATTTTTTTTATTTTTATTTATTTTTTTGAAAATCACTTCCTTTTAAAATTTAATTTCAAGTTCTAGCGTTTTTTTTTTCTTGTATTATATAATATTTAATATATATATTATTAAAATGTAAGTATATACAAGTCTATATATAGTTAATTAATTTATTTATATGTTTGTATTTATTAGTCGAAAATATTGTAAATGAATATGCGTGATGTGAATTAAATCACAAAGTAATAGAATCCAAATGAAATTTGAATGTAAAAAGTTATTTTGAATTCAAGGAGACAAAGTATGGGAGAAAATAAGTTGATATTGTTCAGGAACTTCTTACAAAATGGAGTTGAAATAAAGTCAACCAGTGAAATATAGTAGAGGTATATGATTTTAAAATATGGAGTTTTTTTGAAATTACACTCTCCTTGCTTCTGATACCGAACTCCAAGGTTATGCGACTAAATTGAACAACTTTATAAATTATCGCTTTTTTAACGCCGCTGATTATTTCATCAGCGGAGTCGTTAATTAAATTAAAAGGAAGCCTATTTTAAATAATTAACTTTAAAACATATAAAAATTTTGAATATAAGCGAATTATATTAAAACGAATTTGAACGGAAACATATAAAAAATGTGATCCTATCAACATAATTAATTGGTAACAATGGAAGTTACATGTAAATAAAATAATAAAAATAATGGAAAAGTGTCAAATGGTATGGCAACAGATTTTCGTACCTCAAAATATTTCAAAAGAGTCTCACGTGAAAAGTTTAAAATTAATATGTAACGGTCTAAGAGCTCGTATATTGACCAATTGTTATACACAGTATAAGAGATGAAGCATAGAAGTTGCAACAAGAAAGGAAGCCTACTTTATAGATTAAATTATATCCTAATCTTAAAAACAATTTTTAGAAATATGCTACATCTCAAATTGGCTAACTAAGCCGTGCATGATCAATTTTAAGTACGACTTGTGGCACGACTAAGTCTATTAAAATATTCAATTGAAATCTGATGTAACATATGGGCATCTAAGATCTATTTATGTATTTGTTAAATAAAGTTATAAATAAGTTAATTCCATGTTTTGGAGACAAAAATATAAAATAACTGACATGTATTTAGCATGTATGTACACAATTAATTTATTTACACATTTTTGGAAATTTATTTCCAACCACCCCCATGTATAGTAAATAAAAACTTTATCTATTGAATTAGATTAAAAGGCCAAGGCCATTTTGCATATATGTATATATATTTAATAATTGATTTATAAAACATACCCAAATTCATAGTATATATATATATATATATATACATATATTTTGTTTATATTTTGTGTTTAAGATTCTAGAAAATAGAAAACTCTTGAATAATTCAAAAAAAGAATCTAGGGCACTTATAAATAATGTAAGATTAAGTAATAATAAAAATAAAAAAAAAGACATTTTTTTTAGTTCTGATTAATTAAATCAATCAATACCATATTATTATACACATATATTGCATAAAAATAAAATAATTTCTTTAAATTATTTTATATCTGTATATAAAATATTTAATACTCAAATATATACATAGATACTCTACTAAATATAATGATATTCAAGTAGGGTTCTAATAGTCAAGCAAGTCACCAGAAGGAAATGGGGTTGGATTGTGCATTCACTAAGGAGAAATGAAGAATGCATAACAAGAATGGTGCTAAACTGGAATCTTCTACACTGATCCTGCATCCAGGTCAAGAGGTAGACTTAGAATAACATGGAAAAGAACGGTACTGGATGAATTAGACGCGAAATATTCTGAAATGAAATAGTAGAAATAGCTATATGATTAGAAACGAATGGAGACACCAAGTTAAAGACCAATGCTCCAATATTGAGTAATAGGAAAAAAATTCAAGTAGGTTTAATAAAATGAATAATAGGAATAGGAATATAAAATTTTTTCAAATAATGTTGCGTTGCCATTTTTTCTGGACAAATAACAAGTGGCCCAATTCCGTAATATGAAACGCAACCCCAAAAAAGAATTTTGCCCCATTCGAATGGCATGTAGGAATTGTTACAGTACGATTCTTTTTGTAAGTTCTATCTAAAGAAATTTCAGTCTCATTTGTCCATAACACTTGTCTCCAGAACTCCAATAGTTTGCTAAAGTATTTGAAAGCAAAATTCGGCTTTTTTTTATTATTTGCATATTATGAATGAAACCGTTCTTCTTGCAGGTGATAGCTTAATTGGTCGTGACTTTAAATTGCATGAAGATAATGCACCAATCCATAAATACCGCATGATGAAAACGTTTTTATCTGGAATTAAAATGTACTGGAGTGGCCATCACAGAGCCTCGATTTGTAATTGAAAATGTATGGCACAAACTAAAGCTCGAAATTTTTTAAAAAAATTGGAAAATCAAAGAAAGAAGCATGGCAAGATGTACTAGCTTCTTTAAAGAAAATTTCGACTGAGATGTTGAAAAACTTGATAGATTCTTGATAGATCGTTTACAAGTTGTCTTTTCTGTAGAAGGAGTCAATACAAAATATTAGATTCTTCATTAAATACAATATTTATCAATAACCTTAAATTCTTCTCAGATTTTTGAGCTTTGTTAACTTTTTGAAATAATTATGAAACAAAATCCATTTGTCAAAATAATCATGAGTCATGACATTTTTGTTTTGTTTGTTGTTTTAAAGTTAAATGGTTATTTTTTGTTTTATATTGTTAAGAATTAAATAAAGAATTTGTGAAATAAGTTTGAAATTTATATTTTCAAAATTGCAATAGCAACTGTAATTAAAAATCATATTTATCTTTCTAATATTAATACTAAATAATTATTAAACTGACTGTACATATATAAAAATATTTTTATTATTTAAAATATTTCCTACTGCTTACGCATTATGATTTCAAAACAAATATAGAATTTCTTTTATCATTGCATTTGACCATCAACGTGAATTTGAATTATAATAACCTTGTATATTTGTTTTAAAATCCAATTATTTACTTTATTTATTTTAATTTTCCTATCACATATATTCAATGAAAAAAATTATATTTTCACAAAATTTTCCATCTCATTCTCACTTTTTAAAAATTTGTATGCGATTTTTTTCTTTTTCCTTTTAAAAAAAAATTCTTAAAGAATCCTTTCAAGTTTTCATATGTTTTGAATATAAAATATATATAGACAAGTAGTTCTTACTACTTATAACAAAATCAAGGTATACGTATAAACCTACATTGAATTAAAAAAGTATAGTAGTTTTTCAGATCACCTTGGCCTATAAAATCTTTAATATATTCATAATATTTATGTACATAATATACATATATGTATAATAATAAGAAAAAGCTTGGTTATCTTTTTTAGTGCATCTTCATTATCTGGGTTATAATCTAATGAATATTACACATAAAAATTAATTAAGATTTTATATAAACAGGATCTTGAAAATTTAAATCTATGGTAAATCAGTGAGGAATATAATTTAAATTAATAGTTTCTATAATAACTGTTTGTGGAAAAATATTCAAAACTTTAAGAAGAAGACCTTTAATTTAACCTTTCAAATGGTTTTTTCTTATATATGTATTGACGTTTTACCAACTGACGTTTTAACAATTTAAATTGAAATCTAATGTACTAACAATTCTTATTTCACATAAATATTAAATAATTTTAACATATTTTAAACCTGAATTCAAATTTTGTAATTATAAATTGTTAATTTAAAAAGGGCCTCGGTGTGTTAGTGGATAAGCATTTGGCTTACTAGTCGAAGGGGTTTAGGTTCGATTCCCGTACGGGTCTTCAATTTTTAATTGAAAAAAGAATATTGAAAAATAATTTTTCTTTACAAATCCCCATGGTAACCAAATATATATAGTTAATAAAATATAAAATATATGATATAAACATAATAAATAATATTACTAATTAAATTAATAAATAGTATATAATCTTCCATACGTCTGAAAAGGAAAGGCATTCTTCGCTCCCTTATCATATTGAATGATGTAAAGGGCTGTTTATAAATAAATAAAATATCCATTTCATTTCAAATATTTGGCTCCATTTCAAATATTTAGAGAATATTCTAGTAATACTAAAGAAACTTTTTACTATTCTGACACTATTTTGTTCAGTTTTTATTTATATTTGCTTTTTATGTACACGGTGTTTTTTTTTTTTTAAATTATTGTTTATTTAAAAATTATTATTTTAAATTTTGCAAAAATCTTAGAAAAGCATTAAATTTTTATTTAACCTATATTTACGACAAATAATTCCTTTTCTGCAACTACAATTCCCTTGAATAAACTCAGTATACTCTTAGTAGAGCATGTCCAGATAACGCTCAATACGTTCAGATTAAATTACTTAAATTTTTGGAAATATCCTTTATTTGAGAACATTGGATAATCAAATTAAAAATTACACATAAAATTTATTACGTTAAAAATTGAGAGGCCGGAGTTTTGAATATCATAGAATAATATAACTTTTAAACATGTCTAATGCTATACCTCTCAATAAAACATATTTTATCGTATTTAACTGATGTAAATAAGTAAAAAAGGGTTTCTTAAAACCACAGAATAAACTTCTTTTATGAAGTGATGGGAGCGTGATGGAGCTTTTCATTCTTATTAATATCCTAATTAATATTCTGTAAGACTTATTTGCAAAAAAATATTATGATTAATTTAAATTAATTATAAGGTAATTTCCGGATTCCTATTGTTTTTATTTCAAATAAATTTTAATATACTTAAATACTTTAACATATTTAATATATTAGATGGAAATAGTATACATTTAACTAAATAACAAATATTTACCATTTAAAAACAATTCATCCTTCACTTTCAATTAATTTATCCTATCACTTAAATCGTCTTAATTTTTAATTCCGTTTAAAAATTCTTATATCTAGTTTTTTTCTAAAATTAATATGGTTTTGTTTTTGGCATAATGAAAACTTTTGGTTTTGTTGAATCCCAAAAAAACAAATAATAAAATGATAATGTTACACCAATTCCAGATACAAAACATATATATACAAAAACCATAGCAAAACGTATTAATTTTGATGCTGTTTTAACAAGAATTGGAGTTTTAACATATACAGCACGTTGTGCATCTAAATCTGGACTAACGGGTTGCGGTGTAGCTTCAACCATTTTAAGTACTCCTTTTATTCACTTAAAAAATTCTCGATTTCTTATACAGCAAATTTGAATTGTATAATCAACTTTTTTGAATTAAATAATTAATGTAATTTATAAATAAAAAATGTACAAAACCACGATCAAAGTGTAACTGAGGAATTTTTAATCTGATGACAGCTTTTTATATTTCAGATATTATAAAATCGTATTTAAATTCCTAAGAATCACCATTTGCATGTTGATTTAAAATGTTATTCAACAAAATCAATCATTTTTCCGGTGTTTCCATTTGTTTTTTAATTTCGCTTAAATTGCAATTTTAATTGTTGCAATCTGTTTAATTTGATTTTTGTTGAAAATGCAAATGACAAATTCAAAAAAAAAATAAGTTTACAAATTAAATATCATAATACTATGCCTATTCACAATATTGTTAAACAACTCATTTTTCGTTCTTTTGCTTTCTTTTATGTTTTTAATGACTTTTAAATATTTATTTTTCACAACCTCATTTCTCATGGCTCCAGTCCCGTGAAAGGAATACATTTAATTTTGTTTCAGAAATTAACAATTAATTATACTAATTGTAATATACTAATATAGTGAGTGAATACCTAATGCCTAATTTTATGCAATATCTTCGATTTTTTGTTTGTACAAAACAAAATCCCTCCAGGACAGGCCCGTTGGCTTAGAGGTTAAGTATATGGTATATGGTATATAATATAATTAAATAAATATGATAATTAGTATTGATCAAATTATAGTATATCCAAACCTATAATGGTATCCGATAATATTGAATTATAATTTATGATAGAGATATATTAGTATCTGAACAATGAAATTGTATAGAAAGATCTCGGGTTCAAACCCCAGTCAGATCATATTTAATAAAAAAATATCGTAAAATTGTATAATCATATCGTAATATAAAATAACATTTAATAAAAATATATAAATAACTCTTGTGTAAGATAATAGATGGCGCACAAAATTAACATTTGTGTATTCATAATCTTTTACAATAGCTATACGGCCGAGTAATCAACGGATTAATGAATATAACGATTAAAGAAACTGAAGCCTAGTCTAAATAAACTTGGTGAAAAAAAATCTATTTATATAGATTACAAATCCGTTTTCTTCGTTTTTTACCTTCTTAACTAAAACATGTGGTGGTTTTGAATCTACCAAAATCAAAAGGAAATACTTATTTAAATTAGAAAGTTACTAGATTTAATTTCCTTCATTACAATAATAAAAATAATATTCAAAAATATTAAAAAGATTTTGTTAATTATAATTAAAATTTTTTAAAAAATAACACCTTCCATTAACACATAAAAAATGCTGATTTAACTTTTGACATTTTACATTTGACATTTGATATTCGTTTTTTCAAACCTTGATACTGACTCTAATTATATTTATATTAATATTAATATTAATATTATTAAATTTAAAATAATAATATTATTTCAAATTTTAAACGAATTAAGTATTACAATATACCATTTCAATTTTGATAGTATCTATATAATAAAATGAATATATTAAATTGATTGATAAAATGAAACCTTAGGACTTAAGAATAAAAAAGCGTGTGGTGTAAAGTTCAATGTTACAATTTTTACCTTCCTTGACTATATTTCAATTTCATTTAAGTTTAACTTTGAAAAATAAAAAATCATAAAATAAATTCTTTTAATTCAAAAATTTACTTTACTTAATTTATAAAATAATCTGTCCGGTATCTCAGTAATTAAAGTGGTGGCTTTTCAATCGAAAAGTTTCAGATTCAAATCCTGGTCAGATTGTATATAATAAAAAAATATAATTTATAATAATTGATATCGTAATAGTTTATAGCATAATTGAAATAAATTTAACTGCGACATCTGAAAGGGAAAGGCAGATTCACTCACTTATCACAATGAAGATGGTATGGGACTGGTATATAAATAAATAAATAAATTTATAAAATGAAAATACTTTATAGTTACTCTGAAATTTTAAATTAGTATATAACTGTAAGAACCGTTACTTTTAAATTTTACTAAAAGTTTTTTAATACTAAAATATTATTTCTACTAAAATAATTAGTTATAAAATGATGGTTTTTATTTTAGGGCCAAAATCTTCATCTCTTATTTCATATCAAGCTGAAGTCCCGCTGTTCTGAAAAATTGTTAAAATAACTTTTCGTTTTTAAAAATTATAATTTCAATGTAAAAAAATAAAGTACTTTATAAATTATATTTTCAAAAATTTGTAAACTATAATTTTGTTTGTTAGCAATAAATTTAGAGGATCATGTGACAATTTTCAAATTGGCTTACTATCTTTCTAACTTTTTTAAACTCACCTTACTAAAATAATATATCTCAAAGAATCTGCTGTAAAAATTAGAATTTAAATAACTGTGATTTTCTAGATAAATTTTGAATATTACAAGTTAGATATAAAATACTAACTAAAATCTTAATAGTTCTAATTCAATGGATGTATATACTATACGGTATCCAAAAATATCAAATTGAAAAAACAGGTTATAAAACTTGCTCAGAGATTTAAATAATAAACTATACATTACTAATAGATCAATTTTTTTTAATTAATTAAGTAAGTCGGCTACATTTAGTAATTAGATTAGTTATATATTATCTTTCCAATAGTTTATGTGAATTATCACAGCTCTATATATTATATATTACGTTAGTTAATCACATGTATTAATCTGATTTAAATAAATAAATAAAAAAATTAAATAGTTACAGAACTTTGAATATTAAAATATTTAATTTATTAAATTTTCTTAGTAATAAATAACTATGAATTTAATTTTTCAAAGTTATTCTTTTTAATTACAATTTTTATTTCAGTGGTTTTCGAAATAAAAAATTTAAAATAATTTGCATTATTTATTCACAATTAATAATTTCAATGTTTTATTTTCAAATTTATTCAGAATCATTATTAAAATATTAAAATAATATATTTAATTTATTATTATATACAAAACACAATTTACTAATGAAAAATCGACAATTTTTTAATTGAAAAATTTATTAGTCGAAACTATAGAGAAAATATCCATCTTATATACATATACTTACATTACAGATACATTTACTTTTTTAATGATTTACTCTTATATTAGAATATGGTCCTAATTGTGGTATTGGTGGCATTTTAGAATCCCAAAAAAATAAATAAAATAATGATAATACAAAACCAAGACTGCTCAATCCAGCTAAATAAGCAACTAAAGTAAAATAACGTACAATTTTACGATCAAAAATTGATGGTTCTTTTTTCTTAACAATATATTCTGATCCAGAATTTCCAGGTTCTGGTGAATTTTGTAAATCTTTTAGATTTGACATTTTTTTAAAGTATTATTTGATTCAAATTATTCTTTGAATAATATTTAAAACGTCTTTATCTTGATAATGCTTAAACCAAACTAATTACATGAAAAATATATTTTCTTATAATTTTTTTGAAGAAATTAAAAATCAATTTTAAATCTATTATTTAAAAATAAATATATATATAAACATATATACAAAATATATCTTTTATTATATATAAGAAAACTAAGTGGATTATCTCTTCAAGTGTATATATTTTTTCTTAAGAATTTGTAAAAGAAAATCATTTTGTTTTTTTTTGTACCTACATAAGTTTTTTTTAGAAATACAATATTGAAAAAAAAAATATTTTAACTTTAAAATAAATAAAAATGAGCAGTTTTATGACTTGTAATCAAATATTTTATATTTGAAATATTACCAAAATATTATTTTAAAGCTTATAATTAAATTGACTGATCTGTTCTAAGTTTAACAAAAAATAGGACTAGGAAAATCGTTTTTCTGACTTAACCATTTTTTGTTTTTTATATTTCAAAATTTTTTTCATTAAAAATTTGCTAAATTATTTCCGAAATCCGGGAATGTAAGGAATTCGAGAATATAGTACAATACAATGTAAAAATTAACACTCAGTGATCAGTGATCATCTTATCATCCTTACTTAAAAAAATCATCCTATAATTATGCAATATTTTTAATTAAATTCATAACATTTTTTTAAACAGGCCACTCTACTGACTTCTCTTCAATTGTCGAATAAATCTTTCGCCTTTTTAAACAGGCCGAATAGTCGAGGTCGTTACTGATATTATTAAAATTTATTGTATTAATATTAGATTAAAATAATTCAATAAATAAAATACTAGAAATGACGCAGTGGTTAAGTACCTGAAGTAAGCACCGAAAGAGTGTGGGTTTAATCCTCGCACAAATGCTAAGATGTTTTTTATGGAAAACTTCTGAAAAAAGTAATTTTGATATCACTTCCTCTTTACGATCTTAAAATAATAATAGTAAAATATAATTAAATAAATATAACAAACAGTATTGGCATAATCTAATAATATACTCGAAACCTATAATGGTCTTATATGGATGTGGAAAGTCTCGGGTTCAAACCTCAATCAGATCATATCTAATACAAAAATACGGCAACATTGTGCACAAAACAAACATTTGTGTATTCGTAATCTTATACAACAGCTACAACTGAGTAATCAACGGCTTACTGAATATAACGATTAAAGAAACTGAGGCCTAGTCTAAATAAACTTGGTGAATGCCCTTTACTCCTAAAAGCAATAGAAAAGGAATAAAAAAAAATTTTTCTTAAAGTAAATAATAACCGATGGTTTTAAAATATTGCATTATTATACATGATACATGTAATATTAAAAATTAAAATAAAATGAAAACAAGAAAAAATTTCATAGGACTAGTAAGCCAGTTGTTATTACATTGTCATCCAATTTTGCAGCTATGTTTTTTAAAATTTTAAGTCTCCAGCACGTCAGGATGTATATTAAAACTACTACAGAATTTTTACTAAATAGCTGAAGAAAAGTAATAATGAAGTCGTAAAAAGATGGCTTTTATTTAAAATTGAAATATATAAACTTTATCAATTCAGGGCTAGTTGCAAGTACAGTACATTTTCCACTTTGAAAAAGTGCTTTATTCAATTTTCTCTCTATGATGGTACATAGTAACATTATATGAATACCTTAATTTTAAATGCATTTTATACTAAATTTTTTTAGAAGAACTGTACATTAAATTTTTTATTTTTAATCTGTTTAATCACGTAGTCAAATTGAAATAGAAAATACTGCAATAAAAAATAAAAACAACTGGATAAACCATATTTGATTTGGACTTATGTTTTGTTCATAATATACGAGTAAATAAGGTATTCAAAAATATACTATAGAATAAAAATGAACTTGGCCATAATTCTTAATATTATCTAAGGACAAAATATTCATTTTGAATTCAAAACAATTCCTTAAATAAAAAAAAAAATAAACATTATATAATAAAAGTTTAAAATAGATACTTAAAATAAATCTTATGCAGATAGAAATTTCAAAATAAGTCTAAACTTAATTTTTATATAAATTTAATTTTTAAAAATTTTATTTTACACTTTTGCACTCAGCAATTTCCCATAATTCTTATGAATTTTAACTTTCAGTTTTTTTCACCCTTAAAATTATTTAGGCTAGAAAAAGTATAGAAACCAGACCTTTTATATTCAATTGCATTAAACATGGAACATAGTAAATGATTATTAAGAAACTCATCTTCTTGAAAGACCTCCTCCTTGCTATGCTGGTGCATTATCAATTACCATTACAATAGATATCTGGTACATATTTAGAGCATTGCGAAGACAACGACGCATAAACTCTATCGCTTCTTGTTTCTTAAATGCTTCTTGTTTCTTCTCCTGATATCATGATGAATTAAGTCCATGTTGCCTATACACCCAATTACATGTATATTGGATCCTCTTCTGCTTGCTGTAATTTGAGTGCAATGAATTCCTTTTTTAATTTTCCTTTTGTCCTCGATATATATACAAATTGAAATTTGTTTCATACATACATAGTATGAGCATATTCATAGATTGATATTCTAAAACTTTTCGAACATAATCACATCGCTTTATTTTATTACTATCAGTATTAGCTCTTTCAGACTCTTTTCGTATGTTCTTCATTAATGTATAAAGTAAACCATCTAAATGTTTTCTTAAACATTCAGTAAAAGCAACAATGTTCTGATTATATTGAATTTTTTCTTTCAGTGTTTTTAAAGTTATTCTGGGATTTTCTTCGATATATTGTTCAATGACTACAATGACTCCCTTCATTAAGCTTATCAATTTTCCCTGGTCTAACTCGCTTACAATACTGAAGTCATACCAGTGTCTTCCTCCTAAGTTTCTGAGTCTTAGGTCTTCTAAAGTTTCGCGTTGGCATAGGACATGGAGAGCCGTTTCGTCATCCCTTCCACAGCCTCTGCATGTTCCCGTAGTTGCCCTACCTATTTTTGTTGCATAGGCTCTGATCATTAAGTGGCCAGTGCTTATCCCTGTCATTAGTCTAAGATCCTCCCTTTTTAGTTTTAGGATCTTTTTCGTTTTTCTACAACTTGTTTCTCCCCAGAAAATCTAATTCAAGTATTAATATATAACAAACAAAGACATTATTATTTCAATAGTCTCCTTAATTTGAAATTTTTAAATTCTTAATTTGAAATTGTCTGTTCCCAAATTGAAGTTGTTTATTCGCAATTTTAAGTTGTTTAGTCCCAATCTGAAGTTGTAAAGGTATAGTGTCTTTATATTTTAAAAAAATATAATTTTAATAATCATAGAGAATTAAAACTACAACAAAGAATATTTACGACAGAAATAAGAAAACAATTTGCATGTTTCGCGCCCAAAGCTGTTTCCGTTCTAATGTTAATATAACATACCTTTAAATTAAACTAATTTTCATCATAGACCTAGATTAAACGAACCAACTAATCAAATAATAATTTTCTTTTTTTTTGATTACTTTGTATTGCATTGTATTAAAAATAATAAAAAAAACTATATTAAAAGTATATTTGAAATTATCAAAACAATTATAAAAAAATTATTATTTGATAAATGGAAAATGCTGCAATAAAGCTGCAATAGAACACACTTCATAGTTCATATGTTAAATAAATTTAGTGCAGTTTTTAACACTTTATTGAAAGTATTAAGGAATCTTACGAAAACATAAAAGTAACAACATATATGTACAACATTATAATTAGTACCGTTATATTCGAATAATAAACCAAATTATGTACATTTTTTTATAAAACAAATAATATAAAACTATCAATTCCTTAATAAAAAACAATATAATTACCTATGTTCTTGTATATTCAATTATTGGCATCCTAGAATCCCATAAAAATAAATAAAATACTGATAATAAAAATCCCATACCACCCACACCACACAAATACATTCCAACTGTCATTAAACGAAACATTTTTGAATCTAAAAATGATTCTTCGTTTTTTGGTACTATTTCATCTGACGGATTTGGTCCTGCGGTTTTTCCACCATTCAGCACCTTTTGATCTGACATTTTCAATTTTTATTTTTTTACTTTTTTTTTTTTTTTTTTTGTAACTTTAATTTTATTTAATAAATTTTTTAATAAAAATAATTAAAACTATAGATATTTTTTTACCGAACGATAACCGATTTGTTTTTTTTAAAAAAGTACAAAATTGAACAATGGTAATTATAATACTGAGTTTAAAAAAAAATGTCTTTATACAATTTTTAATAAACATAAAAAAAAAGTAGGAGTGAAAATATAAGAAAAAAAATAATCTGTAGAAAAGAATAAGACAACAAAAAAAAAGTGTTGTATACTTCTATTATAATTTTCTTTTTTTTTTTTTAATTACGTAAATTTTAATATAGAAAAAACGCCAAACAAAAGAATAAAAAATAATTGTTTTATTAATATTAAGTATATATTGAGGATTTTTAAAAGGGTTCTTCTAAATTTTAAAACATGAACAAAATAAAAATATATTTAAAAATATATTTAAATACCTATACCGCTTTAAAGTACTGTTTAAATTGACAGATGAATAAATTATGCAGTAAAATTACTTCATTTTTGAATTGCACTTTTTTTTAACTTTACTTCAATACCACATTTGAAATCAAACCAAAATCATAATTTCTTTATTATCGGCTTTATTTCATTTTTAAAAATTTTTGAAAGAAATAAAGACAAAAATATTTTAAACATTAGATAAATCAAAATTAAAATTGCCCCTTTTTCCAGCATATTTAGATATATATATATATATGTGAATATAACAGATTCTGAATCAAAAGGTATTTTATAGTACATAAATCTTTTGGAAAAAGGAAATGCCCTGATTTTGAACCCAACCCTAAAACCTCTCTTAATTCAGAATCCCACATAATATACATATATAAATATTCTAGGAAAAGGGGCAATCCTGATTTTGAATCCAAGTATAAACATATAAATATTCTGTAAATATATTCTGTAATGTAAAGTTAAAGGTTTTGTAGTCAATTATATTCGAAAATGCATGTTATCTCGAAACAGATATTAAGCTTGCATTTCATTTGCCTTTAGTGCCATTTGATAGCATTCTTTTGTTACAGGTATTATAATTTGCCTATATTTCATTATCTTCCCGAAAATTGAAATATACTCTTTTACCCATTGAGTTGTTTCTTTTTAAAGGAAATTTGTCTATTTTCAAATGAATTTGATCTCTTGTAAAATTAAATTGATCGCTTTTCTTCTTTTATTTCTATCATGGAACCCAGAATTCGAACCGATAATATGAAATATCAAGACCCCAATTTTCTAAATTTTCGAAAATTAATTCTTAGGACCGGCTTAAAAACCAAATTTTTTTAATTTTTCTCATCTGATTTGCGTTCTACTTTAAAATTAGTCGGTAAATTTGTATTTATGACTTTTAATTGTATTCGAAAAAAACAAAATTCATTCGAAAAAAGGCAAATTTCATTTTGAAAAGAAGAAAGGTCCTGTGAAAAAAGTATATATGTTTATGTAAGAATCTGAGTTTGTAGATATTGTAGATTTGGATTCAAAATTGTATATAAATTGTATATATTGTGGACCCTTTTCGAGATATAAGGGATTAAAGATTTAAGGAGATTTTTCATAAAAAAATCAATTACTTTTGAACTTCCTGTAGAGAGATAAAAAAAAATCCATTTTGTAGAGTAAGTTGTCAGCTTTAATTTTTGTGTACTAATAATCCATATGTACTCAACATTTACAAAGTTATGAAGGTTCAAAATGATTTAAAATGAAAAAATTATGTTTCAAACTCTATTTTCTTTTGAAGCACACTGTATTTGGGGTACTTTTTATAGCATATTTCAAGACAGCTTTTCAAGCCCTATAATTAGTACATAATAACTTTTTCTCTATCTTTAACCATTTTTGATGTGAAGAATAGAAAAGTGTGTTATTTTCAATCGGTTCAAACAGAAAAATTATGAAATTTTTTTTTATCTATTTATTTTTTCATTAATATTTTAAAAGACATTTTAAATCATTTTGAACCTTAATATGGGTAAGCTGCTCAAAACTTATTGATTTTTTTTTTAAAAGTCTCCTTAAATCTTTCATCCCTCCATAATAGACCCCCCCTCCAGTACAATTTTTTGTTTGTTTTAATGCCCCCAATAACTGAGTGTAGTGCGCGTACTTGAGACCCGGACACGCTGTATAAACCAATTCGATATGTGAATAAGCCTTAAACCGATTAAAGATTTTTACAATTGAAGAAAGATAGGTTCCCTTTAATTCTTTTTATTTTATTTTAATTATTATTTATTTTATTCATTTTTTCTATTTGGATTGAATTATAAATTCTATAAACTATAAATTCGGGTTATAGCTTGTTTACATACCATCCTCTAAAAATGATATTTCATTATGAAATTTTAACTCGTATAGCAGATTAAACTACTTTAAAAAATTTTACAACAGCAATACTTTTTTAAATAAGACGAAAAATATAATAAAAAACCATAATACAAAAGGAAAAAAAGTGTTGTGAAAAAATCGTTGCACATAAGAAAAAAAAAAATATTTTGTATTTCTTTTCATTTTTTATATGAATGAAATTGGAAGGAAATTACTCTATATATGTACTTAATATTGTTAAATATATACATATATATTTTCAAAGGTGTAAAATATTATTTTTACTTTTAAAAAAGTAATTAAAAATCTATAAAATTTCTATAGATACCCTAATTTGAAACCATAAAAATATTTATTATTGAATAATGCAGTATTATACGCGTGCATGCAGAAATTTAATTTTATTATAAAAATCTAGTTGAATTATCTAAAATAAAAATTTATAATTTACATTAGATGCGAATTTTATATCTATTAAAAGACTCTAATAAACACTATTCTTCATTTAAAACCCATTAAAACTTAAGGAACTTAAACTTGATGAATTAATACAGAAAGGAATTTCATATACTTACAAATATATAATCAAGTATTGTTTTATATATGCATATATAACATGTTAAATATAATTATATTATAATAAATTTGATCCCATTGTACGCACTAACTGTATGCTAAATGTCTATCGAAGGTTCTAAATTTGGTTGAATTTAAGAGTTGAATCTTAAATTTGGTTGAATTTAAGAGTTGAATCTTAAATTAGGATATTGATTATGGCTTTTTCAGAATATTTATACTTCAATTTTAAATTCAAGTGTAAAATTATACAAATTTAAAATATTTTCTAAAACATAAAATGTAAAAAAAAAAAGTGAAACATTTACTCTTCAACTCCTAATTTTATTAGTTTTATAGTTATTAAGCTTTTAAATAAACCTAAGACTTTCTAAAAGAACCCCGTAGTTCGAAAGATATACGTATAATAATTTATTACCAAAATAAAGTTAAACTTTTACGGGCTATTTGGTTAAATGAATGACGTCATCGAAAGCTGGAACATCTTCAAGTAAATTTACTCATGTTCAAGCATATATTGATGAAAAATTTTTAGAAAATCAATCGCAGGATTTTAAGGAAAGTTAAACCAAATTTCAATAATTCAAAAATTTAAGGCTGCCTATTTTTTTAAATTTTTATTCTAAAAAACGCTAAACAGTTAAATTATGTATTTTACAAGTTAAGTGTACTATTGAATATATTTAATATTCAGAAAATTTTCACCTTTAAAGTTTTAACTAACTTTAGACATAATTATATGCCAACACTAGCATACTATTTTTTGACTCCAAAAAAGAAGGTTAATTTAGAGAGAAGTCAATTTTCATCCAATTTTTTGAATATTTAATATATTCAATACCAAAATACACTTAACTTATAAAATAGTGAGTTTTACGCTTTTTTCAAAAAATATAAAATATAAAATTTTTATAAAATAATTGATAATATACCTTCTTACAAATGATTTTAATTAACATGACCAAATTGTCATTTTGAAATTAATAAGATTTTTCTTTTATAATAATTATTGGCATTGTTGAATCCCATATAAATAAATAATATAATGAGAATATGAATCCCATTCCACTTATACCACCAAGATACAAACATAATGTTATAAATCTAAATAATTTACTTTCAAAGAAATCTTCAATATCTTCATTTTTACTTAAATCTGTGCCATTTGATGATGGTGGTAATGAGTTTTGTTCTGATTTTAAAAAATTATATCTTTGATTTTGTTCTGCACCTTCTTTATTTGGTGTTTTTTCCTCCATTATAACTTTTAAATTTTTTAAACTGTACTACTTGAAACTTAACTTTTAACTAAAAAAACATTTTATTCAAATATTTATAATTTAATATCAGTTGGTATTATTTTCAATAAACCAATAAATATTTAAATTTATAATAAGGCGTCAAAATGTCTGTTAAACATTCAATTAAAACGTCAGTTGTATTCTATACACTATAATTATTGATTTCGGATTTTTATTTTAAATTATACAAGATCCGTGTAGAAAATTATATATACTTCAAAAAAATTTTTTTTTTATTTTTATGGAAATATACTTTTTTTTTCTTTTAATTTAAATATTTTTATATTTATTACCATTATCTTACTTAAGTATACCTTCCTTAATTGTAATAAAGTCTTTAGTTCCTAACTAAAACAAATACTATGCAAGATATAATGCTTTCAACTCTATTAGATCTACTTTACAGCTGTAGAAGAGTCTAAAGTTTAGAAAAACTCAACCATCGTAAAATTTTGATAATGAGGGTCTCTACTTTACTCTCTACTTTAAATTAAGGAGCTTTTAAAATAAGGCTAATAATGGATTTATTGTGCCTAAGACCTATCTTATCTTTCCTATCTATTTAAAAAGATATTCTTCATTTATAAATACAAAAGTATATTAGTTCGAACTAAATTAAATATTAAAATTCAAAAATAAAATAAAATTTAAAATGTTAAACTTAATAATGTTTAATTTTATTGGTAGGTACTTTTTTTTTTTTTTTTAAATAATTTTCAATACAAAAATTTAATTAAAAAATTAAGCTATACACTATACACATAAATAATAAATTAATACAAAAATGTTGTTTATATTCTATATACATACACATTTATTTTTTAACTTAAATTATATACATAGTTATTGAAATGGAGGTTGTTGATCTAATTGCATTTTTATCCTGCATAATTCTTCTGTTGTAATATTCAATTTCTTTGATAGAATATCAGTAAATTTGTCAAATTTTGATTTTATATCTCGTAATTGTCCCTTAATGTCTTTTAATTCTTCGTTATCAATTGAATTAAATTGTTTGCTTTTAGAACCTGGTTTTAATTTATGCATTCCCTTTTCATTGTCAGAGAATAAACGTTGCCTTGAAAATGCTACTGAACGTGGTCGCAACGAACAACTATCCTCATTAACACAATTTCCTCCATTCGGGAAGTAATATCTACTTATGCTTCTTTGAAATGTATCAAAATTATTTTCACATTTTCTTCGTCTAATTGTTTGATTACGATCCCGACGTGCTGCTACTAATTTAAATATATTACATTTGATATCTTGAGGAATTTGTTTATCTCTTGGATCATTTAGACGTATTTTAATATGCATTTTATTTGATGTACGAAGCAATGCACTTGTTTGCATCATCGATAATAATTTTGTTGGTGTTTTTCGTAAGAGTGGAGAGAAAAAAAGACTTTCTAATCTTGATACTAATTCAGCTTGTCGTATCAATCTATCTAAACCAGCTGAAACTTGAAGTCCTTGTATATCACTGACTGCTAAACCAACAAGTAAATTGGTTAATATAACAGTTACAAGTAAAACAAATGCCAAAAATATAAAATGAGATGTTACCGGAAATGAAATAATATCGTTATTATCACTATTGTTAACTTTATCATTCGTTTCATTTTCTTCTTCCTCACTGTAAAATATATCTTCAAATTCAAGTTCACCAGCCATCATTGTAACAACTTTTAAAAAAGACCTAAATATTAGAAAAACGGTTAAATAGAAAAAACGGTTTTAATAAGTAAAAATTTTCAATTTTTCTTTTCATATACGAACCATGGAATACTTTTAAACGATTTGTATCTGCTAAATAAAACGCAAAAAGTCAATGCAAAAGCAACTAATAAACAACAATACGCCAAAAGAAATTTCCCAAAATTTACAGCAACTAAAAAATGTTATGAGTTTACAATGGTTTTATTACAAATATACATTTTTTTTTTATAATTACTAATTACCTTTTGTAAACATTTGCACATATAAACCAAAGATCGGAAACCTTCCAACTAACATCATCAATTCAAGCCAAACTAAGAATATTATTATAGCCGCTACATGGTATTGCCACTTAGGAACTCTGTCTACTTCTCTTGAAATAGTCATATTAGGTGTCTACCAAAGTATAAAAAAACTATTATTAATATTTAAATTTAAAATAATACATATATTTATTATTATTTCAAAAAATTTATTAAAACTAATTTACTTACAACACAAGCAAATACACCTAAAATGATGGTCCATTGTAACCAATTCTCCCAATATCTTGAATATGCGAGAATACCATGGCCCATTTCGAAAAATTCTCGTCCTGTTAAAGCTAAATTTAATAAAACAACAAAATATGCAATTGGTGAACTATATGCAGACGGACGACATGTCTCATCATTTGTACAACTTTTAACGTAAACTCCAATAACATAAAGTGTAAATAACAAAACGTAAACAGAATGATAAAATAAACTCAATAAAAAAAATTTTCTAATTTGTCTCCATTTTAAAAATAAAAAAGTTTCACATAATGGATGTGTTAGTATACGTTTTTGTCCAACTTCCAGAAATGACATTATAAGCTCAGATTCTCCTCTTTCCATATTTGGGACCAAACTTCGAAAATCTAACTTTATTTCACAATCAACATCACCAATTTCATGGTCATTCACTTTTATTGATGAATCTAATTTTGCAATAAATTTTGGCAATACCTCTGGTGTTCGTCGTACTATAAAAGTTAAAGCTGTAAAGCCACCTTCATTCCTAGCTGTTAAATCACCACCATTTTCTAAAATAAAAAATTCGTGCATAAATTTATGTATTAATTATAATATAATCAAAAACAATTAGTATTATAAGTAAGTAATAAATGAATTTAAATTACTCAAAAGTATTATGTAATATTCTTCTGTTCCTCACAAACCTATAGTTTTACGGAATTTGAATAAAATTGGTAAATAAATAATAATCTGAACTTTCAATACATTAACGGATATTTATATTATAAAATCTAAGCCTTATCTTATTATTTATTCGGTTATGTACTGGTGTTTATACCATAGCGCTGTAACGATTTCTAGTTCGTTTCAAGTTCTGCATATGTGTGGAGTTTGTTAGCTAACTCCTCAACAATTGGTGATTTTATTTTAAATAATTAAAAATTTCGGTAAGTTTACAGAAATTAATAGATCAAATTGTTCGTAGAAAATGCTAAAGATATTTAATCTTAAGGAGCAAGTTATTAATGTCATAAAGAATTAACGGAAATTGGTTTAAATTCTTTTTCCTATTAAATGCATTAGGATTGAAGTTAGATCAATATTAGACCAGTTAAATGCATAGAGATATTATTTATAAAAATATCTTTATCTATATAGTGATCAGAAAACTTTTTTAACCCACATTTAAACTAATTTTAAATTTAATTTAAAATCTACAAATTATAAGTTTCCTACGGACACATTAAAAATAAAATTAGTTTTCAAAAAAAATTATAAGACTTTTTCAAGATTTGAAGGGGCAGCAACAAATTAGTTTAACTTTCGCTCCTTTATTTACGTTTCTATTATGATTAGAATTGTAGCAATATTTCTCGAAGAAATACGTTTGAAATTACCCAATTTTTCGTACATTCATTATAACTATTTTGACCTATGCTTATTTTACTTTTCATTTTTAAAATCAATTTTAACAAACTGCCAAGTGTAAATGTTTTTCTTTGAATTTTTAATTGGCGTTTAAAAAGCTCTAAATATATTTTTTTATCTTTGCTTTGTATTAAAACGTTAAAATAAATAATAAAACATAAAATTCTATAAGAACTGATTCTTTTCAATATTAGGTAAATATTTTTCATTTAATTTTAACGAAGAAATGGTAAAAGCACATAATATGTAAAAATAATTTCAAATTTTAAAGTCATGTACAAGTCTACGATTCGAAATCTAAAAGGAAGTAAAAACGCTTCCTTTGCTAATATTATGGATATAAAAACAAATAAAACGTCAACCAGTTTTTAATAAAATTTTTTTCAATGACTAGAATTACATTTTCATGAAGTGATATTCGAGATATTACAGCTAATAGCGATAGCCCTTAATAATTCTTAACTTTGCAACATAACTTATCGCTTTTGTTAATGATTGGATAAGTACAGTAGCGGTTCAGAAACTGGAATATCATACGAAACAAAATCCGAGTGCAATTATTCTAAAAAAAAATTGAAACCTTTTTGGTTGGTTTAAATTTTCTTTATTTTAATTTTTTGTATTTATAAATATTTAATCTAAAATATAGTCAATTTAATTAGCAGACTTTATTACAAAAAATTAGATGAATAAATTTAAAATTAAAATTAAAAATACATAATTATCTTAAATAACAACATTTGAATTAAATGATTAAACATTTCTACTGTTTTTAGATAAATTATATTAAAAAGTCATATATGTCTTCAACAAAGTAAATAACATTATGAACGTTTAGTAGAACTTTAACATCTTTTTGATAGATTAAAAAAAGGTTTTCCCATGTTTTCAAATTCATACTCTAACTCTACAAAAAAAGAGAAAATATAATATTAACAAAAACATTTCAAATAACATTACAAAAGAAAACAACTTTTTATTAAAATTAATTTAATACTCATAGTAGCACATTACCTATTTTATCTACTTGAGTTTCATTTAATTATATCTTATCTTACATGTTTGTTTTTTTTTTTTTAGGATCATATCTCAATTTAGTATTAAGTGGTATTTCTTTATAGGTTGTAGGTGGTATCCTTCTTCTTGGTCTTGCTAAAATTTTATTTTCACTGTCAGCTTCTTCAGTTGGAATATCTTTTTCTGTTTTTCGCATTTTTTCTGATTTTATTTTTTTAGTCTTTTGAAAATTATTTGTTTGTTTTACAACTTCAATTCTATTTAATTTTTCCTCTTTTATTTTTAATTGTAAAAAGTCAGATTTTTTTAATCGTCGTATTTTTACAACTGGATTGATTCTTTTCACATTATCATTAAAAACTTGTTTTCGTTTAGGTGTACTAGAAGGTGCACTTAATAAATTCATTGTTGTATCGGTAAAAGTATCATGGCCCATGCCTAAACTTATATCATACATATTATTACTATATTTATGTTGATTCGATTCATTCTTAAAATTATCCTTTTCAATACTAAATTGAGTTAATGTATAATTTCTTTCTGATCTTCTTAATCGTACGTTTCGGTAAGGTGATATGATACTATTTTCTTCTGTTATAGTTTCCAATAGTCTGCTTTGTCTCTTTCCTTGTTCATTTGAAGTTTCCAAAACTTTGTCACTAACTTCATTCTTAGAATTTTTTTGTGTATGATTTTCCTTATTTTGGGTTTCAATTGAAGTATTTAAACTATTTTCAAGCCCAGAAACATTTTCTGTACTTTGTGAACCTAAAATATGTTGATATATTCAACTCTCTATTAAATTAATTTAAAACTTTACTTACTATTATTATGACTTCCCCTAGAATTAGTAATATTTTGAAAAGGAAAATTATTTTCTGTCTTTGAATTTTCATTCACGCTGGCTCTTGTTCTACAAGGACGTCTTTGAGTTATTGCATTACTGTAAAAACTTGGTGAACTAACACTTGAGGGAACCGATTCTGATTGTGTGAGATTTGTTTTTGACAAATCTGACATGCCACATACTTCTTTAAGGATTTTTGCATAGCTGTTTGCTAAGATTTTTTTAATAGCTTCTTTGATTTTTATATTTTCTGTTCTATGTTCTGACAATTCTTCTCTCTGCTGAGCTATTGTGTGATTAAGATAAATAATTTCTTTCTGTAATTCTGCATTTGTTGCTTTCAATTCCTGATTTTGAATAGCAAATTCTCTATTAATATTTCTATAATTTTCCATATCAAATAGTTTCTTCTAGTTGTTTAAATCCGATTTTTAAAATGTTTTTTTTAAAATACTTGTATGTGCCGCTTTTAAAATATGAAACTGTCAGTTTGGAAATGTCAAAAATTAAAAACAAACATTTAAGTAGTTTAAAAAATTAGTTCAGATATCTGTCACTAGAGATCACCACAATCGTTAATACGTCGTTTACATAAATTAAACAAAAAATGTTTTTTATTTATTTTGGAAAGAAATTCAGTTTTTTAAATTTTAACAAAATTTTTCAAATTTATAATATAAAATTTTATTTGTTTTGTTCTAATAAGTGTATAAACAAAATGACCGAATAAAATTCTGATGATGTTTAGCAAAGATAAAGGCTTACTAGTTTTAATTCGAATCCGGATTAACTTTATCATCAAAAGATTAACAGTGATTTTTCGCCAAATTAGATTTTAAGTAAAATATACCGTATGGCGTATTTAATATTTATTACTTTCATTCATCATTACCTTACCATACCAGACCAACGGGAAAGAGAGAGAATATATTATTCAGTTCAGCGACATTGTCGATACAACTCAGCAAATAAAACTTCTCTGAAAAATTTATAGATAAATTCAACGAATTTCAAAAATGATATTCAGCAAAATCAAGAAATGTATGTACATATATAGAACAAATATCGAAAACCGTGATTAACTAAGTTAAATTAGAATAATATATGAAAATACAATGTTAAATAATGAAAATAGTAATCGTTTTAACTTTTGAATATTGTTTTAAATTACTGAATATTATTTGGACTACTAAAACGTATTAATTTTAATAAATATATACATATATATTTTTTTAGACTAATGAGTAAAATTTCAATTTTCAAATTCAAAATATTTATAGCATTATATACAACTTACCAATTAATAACTCAACACCTTTACTAAATTCATATAAAGCTGCTAAATGTAAAGGTGTATAACCAGACTTATCAGATTTATTAACTTCAGCACCAGCTTTAATTAATTTCTTAGCGATACTTATACTTCTAACATTTTTTAAAATTGAAGCATGTAAAGGGCTTTTTGAATTTAGACAGACAGCATTTACATCTGCACCATATTTTATTAAGATATCTACAGTTTCGTCACATTGTGACGAACAAGCTAAATGTAAAGACGTTCTTTCAAAAGCATCTCTAGCATCAACTTCAGCACCACTGTCTAAAAGAATTTTAACACAATCTGCGTAATCATCTTCAGCAGCCAAATGAAGCGCAGTTAATTTTCTTTTACCATATTTTGATCTTACATCTGCACCATAACTTAAAAGTAATTTTACACATTCTGTATGACCCAAAGCACATGCAGTGTGCAAAGGAGTTTGCGTAAATACCTATAATATTAATTTTAATTATAGTATTGAACATATATTTTTAATAAATAAAATACTTGAGGAGTATTTGGATCTGCACCATATTTTAATAATATTGTAACACATTCAACAGCATCTATATCAATCGCAAAATGTAAAGCAGTCCTTTTTTCAATTCCAACATTAATTGAGGCCTTACGTTTCAATAATAATAATATACACTCAGAACTACCAACACTATAAGTAAAAAAAAATCGAATATTAATTTACAAAATTATCAATTCTAAAAAAAAAAATACCTTGCAGCACAATGTAATGGTGTTCCCCTATTTTGTTTATCCCAACGATTTGGATCAGCTCCATAATCTAAAAGAGCTTTTGATATCGTTGCATCACTTTTAATACATGCAAAATGTAATGGAGTTCTACCTCTGCTATCTGCAGAATTTGGATCAGCTGCAAATTTTTCAAGTAATTCAATTGCACTTTCAGTATATTGATACCAACTTGAAAATAATAGCGCCAAATTAACATCTTTTGATCCCGGCTTTAGTTCTTTTTAAATGTTAAAATAAATGTTAAAAACCTTGTTTTAATAAAATATAATTTCTCATTTACCATCCAAAGACCCAATTGTTAAAATTCTTAAAACTTCTGCACTATTTACTGATTCTTTTAAATTAAACTCAATTTCACTACTATCAAATATTTTATGGCTTTCTTGATTACGATGAAAAAACTGATGATATTCTTCATTACACACACCTTGACTTGAATCTTCACTGGAAATACTTTCTTTATCGTATAGATCTGTAGAATCATCATTCCATTCATTGCCATACTGTAATAAAATTAGTTAAATATATAATTAAATTAAGACGCTTTTAAAGATGGCTTTTATAATAACAATCTATATTGGAATTCTAAGTTAATTGTTAAAAAAAATAAGTAGTTGAAAGTAATAATTTATCTCAAGTAATCAAGATACCTAAAGTGTGTGTGGTTTTAATTTAAGAGATTTCTAACTACATTATATTGGGTTTAACATTGATTAGAATTTGCAAAATTATTGCATTCAACAATTATATGGTTCTCTTTTGGATATAAGAATTTCATGGAAATTTTAAGAATGTTTAAGGTGGGATTTAATATAATGTGATAGCTTACAACGATTATGTTCTCGAACTTTTGGTAAATCCATTTTTCCTTAAGTCGATTTCTCATTGAAATCTTTTGATTTTTCATTAATCTGTAGATTTTTAAAAAGGATTAAATTTTCAAAAAAGCTGAGCCTAAAATCGTGAAATACAGAAAAGCAAGATCGAACCACTTTACTAATTTTTAATTATTTTACTACTAATTTTTGAAACTCTACTAAAGTCTAGTACATTTATAAATTTATTCTGTATTAAAGATAGATTTAAACGTATAAATTGGTATTACATTATTTAGTAACATATAGTTATTTAGTAATAATCGACAATGACAATGAATTCTTTAATTTCAATGTAAGTATATAACAAGTAAAGTACATACATATTGTTTAGTACTCAAGTGTGAAAATATAAATATACATATTATATATACCTTTTCACTTTGAAAACGTTAGATATACTTATTTTACGGAATAATAAAAAAAGTTTATAAAATATAAAATAATAATATTGGTATTGACTGTATAAAAGTATGTATTGGTATTGACTGTATAAAAGTATGACTTGCCTATCAATTAAAAGATCAATTTTTTATTTTTTCGTACATAATATTAGGATATATGACTTATTTCTTATTTAAGTTTTTGTACTTTTTTTGTTACAAGAGGAATATCTATGATGTTGAATTAATGAATTAATGTTTGAATTAATGTTGAAAAGCGGCGTTTAGGAAGAGGGAGGTTAATGACGAGTGAATTTTTAAAAAAGCAAGATCTCAGGGGGCAGACCTAAAAGTTTAATTTTTTTTTCTATATTTTCTATTTAAAATTTTGATTTCCGAGCTATTGATACCGACCCTTTTCAGAATGTATGTACACATTATTATTTTTAATACAAAAATGATGAAAATTTTTATTCTGTACTTCGGATAAGCTGAAGGAGATCCGCAGTTGTCTTCATATTTATGATTTATACCATCTCTAGCATATATATTCATATAAAGTGTAAAAGTGATAACTAATATACATGTATAATAATAATTATAAAAATAAAATTGATTGTTACATCAACTCTAATACAGCATTTAAATAATTTTTAAAACGTTCTTATTGACTTGCTTCCTTGTTCGATTTATAAAAATTTTCTATTTATTTTTAAATACATATAGATATATAAATTTTGTAATCGATATTAATATATAACTTTCGGACATACTGGATATTTGAAGTTTTAGACATACCAAAGTAGAACCTGCTGACAATACATTTTTAAATCGTTTGCTTGCCTTTAAAAACACTTAATTTATTTTTTTAATTTTAAATATATTTATCATAAAATTATCATGCAATATTTTTTTAAAACCACCTGTTACTGAGAACATCAGTTACCATCTGTTAGTTTTCGATACTATTATTATATTTATTGAATTATATTATACCATGTTTTTATACTATCATTATATTTGATAGTAAGGATTCGAAATGATTTCTTGTCCTTTAAAATATTGTTTTGAATTTACAATTCTAGCAAAGTCTTAGGATGATTTCTTTTTATATAAATGACACTAGAAATTTTAATTTTAATCTTGTACCACTTTGTACCCTTCTGTTGAACATTATAAGATTTAAATTATTTTAATGTACTTACGACTTTTAAACGGTTTAAAGGTATAGAAAATATCTCCTAGCTCTACAAAACTATTTCAATATATTATTAAGGGTTAAAATAGTTATTTTTAGCCGTGGCGAGCTAAACAGATGAAACTAGCTCTCTCTTTGATCTTTTGATTAGTAAAAAAGAAGCAACTTTCGACTTTCCTGCATAATTGTTTTAAACAATTGTGTTGTTGCAAACTGTGGTTAAACCTTGTCAGACCTTAACTTTTTAAATGAAATTTTCTATGGATTATGGCGGCAAAAATTTTCAAAAAGAATGGTGTTGCATTACACAGCTTTTTGATTTTTCGAGTTTTGTGGATCCTTGCATTGTCCATATTATGAACTATGCTCCATACATGTTCAAGACTATAAAATCGTATCACCTCATATAAAATTTTTTTTTTTTTAATTGAGACATTTATTTGCATATCATGTAGATGTTATCAAAATTTAAAAAGTTGTTTTTGAAACTAAAACGGTTTTTATTGCTTTTAAAAAAATTGTGGAACTTGCGTTGCGTCCTTCATAGTTTTCGTTTTAATTATTACACAATCGGTCATTCGTACATAGGGTGCAGAATTTGTTTAGTGCTATATAACTGTATTTTAAACAATATAGAAGAAAATATTGTCTACATTTTAATTTGCTTTAAAAATGTGGGTGGTATATTAAAAATTTTTATACTTAAATCATTTTACTCCCATATTAAAAAATATCTTAAAAGTTAAGAAATCACGGAAGAACTATTTTTATCATTAGCATAATTACTTTTCTCAAAATTTGTCCAAATAAAATAAAATTTTATCATTAAATTAAACTAAAAGACAAATCTTCATAAAAATTTAATGAAAACAAAACAATTATTATCTAAAATCTGTTTAAGAATCGTGAATGATAATAATTAAATTATAATCGTTTTTAGTCATTCAAAACTCTAAATAAAACCCAATGGAATTAATTAATAAATCCAAATAAAATATTTTTTTTAGTTTTAAAAATTGTATGTAAGAGACCACATATTACGAATAATAATAAAATAAAAAGCCATAAATTGTAAGCATGTTTATGAATGAATTAATGGAAATATTAAAAATTTTTATTTCAACCACATGTTTTAAAATACCGGTAAATTGTATTTCAATTTTTACAATTATTATGTTTAGTTTTTGTTTTAATTTTATTTATTTGTAAATGATGTAATAATCACTTTGCTTCTTTCAGTTGAATTATTTTAAAAACGAGATGTACTTACTTTAGAATGCTGTAGTTGAGTTGTGGTAGGATTTGACTATGATCCCAAAACTACAACCATGTAACATCTACGATCTACCATAACATATTAAAAGATGGGATTAAAAGATATAATGACATCAAGGCCTGTATAAAATTCTACACGGGTAATGGTTGTTGTTTGGGTATATATAGATACAAAAATTCGATTGTTAAAACGTTTTATACGACATATTTACAACTCCTACATTATATGAAAAAATTGGTCATGTTCTTCAATAGCGTGGATTAAATTATTTTAAAGAAATGCAAAACTAAGGTATTCCACGCTGATTATATTTTATAATCATTGTGAGCTGTTTTATAATATTAAAAGCAAAGTAAATTGATATTACAGAACAAAAAAATGATAAACGCATAGTGCCTAAGATTGTAAGGATTCATGACCAAAGTGTACTGTTCAACTGTTAGGCTATACTATATGAAAACTGTTAAAACTATAAAAATATGTTGGAACATGAGGAAAGTTATACTTTGTGTATTTTTAATATTCTTAAAATTAGGATTGATCGTAATGAATTCAACGTGTATGTTTACAATGCATGAGACATTGTACTTACAATGAACACTTGCAGCTTTTCTGGCATTATAATTGTTTAAGAGGAAGCTTAATTGACTTTAGTTCAATGGAGATAGTGTCATTACCTACAAGAAGAAATCTATAAAACAAAAAGAAAGTATAAAGCGACTCTGTCTCCTGTCGCCTATTAGATGTAAAGCGCCTATTTTGAATTTTTTTGAAGTATTTCAAAGAAGTTTGACATGCTTTAGCCCAAATGTAAAGAGTTGTATTCTATCTTTGGTCGTATATATAGGATTTATAGATTTTACACAGATCCCTAGGACAGAAATATGTTTTACAACGAGATAGAAAGTCCAAGCATTTGACAATATTCTTAGCTATATTAAAAATATGCTAATTTTCCAGCATTTTATGATGTAGTTGCAAACCTAAAATGCTTAGACTTTTTGATTGCTCTATATTTTTTCCTTGAAGTCACAGATTTGAATTAAACTGATTTCTTTTGCAGGAAATCGCAGGCAGCTTTGAGTTTTTGAAGTATTTAACTCAACTGTATTACTTTTACCCCAATCAGTCATTTTAGTCATGTTTAACTAAACTAACATAGAAAGGACTCAGAAATGTCTGCAATACATATTATAAAATATAGAAATTAAATAATAATAATAATAAACAAATAATAATTAAAAATTTAACGACTGGGTGACACAGTGATTAGAGTGCCGACTTCTCATGCGAAAGGCCCGGGTTCGAATCCCAATGAAAGTGAAAAAAACTTTTCTGGTTTTTGACTCGACTCAGCTACCATTAGGTTCAAATAAATGGCTTAATCAATTATTAATAGCTATACATATATATCTTTAATAAAAAATACATTTATATAATATAAACAAATAATTTAATTGAATAATATAACTCACAGGTATAGATTACCATATAACTCAAATACAAAATTATTACAATATAAACAAAATAGAATTCTATCTATTAAATATTTAAGACGTTTTACATGTTATAAGGTTTAGTATTATCTCATGTTTAAATTATATATGGAGTTTATTAAGATCAATTCTAATAACACGAATATAATATGATCCCCTGTTCTAACAAGTACCAATGGTATAGACAGGCTTATTAGCCCAACAGTTTAACAGTTAGCGCCTAAAAAAAAAACAGTATAAAATAAAATTGAATTTATACTCTAAATACATGTATAATAGTGTATATTTACATTATATAATTATTTCAGATAATGAATATCTTGAAATTATTTTGATATAAAACGGTTGATATTTCAATTATTAATGTTTAATAAATCATCATTCTGATTTGAAATTTCAATTAGAATAGTCGTCTTAAAAAATTAAATTATAAAGAATTTTCTTTTTTTTAAATTTCAAAAAAATTTTTATTTATTTTTTTTTTTAAATTTCAAAATAATTTTATTTTTTTTTTCTCTGATTTTGAAATTATTTTGAATCTTTGCTGCTTCAATGGCTAGTAGTGCTGAAAGCACTACTACCCTTGTGGATGGGCTGGTGCTCGAGAGGTTCAGGGAGGAGCTGAACCAAAAGGATGCGTTAATTCTCCGGCTGGAGGACGAGGTCAAGCGCCTCAACGAAAAACTTAACTTGCTGCTTGGTGAAAGTCCAAAAAGAAAAATTAAGCCGCATCAACTGCGACAACAACAGCAACAACAACAACAACAGCAACAACAACAACAACAACATCAACAACAACAACAACATCAACAACACCAAGAACTACAACATCAACAACAACAACATCAACAACAACAACATCAGCAACAACAACATCAACAACAACAACATCAACAACAACAACATCAACATGATGTGAATGATTCTGATGTTGATTTCATGAGTGAGGGCAACAACTGGAATTTTGTTTGCCATCGCGGAAAAAAGGATAAAAATGTTAAGATTCCGCCTGTCCAGGTGGATTTTCCTGCTGGTGGATTTCCAGCACTATACAGCAAATTATCAAGCGATATTGGGGCTAACCTATTTTCTATAAAGCTAAAAAACAACGGCACTGGTGCCCGTGTTTTCCCAATCAATCTCGAATCTCGGCAGAAAATCCAAGAAACAATCGGAAAAGCTGGGTATTCTTTTCATACATATCTGGCCAAAAATGAAAAACGTAAGTGCTTTGTTTTACGGGGCCTAAATTCAACTTTTGGCTTTTCAGCAAATGATATTAAAGGCGAACTTTTGCGTGCTGGATTTCCTGAATTAACTGAGGTGTTTCTCTTCCAAACTGGATATATGCGACAGAATGCTCCAGATGTATCATTGTTTAAAATCGTTGTTCCTGGGGACTTTGATGAAGGAATTTTCAACAGTGTTCATGCATTGTTGGGAGTTTCTATTAAATTTACTGTATTTAAATCTAAATCAGTAACTCAATGTTCTAACTGTCAACTTTATTTTCATACTTCTGCTGGATGTCATCGTAGTTATCGTTGTGTTAAGTGTTTGGATTCTCATGGCCCTGGTAAGTGTTGTAAACCAAATGAAGTTCCTCCGCGATGTGTAAATTGCAAAGGTCCTCACTCTGCAAATAATCAGAGTGAATGCACTTATTTCAATAAAAGCATTTTGCCGGTTATTCAAAAACGAAATACATCAACTAAATCCAGTAGGTATAACTTGAGTTCATCTTCGGCAAATAGTTTTAAGGTCAATAACAATTTTAAAAGTAATTCGGGTTTACGTCCGGGTGTATCTTTCGTTGATGCTGTGCGTGCAAATACCTCCAATACTGCTTCGCATAGTCAAGATGATCTCTTTAAACTGATTATTCGAATGATGAGTAATCAAGAAAAAATACTGAATAAACTTTTTGCAGATGACAGTTAATTGCATTACAGCTCTCAATGTAAATTCTTTGTGCTCGCCTGGTAGGTACCGATTATTTTCAGATTTCATGGAAGAATGTGCTTCAGATATTTTTCTTCTTTCTGAAACTAATCTGAAGCCTGATAAATTTTACAGTTTTCCTAATTTTAATATTTTTCGTAGTGATAGAATCGGGCGCAATGGAGGAGGTGTTGCTATACTTTTGCGAAATCACATTCCGTTTCAAAATTTTCGAAAAGTTAGTAACGTGATGTTTGAGGCTGCGTTGATTGATATATTTGTTGATAGTGAATGGCTCACTGTAGTCTCAATTTATATTCCACCTCTGCATAGATTAAGTCCGAATTTTTTTGATTTTTTTCTGAATTTAGGTTCATTGTTTATATGTGGTGGTGATTTCAATGCCAGACTTCCAAACGTTGGCAATTTTTCAACAAATTTTCTTGGTAGCAGTTTTTCTCTATTCTTGTCACAAAATCCGCAGTTTTCTACTTATTTTTCTAGTAATCCTACATGTTTTCGCTCTGTTGAAGGTTCATTTATTGATTTCTTTTTTACTTCTAACACATTTCTTCACAAAAATCCTTTTGTTACACAGCGTTTTACATTCTCTGATCACACTTCCGTTACATTAAATATATCTTTCTCTATTTCTGGTCGTACTCCACCTATTTCTGACTCTATTTATTTATATAATCATACTAATATTTCAGGTTTTAATAAATTCATAACTTCTCAATTTAATAGTTTTCAAATCTCTGCTAATAGCAATATGACTCCTGACTCCTTGGAAAACATTGCTGTAAGCATTAATAATACTTTTCTTGAAGCTGTTCATCGTTTTGTTCCTGTTATTCCTATTAATTCAGGTAAAATTTTGCTTTCTTTTCAAACTCTTCGTCTAAAACGACAATTGAGATATTACTCTCGTCGGCTTCGAGGAGCAATTCGTACTTCTAATTATCAATCAATTCGTCGTGATTTCAATTTCGTTCGTCAGATGTATGTTAAATCGCTTTGTTTTGATTATCGTAACCATTATGCTAACATTGTTTCAGGAACTGTATGCAATCGTCAATGCTATGATCTTATCAAGCATTGTAAACCTAAACAAAACTGTATTTCTAGTTTGAATTCGATCATTGATGTTGATGATCATACTATTATTAATGATTTATCTCAGATCCCTGAAATTTTTGCAAATCGATTTCAGTCACAACATGAAACCACATTTCAATACCACTCAATGAATGAATCACTGGTTGACGGTTCCATCGAGCTCCTAAATAACTTTAATTTCCCTATTAGGTTTTCTAATGAAATATCTGCTTCAATTATAGATAGGGTAAGTCTTCAAAGTCTGAATAACTCATTGTCGAATAATCAAAGAAATCTTCTTACCTGTCGTGACGAAGTTCAAGAAGTTATCAATACACGTATAAATAAGAAGAGTTCCGGTTGTGATCGAACTCCAATTTGTTTATTTAAGTTCTTCTCACCAGAGATAATTTTATTTTTTACAATCTTTTTCAATCAGCTCATTTCCTCTGGTTATTTCCCTAAAATTTGGAGAATGGCCATTGTAATACCGATTCCTAAATGTGGGAAGGATAAAAATTTTGTTAATAATTGGCGCCCAATCAGTCAACTAAATTCAATATCTAAGCTTTTTGAAAAAATTGTTGACTTAAGGCTTTCTTCTCAGTTGAAATCTATTTTACCACCCTTTCAATTTGGTTTTGTTAATAAAAAATCTACTAATCATCCTTTGTCACGATTTACCTCTGATGTAGCCAAAGGATTGAACAATGGGTGCATAACAACGGCGTTAGCTTTAGACATTCAAAGTGCCTTTGATACTGTATGGCATAAGGGTCTCCTTCATAAATTGGTTAGGTTTGGTGTCAATACACATATAATTAACATTATACGCCATTATCTGACTGATAGAACTTTTGTTGTTGGTCGAAGTAATTCTTCTACCGTTCGTAATTTTGTTGCTGGAGTTCCTCAAGGTTCTGTCTTAGGCCCAAAATTATTTAATACATATTTGGCTGATATTCCTACTACATTATTAGTTCAAATTTTGCAGTTTGCGGATGATATTTTACTTTATATCTCACACAAAGCACCTTTAGTTACATCTCAGATATTAAATAATTATTTAAATACTTTGAATGATTACTATACTAGTTGGAAGCTTAAAATAAATGTAAGTAAAACTGAGCTTATTAATATCATAGGGGTCAAAGCTGTTTCCCCATCTTTGGTAAAGCGGTTAAAATTAAAACAAAAAATCGTTTTAAATAATATTGTGATCTTACCCAGTAAGCAATTTAAGTATTTAGGTGTTATTTTTTCCTCAAATTTCAAATTTATTTCCCATATTAATAAAATTATATATAAGGTTAACTCCGCTTCTTTTCAAATCTCTAAAGTAATGTTTAGTCAGTTTTTGGAACCTAAATTTCGTTTGTTTATTTATAAAGTCTATATTCGGTCTATTATTCAACACGCTTCTATGGTGTGGCTTAATCCTACTTTAGTTTCAGCTCATCAAGTTGAGAGATTACGCTTACTTGAAAGAAAGATAATTCGTCGTGCTGGAGGCTTTCATAGACAGCGTGGCTCTTACTTATATATTAATAATAGTCTACTATATGAACAATCTGGAATCAATAGAATCGATAGATTCTTAACTAAAATTAATCTTAAATTTTTCGCTAATTGTTTTAATCACGAAAATCGTTTTATTCGTGGCTTGATCGAACCTTTTTCTGAAAACGTTAAATATTTTTCGCCTTCATTTATATTTCACTTGTCTAATAATAATTCACTGTTTTCTGATGGTGAACTTTTGTTATACCACCATGGTAGTCACAATCCTGACTTGCTGGTTTACAACACTAACCAGTGATCATTAGTATGTAAGTTAGTTTTAGTTTTGTTGTTGTTTTTTTCTATTTCATTACATGTTTTTTTATTATTTTTTTCATTAATTTCATTACTAATATTGTTGATAATTGTTTGTAATTTTTTTTTTTTTTTTTAATTCTGATTTGTTGTAAGCTCGCTTTAGGGTATAACATGAATTTTGATTTAGTGTTAAGTTTTTGTTCTTCTTATTTGTTAAATTAAAAAAGAACTATAAATTAAAAAAAAAAAAAAAAAAAATGTTTAATAAAATATATATAATGAAATATGTCAATAAGTGTAATAATACGCATATACCTACACAGTTCTTAAATTTTGAACCAAAATATAATTAATCATCCATTTCATAAAGTTAGTCACGTTTCTTCGAAATTAAAAATTAAAAAAATTTTTTAAATAACACAATTAAAATAAACAAATCAATCAAAAAACACCGAAAACTAAACATTATAATAAAATGAAAATGAAATATGTATACAATATCACATATTTTATGTAGATGAAAGTTTAAAATTTCAAGATTTCTCTCAAAAATGACTTTTTTTTCAAAATCAAAATAAACTTTTAAAAATACAAATTCTTTCGTTTTGGATGATTGAAAACAGAAAAAATTTAAAATTGGATTCCATTCAACTTCAAAAAAATTAATATTACCCTTCAATAGGTATAGTCAAAAATGAGGTACTATCAAATTATAAATTTTTTGGACTTTTGATTGACTTGACTAAAAAAATTTAATTTAGTTATTCTAATATATACGAAATAAATGAAAATTTAAATATGTAAAAATGTATGTAACTAAATTATAGTATATATGCTATTCTTATATCAAAACTATCTAAAAACAACTTCTAAAATTATCCAAATTTAATTTAAATATACTAAATATTAAAAATTGTTATAATTTAACTTCATTTTTAATTGTTGCTTTTCCTGATTCTGTGTTAAACCAAAGCTGTTTGAATACATGTAAGTTATTTATCCAATTTGATATCTGGAAAATTAAAAAGGGGAAAATTAAATTGGAAAATTCATTGAAAACAAAAAACAAAAAAAAAATTAAACGAAAATTCTGTGAATTAAAATCAAAGTATGCAATAAATTACAGTATACAATGAATAAATATTTAAAAAATTTTTTTTTAAAACAAATATGAACATTGTTTTTTATCTTGAATTAAATTTTTAATACTTTACATGACTTATCATATTTTTTATAACAAAGGGAGCCAGAGCTAATAGGGTACCAACAATCGAATAACTTCAATATATGATAAGTCATAATATTATACTTATTCTTTTACAACTAAATCGTGAATTTACAATTTATTTTATTTGAATACTTATATACAGTCCCCAGTCACATACCAATGTAATAACGGAGTGACTCCAGCAGGTTCCACGCTTAATTTCGGAACACCCTCTATATAGTTTGCACCGGTATGTGTTAATAAAAATTGCTTTAAAAAATAAATTTCCATATTAGAAGGAAATAAAATTTTTAAATTTATTTTATTCTGAGACCTTATTATAAACTTTGTAAAAGACTACATTTACACTTTTAGATATTTGTGTATATTTTATTGGATTCATACTCGAATAAATAAACCTTAATGTTGAAAAGTGGGAACCTTCACTCTTTGAACATCCTGTATGTAATTTAATATTGAAAATTTTCTACACGGTTATGAAGTCTCGCCAATTAATGGCATATATTTTAGTTTTTTAGTAGGTTATATGCATATGCTCTTCACAGTCGTCTTGGACAACATCCTCAAAAAAGTCTGCACGACAAATAGAGGTATAACTTGAGGTATGGCAAACCACCTCGAAGACCTAGTTTACACGGTTGATATATCTGCCTATTATCGCATAGACTCAGCGACATACAGAGCAAATTAAACCATCTTGAATAACTTGCTCAACATGTTGGTTTAGAAATAAACTTGGAAAAAACGAAAGCGATAAGGATAACTAAAACCAACACGGCAATCAGCAGCCTAATCCACAAGTTCCAGGTTTTCGTAAATAAGTGTCTTAGGATAATATGCCGCATATTCTGGCCGAACACAATATCCAACGAAGTCATCTGGATACTAACAGGCGAAGAACCCATAGCCAAAAAAATCAGACGTAGAAAATGGTGGTGGATAGATCACATGCTTAAAAGCCTAGTGGTAGCATAACACGTATGACATTAGAGTGGAACTCTCAAGGGGCTAGAAGTCGCGGCCATCCCAAAATCCCAACACGGAGAGAAATTTAATAGCACAAATCATTCATTTTTTAGGAATAAAACCAACTATTTTAACTAGAGTAAAATTTATTCTTATTATGAATATTGATTTCTTAATTCTAACATATTATTCCTATTAAGAATAAAAGTGCATCTCAAAATATTAAGTTCAAAAATTATCAATTATTCTTTTAAGGAATAAACTAAATTATTATAGCTTTCTTTTTATCAACTAAAACCAAAATATATAAAGGATAAAATATTCTTTTTAGGAATAACTTAGTCCTGTAAAAATTAAAGTTTGATTTTGTTAAGAATACGTTATTCGTATTAGGAATAATTTTTTAACATCAAGCACGTTGAAACAAGATGATTTTTTACTGTTAGAAAATATTCATATTAAGAATAATTTAAGGTCGCTTATGAATGTATTCTTCTCAAGTTAAGAATAAAAAACATTTGCTGTTTTGTTTTGTTGCAACAGCTGTATTCGAATTTTGTATTCAATGAATTTTATTCTAGTACAGTCAATAGTCACTTTAAGATTTATTTTTAAAGAGTACGGTTATAACTTTTTTTGTGTATATATTTAAAATATTTTCTGAATAGTTAAAAAATAAAAAACCTATGTTTCTATACAAAAAAATAAAAATATTTATATATTGTTATTACCAATTGAGATCCTAAAAAATTAAAAAGTTTAATAAGTAAGTATGATAAATTACTGTTTTTAATTTCTAAAGTGCTTCAAAATATTAACATTTTGGTTTACTAGAATTTTTTTGATGTTTTAACAAATGACGACATGGAGATGAAAGTCAGTTCAAGTGAAAATTCAAGTTCCATACAAGGAAATATAGAGGACTATCGAATCCTATAAGAAAAATGGTATGTTTAATGTAAACCGAAATCATCTTGTAATTATTTACTTCCTTTTAAATACTCTCTTATTCCTACATTTCTTTTTTATAGATAAAGAAAATTATGAAGTATTGACAGAAAATGATGACTTATTCAAAGATGATATAGAATGGTTATTGCATCATACTAGTCCTTGGAATACAGCCGAATGTAAATGGAAAAATACTTTTACTGTAAGGAAGGCAGAAGTTGATAAAAAGTTCAGTTCAGTAGACGAAATTGTTGAAAGATGGATGATTTTTAATTTATAATAATTTATTTATAATAAAAAAATGGATTAAAAAAATATTAAATCTTTTTATTTCCATATGTAAGAACCAAATTTATTATTTGTACCGATAAATTATTCCCAAAAAAGCATAAAAAATACTCTTTTCTATGAATAATATATTCATTAATTAATTCATGTACCGTACAAATAATTCCCTTTGAAAGCAGGAAATATTCTTTTAAATGAAAAATGTATTCTTTGTGAAGAGCGCTTTATTCCTTAAAACTGTAAGAATTATTCTCTTATGAGAATAAGATATGCATTTCCATGCATAAACTAGGTTTCTATTATTCTTTTGCAAAAATAAAATTAAAGTAACAAAGAAAAAAATAAGAAAATGTTATTCCGAAGTAGGAATAATATTCGCAATTTTCAATCGCGAATACATTATTCTCATCGAAGGCTATATTATTCTTTAGCTAAGTTGGGCACAATTTTGAACTTGATTTTGGAATAATATATTCCTTATGCGAAAAATATATTCTTGAATTTCTCTCCGTGAAGGCGTAGGACAATTTAACAAATGGTTAAATGCAACATCTCCTGACATTAACATATCAGCACAGAATCGCGTGAGATGGAGGTGTCAAGTGGAAGTCCTATGCTGCCAAAAGGGGTAAGGAAAAAAAAAAAAAATATGCGCTCAGATATCATTCCGCTTTTATTCGTGAACCAAATGGGATTTAAGAATAATCTGAAAATTTTAAAAACAATTAAACTCATTATGCCTGCACATATTTACATCAGCCTATATATACAGATTTTGTCTGGACCGTTTCAAGCAATTTCGCGAATGCTAAGAAAGAAAAACTCAATGTCCTTCAGCTTTTTGATACTAACACAAGCCATACTTTACGTGAATATAGGACCAGTTTGAGTATGATGAATATAATATCGGTAATTTTATAAACCTAAACTATAAAAATAATTCACCAAATTTGTTAACGAATTTATTTTTCTCTCAAATTATTTAAAGTACCTTTAATTGAATATAAACAGATAAAAACATTTATTACTAAAAATTTACGTTTTTTTTTCTTATGTATCTTATTTATATAAAGGTGAATAATATATTTTTATAGTTTTTATATATATACACATTTTTTTCAAAAATTCCTAAAAAAACATGAACATTATTTTTTATTTAATTTAAAAATACAATATTTTTTTAAACAGATAATAAAAGATTTTATAAAATAAATTATGTATACACGTATGTATGTACCTATAAAATGTTTGCTAGGGTTAGGAAAAGAAAATATTTTATAAATAAATACATATATATGCATATATTATATACTTACTAAAGAAAATCCATAGTTTTCCAAATTCATTATTATTATTATTATTATTGAAAATGTAAACTTTAAAAAAAAATTTTATTTTAAAACTTTTTTATTTATTTTCTCACTATTTTTTTTTTTTTTTTTTTTTTTTATTTTTCGTATAAAATTTTATATTAAACACATTTAATTTACGAAGAGATTTTCCTTGATAATATTATAAGTAGATACAATTTTAGTTTGATTACAAACGGTATCGATCTTTAAGATATTATTAAATTGGATTCGATTTTCACACTATAGAATATATTTTTTTTATTTGTTTTTTGTATACAAATTTTTTTAAATTCAGCATTTATTTTTGACCAAATTAAAAATTTATATTTTTTTTAACATTAAATACTTTTAATGGGAGGCATAACATAGTGGTTGTTTAAATAATAATATAATGTTGTGTATTATAAATAAAATGAAGTCGAATAACTTTGACAAAAGAATTCAACAAGAGTCCTAAAGTCTCGCAAAAATTATAAATCAAGTTCTATATTAAAAATTGCTTTTTTCAATTTTGAACAGGTCCTTAATGCACCAACAACTTATCAATGATCAAATAATCAATTCTTTAAGTTTTCTTTTTATTAATCAAAATTTCGTTGGATTGTTGTCAAATATGCAGACATTGATATCTAATACCTTTTAAAAATCAATTTTTAGATCAAATGATCAATTTTTGATTTTTAGTTTATCAGATCCAAGTGAAAAAACGCTTCGGGGCCATTTAAATATACACACAATAAAAAAAAAATACTAAAATCGAATTTACAAAAAATTAAATATTTATTAGATCTTCTTTAAAAATCTTAATCTAAAAATTAATCTTTTGATCTGATCTATTATAGATTAATTAAAACTTCATTTGAAAATGATAAAAACAAGAAGGCTATCTCCAAAAACGTTAGTAAATCCTTCTAATTTTTCGAAATTCTGCTACTTTAAAAAGACCATTAACGTATCGAATAGAAAAACTATTGTGGAATATGCAAATTTTCGAATTATATTCTAATTAAATTAATTAATATTAAACTTAGTATATCATAAGCATAGAGTAAAAATAACCACATTTTGAAAATTCAAAAAAAATCTTTTAGGCCAAGAATCTTTAAATCTCAATTTTTGAAATAAAAAAAATATTGCCTTATTTCATATTATAATAATTATATTTAATTTTAACTACAGAACAAAATATATAAAATAAATTTTTACTAAAAATTTTTAAATAACATCAATGTTGCTATTCCATTCACTTATTTTATGTAAGTATTATATTATATATATTGAACTTGTTAATTATTATAAGTATAACAAGATAATTAAATTTTTATATTTTATACAAAAATACATTGTATATTATATATATATATATAATTGTTTAAATGAAAACTATATCTAAAGCTACTTGTCTATAAATATATAAAATATTTATCACAAAAATAATTCAATTTGGATATGGTAATAAAAAAAAAGTACGATCGGATATGGCCCAACTTATATTTATCACTTTTTTCGGATATATGGTGTATATGGTTTATAAGAAAATAGTAAAAGTTCATTTTGCTCCCCCTGTCTATTATATTAAAAAAAAAACAAATTATAAATGCAATATGCTATAAAATAAATAAATTTTAAATTAACAGCATTTAAAATTGAATTTAGATGTTCTGAAAATCATCTAAAATCAAAAGGGAACTGATTTTATTATTGATTATTAATTTTGAAATGGTAATTTTGCTAATTTGAATCAACAAATCAAATAAAATGTGAGCAAAATTTAAATTTTTAATTTAATGTCTAAATTAAAATTATTGAAATTTAATTAAAATATACATTATAATATGTAGAGAGCAAGTTAATAAAGAAAAATTAAATTTTTATAATATGAAATTATACGGTTACTTCAATTATTTCAAAAAATTTAACAATATTAAAAATATTTAGATTATAGAATTAAAAACAATTTAACTATAGCTTCTCTCATTCTTAAAGTTTTTTCTAATATTTTTCTCGAACACCTTAATTAAATAATATAAAATATATTTGGGTTTCAACGATCACATGCCTCCCAATAAAATTTAAAAGTACAATGCTAATACAAATATTAAATTTAAGTCCTATTATTTATATTATAAAACTTATATATATATATACAATTTTGTTTATAATACGATCAGGCTGATTTTTTTTTCTTCTTCTTTAATAAACAAAACATTAGTTTATCTATTTTTAAAAATTAAATTATTTCAAAAAAATGTAAATATTATTTTTTATAATTTAAATAATTATATTTTTTAAAAGAAAAATTTTTTTTTTTTAATATAAAATTTTATTACATTTTTTTAATTTAAAAAATAAAAGGTATATTTAAGAAAAAGACACATTTTTGTATTAAATACCGTTAATTTAAATTGTTAAAATAAAGAATATTTAAATTAAATTATATTTTAACTAACACTCTTTATATTTATTTTAATTTCAATTTTTTGAAATTTTTTGAATTTTCTTTTTTTTTTTTTTTTTTAATTAATTAATTTATTTATAATATTTTCATATTTTTAAAGTAGCCATTAATAACACCAAAATCGCACTAAAAAAAGTAAGAATTTAATATAGAAGAATTGTGATTCACTATTAATAATTACATTGCACAGTTAATAATTAATATAAAAACTGATATCTAACAAATTAAAATGTGTTCGAATTATTTTAATATTTGAAGTTAACACGCCGAAATGAATTTGTAGACTAGATTTATTTAAATAAAAATGTACTTACTTATTTTCTTAAGCTTTTTTTTTATAAATATTTAATTTTTTCTACTTGTTATTGTTTTTCGTTTTAATTAATAAGGTTGTTTCTTATATTGGAGATCTTGTTATAATAATTACCTTTTAATTACAAAAACAATTCATTATACAAAGCTTTTTTTTACCTATGGATATGTACTTATTTTGAATTCTCATTAACATAGAAACAAAAAAAGGAAATAATATGAATTAAGCTAAATAAAGCTTAAATTATTTTATTTAGTTATATAAGCTTATTCTTATTTTATTGGAACTACATTTATACTAATTTGACTGTTTTTAAAATATTAAATTTTATTAAAGATCAGGATGGAACATTTTATATTAAGGTTAGGATTTCCATTTCTTATTTTGCATTGTATTTACATTAATTATTTTAAATATTTAATTAATTAATAATTAATTTTAAATATATTACATTAATCAGCAAATTATGGTTCGTTACGAATCAAATCCATATTTAATAATAAAGATTTAATATAATTAATAAAAACGATCCTTTCTTTTATTTTCATGTACTTCTTCATAAATTTTTATCCCTGTATTAAATTTTTTATAATAAATTTTAAGAAACTTAAAATCTTATATTTAAAAAAAGTATTTTGAATAATGAGATTTTATTAAACGTTTTCAGCTTTAAGAGTGTTTAAGAAAGTGTTCCGACATTTAGAAAAAGCAAAATGAACAGATAATAAATAAAAAATGGCCATTCGCAATGAATCGCCCTAAACTATTTTCTCTATTTTTTACCTAAATGATAATGCAAATTTATATGAAATAAAAAAAAAGAATACAGTTTTTTTTTGTGTATATTAATTTTTATTATTTTTCTTCAAAATTTTTTTTTCATTTTTTAATTTGTTATAAGCTAAAATAATTTAGTATTTATATTTCATTTTTCGCTAGGGAATGAAGATTAACAGAGAATATTAGAATATTATTTAGATATAATAGAAAATTTTATATTATACTTTAGTATTGCTTCAAGTAGATTAAAAACTCTTTTAAAACTAATCTTAGCAAAAATAAAACGAAATTTAGAAATACAATTAAGTCTTTTTATAACGCTCAATTCATTCAGATTGTATTTAAAAAAAATCATACACTCCTAATTATAATATGTATTTTCAATAAAAATCTATCTACTTTTCCTATTTAAATAATATTTTATATAAGAACACGATTTCAATTTTCTTTTTATAAAACAAGAAATTATATAAATATTTGTTCTTCTGATAATCGATCCATAAATGGTTGAACAACAGCACTTGTAGAAAAGTAAAATACTAAACCAAATGTTATTGAAATTGGTAGTGCTGGTAAAGCTTTCCGACAAATTGCTAATAAAAGAAGTGTTAAACATAAACCAACAAGGATACCAACAAAACAAGCTATTGTTGTATTCCAATCTCCATAACTTGAAGCTTTTCCAACCAATACTGAATAAAAAATGAAATCGCCAAGACCTAATTTAATACCTCCTAAAAATTTAAATAATTAATTATATTGATAACTGTCATGTATATTTGAAAAATTATATTTACTTTCTTCTTCGGACTCTTGAGGGTTTACTACCGCTGGATCGCGTGCAACACTACGATATTCAACTGAACGATTTGGATTTCCGATATCATTAGCTTGAACTTCAACTTGTCTACGATTAATTCTTTCATTTGCCGTAGATGACCACTCTGGAGTAAATCCAGCATCAGTTTCTAAAAGAATATTAATTATTCTTAATTTTTATTATAAAATAGAAAAACAGTATATTGGTTTTTTTACTTTTTATATTATAATAAGTAAAAATAAATATGATTGAATGGATAAAATATTTTTAATTAGAATAATTCAAAATATAAAATATTTTTAATTAGAATAATCAAAATATTTTAATAACAATTACAGTGGGACTAAATATAACGAAATATTTAAAAACAAACTATTTGAAACAATTTTTTTTTTCTACAGCTCCAATATGCACTATATAAGCAAAAGCATTATAAAACATTATGACATCAATTGAAAAAAATATAAAAAATAAGTACCATTTAAATCACATTTTAAATTCACTAGGGGCGTACCTTCAGCATTATTACGGTTAGGAACATGATTTTCCTCAGCTCTATTTGCGTTATTTGCATCATTATTAGCTCGTGAACCTACCCGATTTTGATTATCCGTTGTTCCCATAAAGAAATATAACACAGTTGCTGTTAAATAAACAAAATAATCAATTATTTTCAACAAGATAATTTAAATTATTTTCAACAAGATAATTTAAATTATTTTATATATGACATACAAGAATAAATAAGTGCTGGAAAAATTTGTTCATTTCGTTCTTGAGCAGTTTCAACAAGAATTCTTAAGGGACCTCTTGGTGATAGGACGGCAATTAAATCTGTAAACATATTTTAACATAAGATTTTACTCGATAAATAAAAATAATTAAATTTTAAGACAACCCCATATTGAAATAGCAGCTAATACAGCCCAAGTTGTCCATTCTGGTAAATATTTTATAAATACTAAGGCCATCAAAGCTGCTACAAATATCAAATAAGCTTGTTGCAACCTTAAAGGACCCAGCCAATGAATCGATATCATGCCAACAACACCAAAATTCCACAAAATTAATATGGTTGATGGATAGTCCATTGCTATATTATAAGCATTTAAAACCACCCTAAAATATAGATATTATATTAATAACATGTTCACACTGTTCCAAATTCAACTTACTCTAAATACATAAAAGTAAAAATAAATAATAACATAAATGATGATAAAATTAACCATCCATGAATAGTTTTATAAAATCTTTTCTTATATAAAATTATCAAAAAAACTGTCATTATTACAATTATTCCGATTAATATCAATGAGTTTGCTGCTGCATTCCAAAATTTTGTGCCGTAATTACTTGACTGTTCATGAAATGGAGTGTAAAGTCTAAAACAAAAATTATATCATATGTTATCCTTTCAAAAATTAAATTTTTTAAGTATAGCATGTTCTTACAAATAGACATCCTTTTGAGTATAAAATGGAATATTTGTTATTGTAATAACTACAACCAAAATACATAATGATACAGGAGTAAATAATTTAATAACATGATGCGCCCCATATTTTAATCCTTCAGTATCCTCTTCTAGTTGATTTCTGTTAACTGTATCCCTTTGAGTATTTGGTGCATCAGGATTTTCTCGATTTGGATTATTCTGAGCAGTTGTACCAGCTCTTATTCTTACATTAGGCGGATCTGTTCCATTGTTTGGATCTTCTAATGAAGCATTGGAGGTGGACTGAAATTTATTATAATTTATTTTATAAAAACATAACAAAAATTCTTAAAAAAACTATCTTTCTATTATTTGTTATATAATTGTAAACCTTTTAAACCTTGAAATATAAACAAAATGTTTATATTTAATATAATATCAACTTTAATAAAAAAAATTTTTGTATGTATGTACTTATAATTTATTAATATTAAAATATATTTGCATTATAAAATTCAGACGCGTTTTTTAAATATTTTAAATTGTAGACATTTGTTATAACTTACTCCATAATTTGAAGTGCTTTGGTTTGTTTTATGACTACGTTTCTTTTTTCCAGGTCTATCAACAGGAACTGAACCTGAGTCACCAATATTTCTTTCTATATGTCCATCCATTAATGGTGTTTGCTCCGTAATAATATCTTCTTGTACTGTTTCCGAATCCGAAGAGATTTTACTGGATAAGTTTTTTGTATTACCAATAACACTCATATGCCGAAATAATAAATTAAAAAAAATATTTGATTAAAAAGAAAATTGCCGAAATCGAATAGATATTAGAAAATTGTTTTTCTAATTATTTTGCAATTTTGAAATGTCAAATTTCAAACACAGCTTGCAAAACTGTCGAACAACAGGCTTTCAAACCGAAGCTTGGGTAGCCCAAATGACCATTATATTTTGAAAGCCTAGATCATCTTTGTAAAGTTATTGTATGAAAATCAAATAAAAAAATTGAATTAAGCTATAACTAATATAAATATTTTTATATTTTAGAAGTATTTTATAGAAAATTAATTCCAATTAAGTTTTTAATCATAAAATTACTAGAACTAGAATGATATGGTAATAGGAAAAACTGTTCAGAAAAATTTCAAAAATAACTGGGATTTCTCAAAGACCATATTGGAATACCATTTGTAAAGTATTGATTAAATTTTTCAACAAGTGTAAAATTATGATTCCTACAAACGCTACAGTCAGTAATTCCTAATTAATAAAGTATTTTTCAAACTTTATTTTGTCTTTAATAGTTAAAACACTGGTAAAAACTGACATACTCGCAAAGAAATTAAAAATTTTTTTGGCATTTAACAGGTGTTAATTATAAACAAAATATGACGTAAAGGTTTTTATTATTCTACTGTGTTGTTTTAGTATTTAATTTATTAAAAGAAATAAAGAATTAGATATTTTGGATTTTAAATAAAAAAATGGCATTATTTCAATTTAAATGGCTTAGAAAATTGGTCCGGAAAAATACCCAACCCATTCCTTTTGATACAGCAGCAACATGGAAGCGACGACTTAGTAAATTTACATTTTTATTTATTATTAATTAAAAAAAATAAAATATATACTAATTTTAATTAGGTTTTGGTTATGCTATATTAGCTTGGCAAGCATTTGGTTTAGTTTGTTATATGATTTATAAAGGTAAAGGTGATTGGGCTAAATATTACGGTTTGAAGACACAAGATGAATTAAATAAGACTCCAGGTAAGTTGAAATTACTAATAAAATAACATCTGTTATCAAATCTATTTGCTTTTAGCGGAACAATATTCCAAGTTATTGAATATAGATAATGGAAAAGTAATTCGATTTGCAGGATTTCAAAAAGTTAATGAAGTAGAAATTAAGTCTGACAACAAATAATACTTTATAATTTTTATTTTAAAAATAGTAAATAAAAGTAGGTTATTTTGAAAATATGTATACATTATTTTTTTTTTTAATTTAAATATGGATTAAATATTACTTCAAATTTTTATTTCAGGCACTTTACATATGTTTATTATTTAATATATATTTAATTTTTATTTACTTAATTTTTTTCCTAAACATAAGATGGGGGAGAAACTATCACAATATTTAAATATAATTCAAAAATTTAAAATATAGCAATAATATTATTACATTTTTAATATCGTTTCTTTTTTTATATGTAAAATAAAATAATGCGATGTAATTCAGTTCAAAATACTTTTTATAGTGCATCTAAAATTTAAAAGCGAAAATATAAAAACTTAATTATTAACAAAGCAATTAAAAATAAATATAAATAGTTAAAAATTTTGATTATAAAACGTTTTTGCGTATAGTTATTTTATTCAATTATAGATATATGCAAAAAAAAAAACTAAAAACAAAAACGATTTTTAATAGGTTTTTCTTTTAAATTAATAATAAGGCAAGATATTTTTATCTTAAATACATTTTTTTCTTTAATATAGTATCAAAACTGCTGATTTTTTTTGCTAATTAAATCCGTTTATCAAGTGCAGTAGTATTTTGTATGATTATTTAAAATTACAATTAAATATTAAAACTTTGATCACATCAACAATTTTTCGAGACATTTTTCACATTAATCATTTTTAATTGCGCGCGCCATTATGGTACGACGATCGATCTCCGTTTTTAAGTATTGTCTGCAAGAAAAAAAAAAATTATAGGTACTAAAAAAATATGTTCATCAATATTTTACCTGTATTGTTCATAAAATCCTACAATACGTTCCAATTGTTTTTTATACAATCGTGTAAGCATAGCATCAAAACATTCCAACTCCTGGAGACTAAACATTTTAAATTTTAAAATGTGATCTTTAGATGAATCAGCTAGAAAAGAAAACCATTATTATTTAATAGTAATATCAAATAAATAATTTTTTATTTACCATGAAAATATACATTTAACCAGTCGGGAATTTGTTCATGTAAATATGGATTTGCGGGTACTAAAGCATTGTGAGCATTATATTGTGATGGTTGTGGTTCTGGCAAAATTGATTTTGGAGGTTCCGCCGATGTTGTATAAACATAACATGATGTCAAACATGGATGATTTCTTTGAGATTGTCTGGTTATATGACTAAATAAAAATTTTTATAAACATTTTTGTTTTTCAACTTTAAATTATCCTTTCTTTTTCTTACTTATAATAATATATTCCATGTTGGGCACTATGAATTTTGACCCAGCCAATTGGTAAACCTTCTCTTTCTAGAGGATGAGACCAATGTGTTGTTTGAGCATTATGATCAATGTAATATTTGCGACCACGCAATGTATAATAAGCTGCCCATCCTGGTGGTAGAGGTAATTCTTCATCAATTGATTGCTGCGAGGGAACTTAAAATTGAAGAAAAAACTGTAAAAACGAGTAATGTTTAAACTATGATTTTTTACCATGAGGTAATATTTGATGAGTGGCATTATGTACTAAATGTTCACCAAATGTCATTCCAACTGCTTCATAATTTCTAATAGGTTGATAAACTGGTATTTTTGTAGGAACTATTGCAAGATTTTGTCCTAAATGTTGATAACTTAAAACTGAATTGTTATTAGGATAAAGCGATTGATGTGTGGTTTGACCTCCATATCTTCAAATGAATAATTTTATTAATAAAAAAAAATAACTCTAGCTACTTTTTAAATAAATGTTTTCAATACCTTGAATTATTTGATACATTCTGATACGGTGTTAGTAAATTGGAGTTCGTATTACTATATATAGGTGATTCTGATCTACCTGTAGCACCAGTTACGGAAACCTGCACCTGATTTTCATAAATTGGAGAATTTTCCGAACTATAATTTTTAGGTGTTGCCTAAAAATAATATAAATCATAGTTTTTATGAAAATTAAAATTTTTTATAATTACCAGGGATAATTGTGAAATTCCTTGAGGAGATTGGGATCTTGGTGAAATATTTTGAACATTTTTAATTGTAGTTAATTTATTACCGAATTGATCATTTCCTGCACCACCTCCAGTATTTGTAATAAATGTGTGGGGATGATTCTGGTTAAATGAATAATTTCTATTGAAATTATCTACTGATTGAGGATACGAACTATACCCTGAAGAATCACTTTGATGCCTCATTCGATCAATATGATCAATGTTAACGTAGTTACTATTGCCTATATTACTATATGGGTGTAAATTATTGCCACTTGTTGATGGTTGAGAATTAGACCGCTGCGATTGATGCTGTTGATAAAAGTCTATTTCATTTATATTTATATTTCCCATTCCACTTATTTGATTATTAGGCGAAACAGAGCGACCACTAGCTCTAACTCCATTGAAATGAGAAACATTTAAATTTTGTATAGATTGGTTAGGTGTATATTTTCCAACATGTCCTAAACCAGTTGATTTTGACAAAGTTTTACTATTACCAAATTGAGTTTTACTTTGGTTTTCCCCTTTGTCAATTTTAGGACCTAACGTTTGACTATTCCTACGGTTTTTCCCCTTATTTTTATTATCATCAAAGGTCCAAACATTTGTAACTAAAGAAAAAAAAAAAATCAAAAAGGAAAATTGGTTTTTTTTTTACTTTCTTACTTGGAATTTCAGATGGTGTTTCTTTCTTAGTAAATCGACCCACAACTCCATCACGAGATTTGTCTTTTTTTCTTGAAAGCATATTAACTTTTTTTACACAAGCTATTTTTAATGAATTCAGGATAAATAAAAGAACATTTTATAAATAAATTTTAACTTTAAAAAAAACTTCAGAAAATTATATTAATAAAAATATTTTACAAAAGCCGCGACCAAACGTCTAATGACTTTTCAAAGGCTGACTGGCAAGTCTCTTTGTTCTCTAAAATTATCAACAACCCAAAAGTCTCTTCATGTGTTAATGAAAATAGTGTAAACAAATTAAACCGTATTTAGTGTAATATAAAAAACAAATAATTAATTCTATAATTCATTTAAACAGTTCATCATAGAAATATTTAATTTAAATTAATGCTTTTTTGTAAACATTAAATTAATTCATGCTTTTCAATTTTCTAAAAAATTAAAATCATTAAAAGAAAAATTCTAATTAAGCAATTCTAGTTACCTTTGTATCTGTTGAATAATGAGCCAGCTCAATCACAGCTGTCCAAACTGAAAATTTTTAAATAACGGTAGCACACATTTTTATTAGAAAATTTAAATCAGCTGTTTCTGACTTTTTGAAAATCAAGTTCCTTAAGAAATTACACTTTACAGTTTAGACAAATTTTTTGAAGCAAAATATAAGTCAACATGTTGAGTTTATTTTCTCGGTAAATTTGAATTATTAAAATTAATATTTAATGAATATAATATGTTTTATAGGTTAGTAATCAATGGAGCAGTAAGAAATTCGCGACATATTTCAACTACGAATTACCAATCAATACAGGTAACACCAGTTTTGATGGCTGAACCCTTAAAGAAAAAAAAGAAAATTGATCCTCAAGTAATAAAACAGCGGGAGGAACGTAAAAAAAAGAAAATTGAAAAGCAAATTAGAAGATTAGAAAAAAATGCGAGGCAATTAAAGCCAATTGATGAACTGGAAGTACCCTTAGAGTTGATTGACGAAAAAAAGTAAAATTCTTAAATTTTAAAGCTTCATATTAATATGAAAAAATTTTAGGATTCGAACAAGAATTATCAGTCCAATTTCTCAAGAAGAAAATGAAAGAAGAATATTACTGCATAAACAATGGGCGCGATATAGACTCAACACCAAAATAGAAGATTTTAAATTAATTGATAAATTACATGAAATGCAACAAAATGCTTTGGAAGAGCTAAGAAAAGAATCAGAAGAGTTATATCAAGAAGCTATTAAACCCGACTTTTCGTTATTACCTTTTACATGTGAAGGACCTGTTGCTACTCCACCTATTAAAGACTATGATTCACCTGATGGCGAGTATATTGACAAAAGTAGAAAATGGGATTAATTTGTACTAAATAAATATTAGTTTTTTTTAAAAATTAATTATACTAGTTTTAAATTATTTGAATCAAATATATGTATTTAGTTTTAAAAATGACGCCTTATATTACTACTTCTCTACTTAAATTACTTTGTCCCATCTCCAAATGCTACCATCATCACAAATACAAACTAATATTTGTCCATCTCTTGAAAAGGCAGTTTGACGAATTGTTGAAGTACACTTTTGTTGACTTAATGTACTACATTTTGTTAAATTTACATCTGTCGAATCTAATTCCCATATAAAAACTTTTCCATTTTGAGAACCTAAAGCCATTATTCGTCGCCAGTAATCCATACCGAATCGAACAAACCATATGTCACATTCTTTGAAATTAAATCTATGTATTATGGTTGTTCTATTATCCTTCGGTTTAACATCCATTTCCTCCATGTTACTACCAATTTTCCAACAAACAATAGAATTTTCACATGATTTAGACAGAATGTAGTCACCAAGCCAAAAAACACAATCAACGTAGTTTCTATGAATATCACGAGTTGAAAAATCAGGAAAATGTTCTTTAATTGTTGAAAATAACCCATAATTTTTACTATATTCTACACTATAACTTTTTGTTATCGCTTCTTTAATTTCTGGCTTATCTAATCGCCACAATTTTAGTGAATGGTCCATTCCACATGATATAATTTTTTCACCTTTTAAATCAAAATCTGCACCAAGAACCTCATCTCTATGACCTTCAACACCACCAAATATAGCAACACAAACTCCAGTCTTAATGTTCCATAATCGCAAAGAATGATCTTTACTTCCAGATAACAAAATATGAGGTAATTTTGGATGAAACTTTAATTCGTTAATTGCATGACCATGACCTATAAAATGCTTAGTACAAGTTTGCATTTTTAAACAAAAAACTCTTATTACTCCACGCAAACCACCTGCTGCTAAAATAGGTTTACTTGTTTTATTTTCATCTGGTTCACTTGACCATGCACATGTATAATAAATTTCATCAGTATCTGGATCTGAATAAGATTGAAGCAAATTAATTTGACCATTTGATAAACATTCGTATACCGAAATACGATTAGAACCAACTGAAGCAAATATATTTTTATTTTTAATACCGTGATGAAATTGTGCACCAAATATAGGTTGATTATGATCTTCTTTTAAATGAAATGAATACTTATAAGGAGGCTTTACAACTTTTGAGGATGTTTTTCTTTTTTTTAATTTTCGGCTTCGGTTTGTTGGTGTTGCACTTCTTGAAGTGTTAGCAGTTGAGCTGCTAGCTAGACTCCCACAATCATCATCAGCGGAATCGACTAAATCACTTTCATCTATAATATTTGTTGGAGCAGCTGGAGCTTTCATTTTTGTCATAAAGCAATCGTTTTACTAAAATTAACATATAAAACAAGCATTACTAAAGAACTTGTAAAAGTTAAATTGTATTTAATTGAATAATATCGGATATTGAAAAAATTAAGCATATAACAAAAATAATTTAATATTGTAATAAATAATATTTACATTTTCATAGAACTGTTCCTTTTTTCATAAATTAATTTAGGCGGTCTCTGATGACAGAAAGCAATAGTTATTAATCTTCAATAAATATTTCTTCTACCAAATGTTAAACTTAATTTTATCTTTTAAAATTAGTAAGTTTTTTATTTTTTAGATAAATCATTTACCGGTTAATATTTTAGTTTAATTTAATTAATTAATAATGATTAAGAAATAAAAATTTAAATATTTATAACACAAAGATTTACTTTTTACAGAGTAACGTTAGCAAACTTTTAACAATTTACCATATTAACAACAAAATCAAATGTTGCTAACTTGTTTCATGATATATAAACAAACTTATAAAAAGTAACAATCAAAATATCAGATGTGTATAAACTAAAATAAAAACGGATTATCCGAAAATAAATAAATAAAATAGAAAAATATTAAAGAATGTGAAAACATAACAAAATGGTATTATATGATGTACATTCAATTCAATTGATGCGAGATGCGATTAATACATTTCTTTGTATACTGAAAGTCTGAAGTTCTGAACAAATATTGTTTGACAGTATGTAACCACGAATCGAGGCAACGAGCTACCAATTTTTCAGACAAAAATTAATTTTAGTTTTCATATAAAAGCTAGGGGCTCTAATAAAGTACGGCAAGCTAATCAATCAATAATTAAATATTTTGTTGAGTGCAATATTTGTATGTATGTAATTGCAATCATATGTATGTAATTCTTGGGCTGAGATGAGAGTTACTTTGTTTTACTCTGTTCGAACGAAGCACATTTGCTCTTCTGCGAATTTCTGCCCATCACGTTTTCAGAATCTTTTGACATTTTTAATTTTCTATACATGTTTCTGAAATTTTCGATTCTTTTGAAGTTCTGATTTCTGAACACCTCCAAATATTTTAAAATTTGAATTTGTTTTGTGTTTGTGAAATGAAGTTGTTTGATAACTAATTTTAAATTAAATTATTGCAAAAATAATAAATACATAAAATTATTTTTATTTTAAGTTATTGAATTATTAAAAACTCAAAATACTTAATATATGTACAATAAGGTAAGTAGTAATAGTTTTAAAGTTAATGAAATCAAATTATATGATAATCTGCCTGGTAAGTACTGTAATGTACCTAAAATTTGCAAAATAATGTTTAATACGAAGTATGTATATATATGATAGACGTGCGTAATGAAAGGTGAAATGGAATCTACTCAAAATTTTAAAAAGATACAAGTTTTTGGAACACTGGGTCTTTATTTAACAGGCTTTTGAAATTTGGAACCAGATTAACAGATGCATTATTTGTTATTGGTACCTAATCATTTTCTATTCTTTTGATGGTTCGGGATAATTAAAAACTTAGAGTCCTCTATCTTTAGCATTAATTTTTTCATTTATTACTTGATTTACAAATTATTTATGTAACAATTTTACATTTATGTTATATACGTGATAGCCAGACTTACAGATGCGTAGTACGTAAAATTGATTGTGATTGACTCTATATATGAAATTTCGAAGTCCGAACCAAAAAAAAAACTATTAAGGACGTTACGTTCAAAATAAAATAATGGCTAATGACTAACGTAATTGTTCATACAAATTTAGTAAATTTCTTGCTGATAAAACTGTTTCCAGAGATTGCGTACGGAATTTAAATTTTTAAGTAAATTCTTTTATATCTTGGCTTATGTTATGAATCTAATAAGAAAACTAATGAAAAGTCTTTTTGGAGCTTAATCAACATTTATAGAAGGTTGTCTGGTTTCCAACTGGTATTGCTTATAATAAGTAATGAGTAAACAATACTGGTTTCGACATTGAATCAACTTGTAATTTATTTTCTCGATACTCTGAATCAGTATTTGAAAAATCATCGTTTGTTTCTTTATCTAATTCTAATGTTAGTTGAAGTCTTAATATAAGTTCAATGCAATTATCCTTGATATTCCAAATTTGTTTTTAAAAAAATCTATTGAAGTTACTTCAGGACCATTATTGTTAATTTTCTACAGATCATTAGATGAAGGTTTTTTTTAAAAAGAATGAACGAATGAATGTAGTATCCTAATATTTTTAGATGAACGGAAGTATTCTTTAATTTCCCTATTTTTCAAACTGGTTCTAAACTTCTCGTTGAGAACTGTAGAGCTAAACCTAAATTCTTGAAATATAGGTAGCATGGAAAAGAAAAAAGTGTTTTTGAAATCAATGCCAAAACTTATAGTAATATTTTATAGATTATTTAACACCGTTGGCTTGGTTAATTGGCAAAAGCAAGCAGTAAATTAATTTTTTTATATACTCGTATATTATTCAAATATTGTTTGATTACTTTTTTTTTATTTTTAAATAAATTTAGAAAATATCTCAGTAATTTTTTAAGCTTTTACGCTATATATATATTCATTTTTGAGTCGGCTTTTCAGACGTTCAACTGAGAACTCTAATATAAATCCACATAATGTAAAATGGCTTACAAATTACAATATTCAAATTAAAATATTTAAAAAACGAACCAATTTTCATTAATATGTAGTAGTCATTGAAATAGAAATTATTTTTTTTTTATATATTCTACAGAACACGGTTTTTAAATATTAAAAGATTTTTCATAGTTTAAAACTGCTGAAAGTTCAAATCAAAAAAATTAACAAAAAAAAATTTAAAACGTATTCTTAATAAAAATATTTAGTTTTTCATAATTTGGTAAGAATTTAATTTCTGGTTTTATAAAATTTTTGGGATTCACAAATGATCAATTGAGAAAAGGACTTAATATTAATATCCAATAATTAGTTTTGAAGTTATCACATATAAGAAAATTTATTTTTCAGTTGTGTTGTGTAACTAAACTTTAATTATTAAAGTGAAATAATTTTTTTTAGTTTTTTTAATTTTGAAAAAACGAATTAATATCGCGTTAAAAAAATAATTCAAATAACTATATTTCAAATATGTGGTATTTACCAAACTTTGTAATATTTAAAAAAAAAAAAACAGATTGCGACGCGTGCTAAAGAAACTTGAGGTTTATGAAAAAATTATAAAAAAATGAATTAGTAAAAATTGAGTGCTCCCTTTAAATTTTTATTTGTAAATAATTTATCTAAGACCTTTTCGTTAAAAATTTTATGAATTTTTGTTTATAAGTGAATATTTTATTGTTTATTTACTTGTTAGGCACTAAAAACTATGAATGTTCTGGTCCTGATGTAATATCCCCTTCCTTGTCCTCTCGATTTTGCGCAGATCTCTTCTAATTGGCGATGTGCAGTTTTTTTAAGTCTGCCGATGTCTCATCCCGCCAACGGAAGTTCGGTCTCCCTCAATGTCGCTTTCGTTGAGGTCTGGCTTCAAATATCCTCTTGACTGGAGCATCGGTTGACATTCGCTCGACGTGACCGAGCCAATGAAGGCGTCTGATTTTGACTTTCGTGACTACATCAACGTCATTATAAACAATATTTTACTATTAAATCAAAAATTTAAAAAATATTTTGGACTATGTTAAGACAATGTTTTTTTGCTTATAGGTATAATCGAAATTTCGAAAATACATTTTGAACTTCTAGATTTCGGTCTTAATTTTTACTTTGAGGACAATTAGAACTGCAAATACAGAAGACAATAATATATTAACGGTTATATCTAAAATTATATTGTAAATTCTATACTTTTAAAAATTTTCAATGTCATCTCATTTCGAAATTTTTTACTTTGAAAATTGAAAACTAGTCAAAAAAGGAAAATTTATTAATTTCCCAACATTATCTATTTGTGTTGATACTGAAAACTTCATAACCAACTGTGGAGAAATCATAAACGTTATCTCGTAAAAAAAAAAAACCAAATTCATAGAAAAAAATAAAGAAACTTTTCCCAATTACATCTCTTGAATAACCTTGTATAGGTATATAAATTTATATTATATTACTTACTCTATTAAGACCTGATAATGTAAATTAATTCCATTTACAAGAAACCAGATTTTTTTATATTGCTCATGAGCATGACCTGTACCATATTCATGACCATATTAATATGCGTCTCAATGTATTGCCGTGTTCAAATTTTTTTGTAATTACTTTGTTTTGTGTTTTTGTGATTGTTTTTTTTTTTTTTTTTTTTTTACGTCGAGAAAAAAAAAGAATGTGAAAAACAGCTGCTTTATAAAAACATATACATCCGTCCGATAACACAATAACATTTTTATTGTATACATTTGTATTCTGTACAAGATTTAATTAAGGTAAATGAATTGAATTATAAAAAATTATCATTGTGTTAAAAAAAAAAAAACTATTTTTAAATAGATGAACTTTTCATTTTAAACGTTTTCTTCAATAATTTTTTGAATTAATAACATTTTTTTTTCAATAACAATATATTGTATACGTCAATCAAGCTTATGGTGATTGTGACTTTGTGTCTCGCTGTTAATTTGGAATACAATACAATCATATAAAATGTACGCATACACAACACACTAAACAAATACATATTGAAAAATTTTAAAATAAATTTCATCAATTTAATTTTAATAAGTGAAATCAATGTGTTTTAAAATTTAAATTTAATTAATAAATGTACATAGGTATGAATGTATGTATACAATGTATTTCAGATTGTTGTAAATTTAACAATCAGATTTTGTAATTACTATAAGAGTTTTGTTTACTTAGCTTGGGAAACTCTTAGGTAAATTATAATATAATAATCTAACCAAGGTACACATTTTCAAAAACAATTCAGATAATAATACGTGATACTGCATACATACACAGTTCTTTATGAAATCGTTTAAAAACGTTTTGTTTAAAGAATATACATAAATTTTCCATAATAATTTTACACAAAATAAAAATATTCCTACCTGAAAAAATGTCTTCAATATTCAATGCAAATATAATAATGTATAAAAAGGGTACAATTTAAAAATGAATTAACAATAGCATGATTTGAAAAATTTATTTTCTCACGGTTAGAAACATTTTTTCAATGAAGGTAAAATTTTATTTATAACTTAAGATAAGTATAAAGTATCTACCGGTATATGTATGAGTAAAATTAGTAAAAATTTTAAAGGGCTAGTTAAAAAATAATTTAAAATTGACAAAATAAATTTCAAAGGTACCTATAATTTTCTTGTTCTAAATATGTGCATTCATTATTATTTAATAATAAAAATCCAGTACTAGCACTGAAGAAGTCTGCATGACGTAGACGAAATATTGGTATTTGTAAAAATAATAAATAGTGAAATTAAAAGGAAACTAGATACCTACCTACTCGTTTTTTATTACTTTCATGTACATTCATGTTAATATCTGCATATACCTCTGCATATATAAAATATATATAATTAGTATATACATAGGTATTAAAAGATAAAAATATATTTTTGTAAAACAATTTCATTAAATGAAATTACAAATTTTTAATAGGTACCTAGGTACATCAAAATTTAAGTCTGTAATTTCATTTATAGAAATATAGTTTTCGAATAAATATTAAAGGGCTCGTTTGAAAATATGTAGTTTAAGAGATTTAATATCCATTTCTAATGTTTAGTCACTAGAAACTTAATTCTAGATAGGCACATATTAGGTATTCATATTTTTTTGTAATTCGATATGGTATAATGCATACTGAGATAGAAACAATACTTGTTATTGTAAAAAAAAAAGACTGAAATATAAAATATAACAACTAAAATTAATACTGCAATATTATTTCCAAAGAAAATGAATTCTATAAACAATTTTTTAAAACTGCATAAATATACAAAGCAAGATAAGTATTTATTGTATTAAATTTCAAATAAAATGCTTTTTGTTGGGTATGTTTTTAAATGTTAAAAAAAAAACAAATAATTTTACGTGGTGTTATCAAAATTTTCGTAGAATTATCTAAATCCAAATTCTAAAAAGGAAAATTCCCGAAATTTAAACCGAACAAAATCCAAACAAACATAAAATATCACACTATTAGCGGCGCGAATATGACTTTTGAGAATTTGGAATTACGGATTTTGGGTTTTAAATTTTTGAATTTGGATTTGATCATGGATCTTATATGCACATATAAATTTCTTCTTATTAATATGAAATCACGCCGTTTGGTGGCGGATATAATATTTGTTCAGCAAATTATTCGCGGTGAAATTAATTTACCTGTTATTCGTGAACAAATGAGGTTTAGGGAAAATTTGAATAATTTAAGATCGGTCGAGCTCTTTAACATCTCACAACACTCTCTATAGACTACGGCAAATTGGAGCCAATTTCGCGTATGTTAAGAGAGACAAACTTAAGGTCTGAGCTCTTTGATACTAACGTTAACAAATTAACATTGAGCCAAACTTTACTTAAGCATGAGTAGTTCTCGTAATTAGTATGACTGATCTAGCATTCGAAAACTAACTAGGCTCAGTGTTGTTGGTATGACTTTTAAGTTTATTTTCTTTTGTTTTTAATAACTTAATTTAAATAATTTTATTTTATAGTTTAAAAGTAGAGTAGCATCATTTTACTAACACACTAACCCTTGTAAATGATGACTTTCAATTTATTGTGATGGTTCACTAAGTGAGCAACATTTACTGATGCTTGCAATTGTCTGATACAACTTTGTAATGTGAATCCATCTTAACAGGTTTAGTCTAAAAACTAGTATATCTCAAGGATACTAGGTGGCAACATTTTCAAAAACAACAGTTAATGGAGCTTCTCGTTCTTTTAACGCACCATTCCTTATAATTTAAAAGAAAATTTAATACTCTATTCATTAAAAAATGTGCTCCAAACTGTTAACATAACGATGTCACACGCAATGTAATGTAATTAAAAATACTGTTAATTCATGACTTAATTTCTTGACTCTACCGTTCTGGAATGTCCAAAGACTTTGTTTTATTCTGTGTACCTATAGCTTTGTAAAAGGCACAACATAATTTTTGTGTAGACAAATAAATTAAATCTAAATTCCCTCGTAGACTTTCTACGAAAAATTAAAGTGATTCGAACGAAAAGTTTGTGATTCTAAATTTCCTCGTAGACAATTAAATCTGCAATGACAAGCCGTTTGAATTCATTTTTCTAAGTAAAAATAAAATACTGAGTTGAACATTGTATTAACAATTTTTGAACAATATTTTAAGAAAAAAGTATTTCAAGATTAATTTTAAATAAAAAATAAACATTTCGTATAATATTTCATATTGAGTTTGATTACGACTATGTACTTCAGTTGTTTTATTTTTTTCCCTTAAAAAATTTTCGAAAAATATCAATTTAAATTTTTATAAACTTTAATATTAGTACACAAGTGAATTAATTACTAAATAATATGAAGTATTTCTTTCGTAGATTTTTGCAGTTTTCGTAATGTTAAGTCTTAATTGACAATCGCTTTTTCGTAGATTATGAGGGAATTTAGAATACGGGTGTTGGTTTTTTGAAGAAAGATGTGAAATAAAAGATTGTTCTTAAATTTTCAACTTAAAACCATATCTCCACAGCAGAAAAACCACTCCTATCGCTATCAAATAAACGTGTAATTGAGTTTTAAGACTTTATTTAAGTTTAATCTTAATCTAACAGATAAGCAACAAAATTTACTCGTATATAAAAAAGTATTAATATAAAAAGAAAGTCGTTGTCGCTATCAAGTATCCTTTATAGATATACCTAGTACTTTAGTGGTATATATGTACGTATACAACATTTGCTATAAAAATCCAGAGTTTTTAAACAACTTTTAAATAAATTATCATTTAAAATATCTTGTATCTGTAGTCACAATTGAAAGTCTGAAATGCACCAGTCATGTAAAACGAAATGAAAATATTGAAGTTTGAACAAAATATTGAAGGGAATCCCAATAAAATAAGTTAAAGTTGTTCATAACAGAAATATTGATTTGTATTTATGAACAAGTTGTTTTTAGTTGGAAAAATAGTGATTAATAGATTGTATTAATCATCATTTTATTATTAAAATATTCAAAATATATAGTACCTATGTACCTACTTGTTTTATTAATAAATCGTTTATCTCATGCAAAATCGCAAAATGATGACTGTGCTATGATTTATTTTGAAATTACTTCAATACAATTTTAACCTTGACTGTTTCTTATATACATACATACATATTACATAGGTATATGAATAAATATATGTACTTTTAAAATATTTTTCATTTTAAAGAAAACTCAAAATAGAAATTATTATTTAGTAAATTTTCTTCATTAAAAGATTTTTGGGCTGATGAAATTAAGTATAATATGCTAACTTAACATACATAACGTGTATACATATGTATGTATGTATGTATATAAAAAGACTAAGTACCTAAGTACAGGCTTAAATATTTCAAATTTCTTGAATTTGCTTTTCAAAGAAGTTTTTTAATTACCTTATTTAGAAACTAAACTTATCAGTTTTTTAATAGAATAAAATAATAATTAAATATTTGATTTAAAATTTATGTAATGAAGATTTACGGGGGGATTTTTTGTTAAAGATTTTTTACCCCTTTTTTTTTTTGGTTCGTCATTGCAAATTCTATGTATAAGTGAGTTATGACCTCAAAATGCAGACGTCAATAGTATCTATATATAATATAGTATCTATAGTATATTTGTGTACTCAGATAACAGTAACTAACTCAATCTACAAATATTATTTTTGTTTTTCATTTGTGTTACAAAAATTTTCAAGTATATATTTGTAGATACTTAGGTATAAATTACATACATACAAAAAATTTTCAAAAGATTGCCAAGATATCTCCCTAGTTTACTTTTGTTATAAAATTATATTTAATTTTCATATTTATTCCCATAACTGGTTTTTTATGAAACGATTATAATTTTCTTTGTTTTTAAATCTTTATTAATAAAATATAAAAAAGTTTCTCTATACAAAGAAAATATGAACTTAATTCAAAAAATATAAATTCATATCGTTGTGTAGATTGGCATTGTACATTTGGAACCTATATATGTATGTATGCATGTACATACTCAGTTTTTTCCAATTATTTAAAAAAAGCCATTGAACCGAAACATGCGCGTTGTAATACCTTTTTTTTTTAATAAAGAAAATAATAGAAAATGCCCGACTTGTTAGGGAATATACATATGTATATTGTACCCATTTAAATACATATGTATTATGTACATATATAGGTACAATTGTACCTTTGTATGTTAGATACAAAATGTATAATATAAGAAAGACAACAAAAAAATTCCATAATATTTTTTCAAGGGGTTTACCTAAAAACTAAAAGGAAAGATCCAGAAACGAACATATGAATACAAGTCAATTGATTTTCTTTTAGCCATTTTACAGTTTTGTCAATTTTATTTGTATAGATGTGTGTGTGGAGCTGCGTTATAAAAGCATATAAATGCAGACAAAATGTATAAGCAAATGCTAGCATGCAAGCTACATTTGATATAGGTTAGGTAAATTTGTATAATATAAAAATATTATGAATGTATTGTACTATAGATACACATTTTTTTGTATGCACAGCACAGCGCATATGCATATTGTATTGCATTTAGCCATCATCTTCATTTTTCAATAGAAAAAAACAAGAAACTGAATATGAATTCGTTAAAATATTTTTTTTTTTTTTTTTTTTTGAATGTGTGCTGCGCATATTTTTTACCTTCAGAATGTCGTTATTTTTAATCTAATTATGTTTATGTATGTATATAACTATAAATGCTAACATATACATAATTATAATGATTTAAAAATTAAGATGAAATCTGGCAATAAAACGTTTTTATAAATTTATAATTATAATCTTACATACAATTTTACATATATTTTTTGTATTTTCATCAAAGAAAAAATATTTTACATACAATATATTATACATACATCCATGTATTATGTATATCTATATATATAAAGTTTATCGTATTTTTATTAGTAGTGGTTATATTGCGGAAGTTTTCATTGTTCTTCTATATCTATAATAACTGAATTTATTTTTTTTTTTTATAAGTACATATTTTACACATTTACATTTATAACTTACCTACTTTATTTTAAAATTTATATTTTGTTAAGAAAATCTATACCTATTTTCAAATTTTTTCCGAAATTTTTTTAAAAATTAATTTTGTTTACCTACAAATTCTTAAAGATTTTTTTTAATTTCAATTTAAAAGTTTTATATCTACAATTTTTTAAAAAGGTAGGTATAGGTACAATAATAAATCTGTAGTTTAATAATTTAATAGAAAACATTACTAACTTTGATAATTTTATAAAGATTTTCAAAATCTATTAATTTCGTGAAGATTAAGGCTTCTTAAATTTTAATTAAACTAATTGTAAATATGGCGTCAAACTTCTTCGAACTTCTTATTTCAAAGAATTTCTATTTAGATATTTTGTATTTATGTAGTCTAATAATTTTATAATCTGTAGTCTAATGATTTTATAATTAGTTTTAAAACTTTTCTAAAGGTTTTCTAAATCTATTAATTTCGTGAAGATTAAAGCTTCTCAATTTTAATTAAACTAATTGTAAATATGGCGTCAAACTTCTTCGAACTTCTAAATTTGAAGAATTTCTATTTAGATATTCTGTATTTTTCTGTAGTTTAATAATTTTATAATTAGATTTAAACTTATCTAATCTTGATAATGTTATAAAGATCTTATAAATCTATTTATTTATTAAAGTTTCATACTTAATTTAATTCTTCTAATATTGCGTCATTCTTTTTTCGAACTTCTAGAATTTTTGGTAAGTGAATTTAAAGTATTATTTAGTTCTGATCCGGTTTGCTATAAAATTATTATATTGATTCGATTTGCTTTAAAATTCTAAAAGTTCGTAGAAAAATTCAAGGTAGAAGAGAAAAACTCTTGAACTTCTACTTTGGAATTTTCTTCAAACATCTAGAATTTCTGCGAAGGCAATTTTAAGGCCATATATTTAGATCCATAACACAAGCGGAGTCGTTTTCAGTTATGCCTATTTATAGAATTTAAAAAAGTGGATGCGTACATTCCCTATAGAATCTGGGTCCATACTTTTTACATTTTTTTTTTTTTCAGGAATCGGATGTTTTTAATCTTATTGAATTTGGAAAATATTTGCAGACATCAAGCCTTGATATTTAGGCTTCTTGAAAGTTGCAAGTCTTTAAAAAATTTCGATGATTTGTAAAAGAAGAGTTTATTAAAAAAGAAATTATTTAGAATCATTCAACCTACATTGTGTACCACACCACCTATACAAATCTTGTTTTGATTTGTTTTATTAGGACAAAAATTAAGAATCTGAAGGTTTATTTTGACCTTGATTTAAAATATTATAAATTATTTATTTTTTTTTTTTTTTTAATAATTTTTAGTAACAAAAAAATTACGTTTAAAAAAATTAGTTTTCTTTTTCTGAATTATTTTTTATTATTGCCACATTTTTTTTAATTAGCAATCTACACAAATATTTTTCTGACATAAACAAAATGACTAAGAAAACAACTTACTTCTACTAGTATAAACAACAATGGGAATTTAATAAAACCATAGATGAGTTTCTGACAAAATTTTTTAATACATATTAATTTTAATTCAAATATATTTAAATTATATTCTAGTTGAACTGCGTGTGGAAATAATTTACTTAAATTTCTTTGAAAGTATGTATTAAGAATTTACATATTGAAATTAATTATTTTTTTAAATATGAATCTTTGAATGACGTCTAGAGGTTGTTGTTTATTGTTTTTAATATTTTAAAAGCCTTTGATCTTGATCTTATTCTTCTAAGTAAATGTCTAACATTTGATTTTAAGAGCTTTTTACTTATGCAATGTTTATCAGCGAGCAGCTTTCTTCTGCTTTCGATGCAAGCCATAGTACTCCAATTCTAAATGGCATCCTTAAAAAGTTTTCAAAAAAATGTGTTCAACTTCGACCTAAAAAAAAATAATACCTGATTGGGCAAATTATCTTTAATCTATCCGAAATTTGCAATTTCATGGAGATACATATGTATAATTCATTTGAAATTTTAAATAAATTAAAATGCAGTTAAAGTAAAAATAAATTAAAAAAAAAAATAAATATTTGAAACTAAAGTAAGCAGATTTAAATTACTCTGAGAACTAACTCTTCAATATCGAAATTGAAATTAAAATACAACGACTTCAATATAGGTAATTAAAAAAAATAATGCCTCTTATAGCATCAAATAATTTGTTAAAATTTTTTTTGGTGCAATGGTAAAAGTCTAGTTAATAAAGGTCTTCCCGCTTTATTGCAGTTTTATTTACAAGAAGAGATAGATTTTATGAGCTTGAAACTTTGTTACTTTCGATCTAAAAAGCCTTTTTATCTTATTTCCTTTAGAACCTTCATGTTTTTTTTCCAGAAGTTCCAATGTCTAGAAAGCTTAAATCCCATTTAAGTGTGATATGAAAACATTTTTCAGAACTTCATTAAGTTACCTCAGGAAAATTCAAAATCACAACCTTTATACTGAGTTCTGGTCAATATGACCTTGAAGGAAATAAGTAATGACATGACACTGAAATCAATATTTTCGAGAGGATTAATCTTAAGATATTTCAAACTGGTAGTGAATATTCATTTGAAAAATCGTAAAAATCCACTAAAAAGTCTAAGTTTACAATTTTAAGAGCGTTTTGTTAATTAGGCTCTTGGAAATACATATGTATATGTACATATTATTGATTATATTATAAATAAATAAATTTATACTTAGGGGACTAACAAAAACTGCCTTAATATCGATTTAAATTCTATACAATTTTTTAATATAATTTTATTAAAAAAAAAAAAAAAAATGAAAAAAATTAAAGAAACTAAATAATAAAATTGCTTTTACGTTTTAAATTTCGTATCTATTCAAATACACTAATACAAGAAAATATTAAGGTAATAAAAAAAAAATGTACTTTTATCCTGTATTTTATACGTTTATGTATAATGTCCTTTAAATCCTACAGATAAAAATAGAATATATAATTTTTACACACACCATCTTACAGAATCCTTTACATAAGGATTTCTATTATTTTGCTGCATCCTAAATCGATAAAATCTAGATTTTTCATGTATACTACTTTCTTGTATATGGCGTATGAATACAATTTAGTGGTGGGGATGATATTATAAATACGCTGTTGTTTCTGAAAATATCACAGTTGAGAAAAGGTTTTCATTCGGATTGTTTGTTTTTTTTGGAATTGTCTTGCAATTTGCTGTAATTAAAAAGTTAATTATATAATTTGGAAAATTAATGAAAAAATTAAATTAAATAAAGACATTGTGAAAAATATAAAAGTGAATACTGATTAAAATAAAGAACGATTGCAATACAGGTGTGTTTAATGGAAAAAAAAAAAATATAGTATTTAAAATTCTATATAAAAGTTTTTAAAATAAAAATTGGAAAAAAAATAGTAATATCTAGTTCTATTCAGAAAAAAATTAATTATAATTTTAAGCCTATTACATAATTAAAATATTTGTAATAGCAAATAAAATTATAAAGAGGTTTAATTTTTTATATTCAATTTCAAAAAAAAAAAATTAATTTGCAAAAGCATTTATTTTTCGTATTAAATCAAAATGGCTGCTTTCCTTGATGATACATATATTTCGGACGATAATAAACCCCAAACACTTTGTGATTGGGTAAAAAATTTCCGTATTAAAAAAATTCAAATGAAAAGAAAATATCGTCATGGCAGTAATTTGCGTGTTTGTGCCATGTTAACAACAGCACTTAATAGTGCTGAACAAGAATTAAAAAGAAAGCAACAAGACCGATTTAATAAATGGGCTGAAATGCAATCCAAATTTGGCTATTATAATTATAATAATAATAATATGAATACAAATTATAATAGTAATATAAATAATAGCAATAATTTATATTATAATTACAATAATTCTTCATGCGCTAGTGAAATTCGATCTGCTTATTCATATTATAATAGTCAAAGTAATAGTAATAATAATATTAATAATTGTAATTCTGTAACAAATACTGAAGATGATTTACTACAGCAGCAACACCGTGATAGTATTAATGATTTATGGAAATCTGAATTAAGTGGATTAGATCAATTTATGAAAAATATGAGCAGTAGTTGTAGCGTTATTAATTAATGAAAATTAAGATTTATTTAGAAAAATGAAATTAATATAAAATGAACATATTTATAGTTTACACAAAATACAATAATTTAAAAACTGTTTTAAAATTTAAAAATGTAGTTAAATTTGAAAAGATTTGTAAATTTTTACGTATATATGTAATGAAAGAGATTTTTTTTTTTACCTAAGCTTTACAACACCTAGAAAAAATAGTTTAATTTTTAATATTGTGATATATTCGTTATTATGATAGTTTTTCATTTACAGTTACAAAACAATAAATGTGAAGAAGAATGATGACCTCTTTCTCGACCGGACCCGGGCTTAAGAGCTTGGCAGTGTCGTCAAAATCAGTAAAAAGTTCGTTAATTTCATTTAAAAAAGTAGAAAAAAGTCGTAATATAGCTAAGTACAATTGAAATATTGTTGAATATATAATACATTCATATATAATATAAATTTTAAATTTAGTTTATTTTGCAGCTTGAAAATTTTCAAATTAATTTCAAAAAAAATAATAAAATAATTAATATCGTGTGTATATGTGTGTGTGCGCGTACTTTCTCTTTTCAAACAAAAAAAAATGACTGTCGTATATATACACGGACACACGGTTTTCACGATACACACACACACTAAACACAAACTTGTGTTTGTGCGCATGTGAAATTACTCATATTGAATTTTCACTTTTTTAATTAAACGTTTTGGTTTTAATTTTAAAATATCCTGTTATAAGTATATTTAAATTTAAAACTCAATTTTAAACGAGGAATTTTTAAATTTTAAGCTGCTCAATAATTTTAAATTATTTTAGAAAATTAATTTAAAATTTCAATTTTTTGGTTCATATTGAATCGTTACAAATTGAAAAAATAAAAACTCAAATATTGTATATTTAAAATCAAAAATTTTGACAAAATAAATATTTATTATTTTAAAAAGAAAAGAAATTGAAATTGTACTTGTTTAATTGACATTTTATAATATTTTTTTTTTAGCAATTTTATTCCATATTTTAAATAAGAATTTCTATTTTTACAGCTAATAGAATTATCATAAAACTTAAAAATCTAAACAACACAGCCACTTCATATTTAAATATCGTTCATAATAATGATAGAAGAACTAAAACTAAGAAGAATACTAATTACTCAAATTTGTTTAAGAAAGGGAGCTAATTTTTAATTGCTAACATTTTGGAAAACATATCAATTTTTTGTAATCACGATCCATATGTACATGTTCAAAAAAGTCATTCATCACAACCAGATTCTGTAAACATCGGTTTCGAGTTAAAGCTACGATTGAAAGGTGCGCTTCACTTTCCTTAATAATCCAGAGATAACAAGGATATGCTGAAAGGTGTACTTTCGACAAAAGCTTGTTAAGGACTCGAAGGGACAGTGGTTTGCACAAAGAATCGTAGAAATCGGTCGTTTGTTTCTTTACAACTCTCATCTTAAAGGATGACTATCTATAAAAAAAAAGGATTTTGTTATATTTTAAATAACTTAACATACATACATACTTTTCTCTACTCCTCTTTAACAAGGGAGTATAACGACTGAAATTCGTTTATTTTTACAGATTTTAAAGTGATTTTGAATGCACATGGTGATTAACTAACTTTTGGGCAGCGAGTTACTAAAACAACAAAATTTATATGGCCATTTCCTTTTTACCAAGGGATTTTCTGGTGTGAGCATAAATCTTAAAGACGGTCTTTTAAAGTTAAGCTGATAGCAATTATAAGATTGTAGACAGTTCAATAGTCAAAACCGAATCTACAAGAAACTACAAAGTTTTATATTGGTGTTTACGTGAGATTGCTCTTTTCTATTTTTTTTTTTATTTTATTTTCCTGAATATTGTTACCTGTATCTTGAATTATTGGGATCTGAAAAGTTGGATCCCGGATTATTACTTTACCAGTAGTGTTTATTTTCAAGGTTATAGGACAGTAATCAACATACTAGACAGTTTTAACTGCACATGCGTAGGAAAACAGTGTATAATTCTCCTGGAAAGTTATTACAGTTTAGTTCATTGGTATTTGTGTAATTCATCACTTCGGTTGATTGGCTAATTTATATTTTTGGATATCAATTATCAACTATTGTTGATAGCAGATTTAGAACATTTGTAAGTTCAATGTACGATATATGACCGCTAACTCCATTTTTTAGGTTGATTAGAGATTCTATGTCATTGAGAATCTTGTAACTAAATAGATGTACTACTTTTTTTTGTTGGTGCCAGTCTTATACGAATGGTTCCAGAGTTTAGAACTTCCAAAAAATCTTAACGATATACATAAAAATGTAAGATGTAAAAATATTTTCTCCACTAAAAATATCTTTTAGAAAAAGGATCGGTTCAAAATAACACAATATTCCTCAAACTCAATCATAAGGATAGATTCGTATTGCATAATACTACATTTGGATCCATCATCATCCGTAGGATAATGGATACAATAAAATATACTGAAGGTATTGAGCCAAAATTTCTATTCGCATCCTGGAAAATTAGTTGATCAGGCCAATGAGTTAACAGAAGAAATTCAACGTAACCAATTTCTGCAAAAGAATGTATAGCAATTATTTCCATTCAACATTTGCTTTAAGTTGGAGAGGAAATTTTACCACCAATGGTGTTGTTAGACTTTGTTAGTTAATCGAGCGATCTGATCTGGAAAATGGCCGTAAGCCTTCAAAAATTTCCTTTAATTGACTACATTTTAGGTTTTCAAAAGAAAATATAGAACGAGAACTGTACCGGTTAAAAACTGTTTGAAACCATCATTATGAAGATTCGATATATGTACTCGACTATCAAACGTAACTCAGGCAACTTAACATCTGACTCTGTAAGAAAATTTCACTTCTTTTTTTCAATTCAGATATGTTTTATAGGAAATTCATAGTTCACATTGAAAAGGGTTATTATGAAAAAGCTGAAATTTCGTGGGGTTATCCACCCATTAAAACTTGTCGTGTAAGTTTTCCATATTACATTAACAGCTAACAATATATTTTAGCTAGCTAGAAATTCGTGATCTATTTATAACATTACCGGAAGCAGCCCGAGAATTCGATTTATGTTAAATGAAGAAATTTTTTACTGTAATACTGTTGCATTGTAATTCTGCATGTAGCTTGAAAAACGAATGTCTGTGAGAAAACAGAAAAAAAAAATGTTTTGTTGTGTTTTTCCAGCCTGATTCATCAAATTGCATATTTGAAGTGTATTTAAAAAAAAAATTGCATCATCCGAGTATTTCATTTGAGATAAAATTGTAAGAAGTAATTAGCATGCTATATTTTATATATATATTTCGTAAATATTGGAATTTTTTTTTAACATTATATAAATGCAGTTGAAACTGCACATTTTTAAATAAATACGAGTTGTTCATATTGCAGACTAGAGACAGAATAAATAGCTTATATAGCTTTTAGAATTCGCCTAATTTTTTCATCTTTTTTAAAATCAAGAAATATACACATTAAGCAAGCATATAAATTTTTACACAAAGAAAAAGCGTAGTTGCAAACTTTTGTTTACTTAACTGAAAACAGCAAAACTGTAAGTTAATATTTTTAAAGCTACAAAAAATTAATTTTAGGATAACTTTTCAAAAACAACTGAACAAAAAAAAAATGCAGGACAGGAGAATTTATCTAATATATATATAATTTTAAAATATTTTATAATCCAACTTTAAGAAGCTTTTGAAGATTAAGAAAAAATTTGATTTGCTAATTTTTTTACTAAAATATTAATCTTATTTTAAAAAGCAGTTTAATGAATATAATGAACGAAGATAGATGATTTGTTGCACGCCTTGGCTGATTATTTAAATTTATATTTAATTTTATTTTGCAGTTGGAAGCTGCTTTAATTATTAATATAACGAAACAAATTTTCCAAATAGTTTTTCTTATAGTTTTGTATGTACTTCCCTTATGCCAAAATATATATGAATACATGTTTTTAACCAGATGTATTGGAGAATTGAAATTGATTATTTATCAACAAGTTCCAGCCCAGAACATTATTTTTAGGGTAATAATATTAAATTTTAAAAGGAGATTCGTTATTAATAATACTAAATTTTGTATAAACATGAGAAATTTAATTTCTTTTTGTATAATTAACTAAACTTTTATCTAAAGTCGTTTCAAAACTTAGAATTGAATTTTGGTGAGACAGCAAACACATCAGTTTAAAATCTTTAATGTGAATGTTTCAAAATAGTGGAAATGAAACCCATTTGTTCGGAGATAAAATCAAGTAATCATTGTATAACTAATTATTTGATAAGATATGCAAATATTAAAACGTAGAAGTATTTTTAAAAGCAGTTGAAAGATGCTGCTGAGATTTTAACCGAAAATGATTGTATTTTTCAGAAAATATCGAAGCCACAAATTCTTTTCCTTCAAAATTTTTGTTACAGTTTTAATGAGTCTACAAAAATATTAGTCCAATAGGCGTTTGGGGAAACTAGTTGCTAAAACGAAGTCACTTGATTAGCATTCAATGATTTTATTGTTATATGGACGAACATGTAAATTTAACTATTAAATAAATTAACAACATAACTTTTTTCTTTAGCAAAAAGAAACTACAACATTTTCAAATATTAAAAGAATGCAGACAAATTAAACTATAAATACCTTAAATTTTGCTCTTTAAAACTTATATTTTAGTGCACTTTATTACGTTGATTATTAATGAAATTACTATTAGCACTACTAACATCTATAAAAACAAAATACAGCTATAATATAAAAACGTTCGAAATTAAACATGTATGTACGTAGAATGTAGGATTTCAACTAGTTGTAATGTAATTATTTTACATATCTAAAAGTAAGTTGATTTTGAAATTTTCTCGTCAAAGAAAGTTTTTTTTTTTTTTTTTTCAGTCAAATTTTTCTTTGTTTCTTTTTCTTTCGATTTCCATATGCTTTTGTTTTTATTTTATTTTTTAATTTTGATTCGATTGTTCAAATTACCTTCCGATATCACTTATCACAATAAAAAGGGAATCAATGCAGAGTGTATGGCAAGCAAAAAAAAATGCAAAAATGAAAAAAAATTAAAGGGAATCAATATTGTAATTATATAAAAAATCATCAGTTTGAAATTATCTGTATTTGTAAACATCGGTTTCGTAAGTGTATATTTTTTTTTTTAATTTTACAACGTTGGAAATTTTCTTTTCAGACTTGGTTTTATTCTTTTTACTCATTTATATTTAGTAACTTAATAATATTGTTTTTTCAGTATGTTAATTAGTTTTTAATAATCTAATAATTTTTATGGCAAAATATTGAATTTTTAATGTGAAATATTTATTTTAATAAATATAAATAAAAATATATTTTATATTCTAAAATACAACCAGTGTCCTAACAAAAAAGAAATTGTGTTAAAAATATGAATTTTAATTCTTTAATTAATTTATAATTAAATTTCAATTTACAAAAAATAGAATATACAAGTAATACTAAAAAATATATTCAAATTATCTAGTTCGTTTAACATATTAATTTTCCAATAGCATATTATTTATAAAAGTAGTGAAACGTTAATTTTTCTAAAAAAAAAATTTAATTCTGGTGGGTTCTGCTATTACATATTTATGTATATTATTTTAAAATTAACAAATTCAAAAAAAAAATTGTGTAAAATAGCGCACTAAAATATCTTATATAATTTAAAAAAAAAAAATTTCTAATTTCTAATTATCTAAAATAAATATTTTAATTCTAAAAAGTTTATATTTGTTAATTTGAAAATGCAATTTGTTATGTGGAAAAATTTAATCTATGTGAAAATTTTTATTTTACTAAATTTGTTGTTATTTTCTATATTTTAATGTGCTTATTAATTTATAATAATACAAAAATTTTTACTTCATTTAAATTATTCAAATATAATATATTGTGCTTCCTTTTATTTAAATATTTTTTAATCTTCAAAATTATATTATTTAAACAAAAGTGAATATTGCTTATTTGTAAAAATTGAAAATTATTATTAATTTTTGAAAAATGTTTTTCATTAAATGAAAGTTTATTACTTATTTGTATAATTGTGGTCCCATTAAAATAATTTAAAAATTAAAATCATGTTTTATAGTTAAAAAAATCATATATTTATATAGATAAAAATTTGTCTAAATAAAAAAAAAAAATTTATCAAAATATAATTTATATACATAGTGGTGTTATATATAATGTTAACAAAAACTACATGGTTATAATATTTAAATTAAAATATTTTCAAAAAAGAGTGTAATATTCTTTATAATTGCTAATCATTATAGTAAATGCATTTAAAATTGCAAAAAAATATATGAAAATTCTTTCATAAATACATACATATAATACATATAAATATTTATTATATTCACATGAAAATTAGCTTGCTTTACTTTTTGACACTGGTTGATAGTTTAATAATTGAATTTTATAATTCAAGTTAATATAATTACACATAATTTATGTCTTTAATATAAAAAACAAAATATTTTCTCAGTGAAATCTGTTTATATATAACTATATTACATAATATTTTTTATAATAATTATTTTTACTATATTGAGTAATTTTTTTTTTTTTTTGGTTATATGGAAAATAATTTAATACTAATTTCATTCATATAAATAGAAAGCAATTCCTTTTTGTGTATTTTCATATTTTATGATTGTTTGTAATTTACAACTTTTATTTTTATATTCAAAAAGTATTATAATTCAACTTATTATTATTCATCAAGTTATTAAATATTAATTATCTTATAAATAATATACTGAAAAAAAGAATATCATACAAAACGTATATTTAAACATGTATATTTTAGATTAAAAATGCATTTAATTCTTTTTTTTTAATTAATTTTGTATAAAATAATTAGTAATTTTAACTATTCAGCTTAAAAATATTTTACTACTTTGCGTAACTACTCTTCTCAGCGTCATGTTGATTTTTTTTTTTACTTTTATATTATATGGGTTTCATTATTTATCACCATTGTTATAATTACTACTAGAAAACAACAACAATAATCAACATCAACTATAACTAAGAGATTTATTTGTGCAAAATAAGTAATTGTTTATGTATTTTACACCTTAATATAATTGCAAAGCTTATATATATAATTACATATTATAAATATAAAAAATCAATTTTAAAAATAATTTTAGTTAAAACTACTTCTAGAAAAAAAACGCATGTTATTAAAAAAAAAAAAAAAAAAAAAAATCCGGACGGATTTAAGTAATACTTGCAAGAAAAATGTGTTGGTAATATTTTTTTAATTTTTTTTAATATCCTAACCAATATATTATTTAAATTTTTATCGTTTTTTTGTTTCTTTTTTTTTAATATACTTGTACTTTTCTAGTTTTAAATATTAATTATATTTATATATAATTATTTATTATTTATATAAAAAAAAAACAAATTTTTTATTCTTTTTGTATAATCAATTATTTTTGATGTTCTGTTTTGTTTTTTTTTGTTTGTTGCATAATTTCATAATTTTGTTTATACAATTTTTAAAAATGTTTTTCCTACAAAGAGTTTTTAAATATTTTTAGATGCTTACACATTATATATAAAGTAATAATAGATTGATACAATGGTAACTAAAAAAATGTTAATAGTTGTTGAGGGTTATGTTAAACTAAATAAAGATCTTACTAAATTGAACAAAACAAGGAAAAAAATGCTTGCAAAAGAAATTCTATATAAAAACTAAGTACCTACCATTGTTTTTGTAATTATTTCTCATTTTTTATATAAATGCAATTTCAATATTAATAAAATAATTTAATGGCGAATTCTTCTCTAGTCTTAAAATCAAGAAAAAAACAATGCAACTGCAATATTACTATTATAAAAATATTTTTATTTGTCTTATATATATTTATGTAGTTTAGTTATTTGTCTTTATATATATATATATAAATTTGTAGTCAAAAAAAAAAAAAAAAACTATACTTTACATTTAAATTTTGTATATCAATTTATTTTTGAGAAATTTTCAATTTTTATATATAAAAATTATATTATTATTTCATGGCAGTGTCCGCAAATTATTTCTTTCAAAATAATTGTATTTTTACATTGTAAAAACTTAATCTCTGTAAATTTTGTATGAAAAAACGGATAAGAAAAAGAAAAAAAAAAAAAAAAATAAAAAGAAAAAAAAAATATTAAAAAGAAAATTAAAAAAAAATATTTAAAAATATTTCAAAAAAAATTTAAAAAAAATAATAAAAAATTAAAAAAAATAAAGAAATAAAAGGAAAAGAAAAAAAAAAAAAAGAAAAGAAAAAAAAAAAAAGAAAAAAAAAGAAAAAAAAAAGAATTAAAAAAAAAATAAAAAAAAATTATTCTTATTCAACAATTTATTTTTTTAAATTTGGTTATTTTTTTCAAAATTTTTCTTTAAATTCTTTTTAATTAATTTATTCTTATTTATTCTTAATAATTTCATGATTTTCTTTAATTTTGTTAAAAAAAGCTACCAAAAAATAAAAATGTAAAATAAAATTTATAAAACGAATAAAAAAAATATGTACATTCAAATTTGTTGGATACTGCCAATTACAAAAAAACTCAAATTTCAATATCTAAACAATTTCGTTTCAAATATTTTTCAATCAAATGTTAACTTAAAACAATGTAATTGTATAGTTTTAAAATTTCTAAAGATTAAGTTTCAACCTCAAAAATTAGGATTCCTGATTTAATGCAGATTTATCATTTCTTTGTTTCCAATTCTGTGTGATGATCGAAAAATTTAATGGATTGCAAGAATTCAGCCTCTGCTTGCTTTGATTTGTGTGAATGATGGTCAGCTTCAAAGTTTGTTATAAACACTTCAATAAACCTTTATCCAAAATCTACATACAACATAAAACGGTTTTTGTTAATATATCAACATACAACATTTCGAGTTATCAAAATCATCAATTAAATATTTAATGGCAACCCTAAACATTTTTTTAACTCAACTTTCAACTTTGTACCAACATAGTGTTATAGTTTATCAAAATATGCAACATTTAGTTATCAATATCATCAGTAAATTTTTAATGGCAACCCTAAAACATTTTTCTAATTCAACTTTCAACTTAACAACATACAGTCAACTTATTTGGCAAATCATCTAGTAAAAAACAAATAGTTAGTGTCAACTATCAACCAAATACTATAAAAAATCTACATTTCTCAATCAACTTTGGAACAAAACAAATATTATTTTTAAATAGGATTTGTGCTAGCAGAATAAGAAGTTCTATAGCAACAAATAATTGGAATTTTATTTTGGGTCAAAAACTTTTAGAAAATATTTCGTTGCAGTAACATAAAAATCAACAATGATTTTGTTCATGTTTTAAGCTGAAGTTATTTCTTTTTTTGTTCTTTTGAATGATTGAGCCCTGATTCATTCAAACTTATCATGCAAAATATCCAAAGTCTTTAAAACATTATTAAGAATTTTGGTAAATTTTTTACATTTAAACATAATTAGATTTAAAGTATATTACAGTTAAATCAATAATGGGTGTTGAGTGGCCTTAGTTTAATGATGAACTTATCTTGGCAACTGATGTAAACTTGACAATCATACAAAAGTACAATATGTTCATACACGGGGTTTGATAGATGTAAAAGATAGGTCTTGTGGCAGCGAAATTATTCAACCATTATTGAATTAAAATCAATGATTCTGTGTCGTGTCTTTAGTTATGGACTATGTGTCATAAAAATTGGAGTAAATTTGACAAACACACAAAAGTACAATAACATCATATACGGGGTTAAATAGTAGATGTAGGAGATAGGTCTTGTAGCAGCGAAATTATTCAACCATAGTCAATTATTCAAAATCAATTACTCTGTGTTGTGTGGTTAGTCAATGAAGAGCTATATTTGTCATAACAACTGAAGTAAACTTGACAGGCACACAAAAACAGTATACATCATATAAGGGTTTAATAGATGTAGGACATAGGTTTTGTAGCGGTGAAATTATTCAACCACGAATCGTTAATTAAAATACAAGATTTTTATTTATCATCAGTCAAGAGTAACATTTTGTTGTATTATATTTATCAATAATTTCTATAATCGGAGAAAAAGAGGGCGAATAAATTTGTAGTTAACCAGAGGCAACCAGTAAATTAAATCTTCAAACCTAAAAAATGTTTGGATATTTAACTGTCCTAATATAAGTATCAACAGATTCTCAGTGTGGGAAATATTTTAAGAAAATTCTTATCCAACAACAATACCAGTTAAATGATTTGGTAATTTTTCTATCACCATTCATTTAAAAGTCAATGAAAGGAAGTGGAAGAGAATTTACAATCTGATCTAAATTAAATTTTACATTTGTTTCGGAACAAAATAGAGCTCTGGTTTTTGAAAGTTAGCTTAATCAATTTATTCACGTTTGTCTGACGGAAAATTCTCTGGACTTGTAAATTTGTATTACCGTTATTTACTTATGAAACAACATTTATTGAAGATCTTAATATTTAAATTAACACTTTCGATGTTAACAGTACGGCGGATTTAACACATTTTCAAAGGGAAATGATGCGAACATCATTGCAATAACCATATTGATTTAAATTTATATTCATATCTTGTCTATAATGTATGCCAATTCTTTCTCCGGAGAGAAAGTCAGTTCTTTCAGTTACCAAAAGTCTGAATTTTATTAAACTTTATGGGGAAAAAAAACAAGATGTGTGTTGCAAACGAAATTAAATTCATTAAATTTGTATTAAAAAACGTACATTTTCAATGATAAAAAGTTTTGCACCATCGAGTAGTATAAAGTGTCTGGAAAATTTCTTATAAGCATCAAGGCATCTGTTGGATGTTTAACTTCCAATATTTATCACAACTTTAAAGTAAAAACAATATATTTCGGAATCAGCATCAGTCTAAAGAAACTTGGTAGTTTTGTCTAAAATGTTCATTACGGAGTTGACTGCGGCGTTGGACTTTAATTTGGAGTTTCTTGGCATTGACTGCGGCGTGGGACACAAATGGTGGCAATGACTGCAGCGTGGGACACAAATGGTGGCAATGACTGCAGCGTGGGACACAAATGGTGGCAATGACTGCAGCGTGGGACACAAATGGTGGCAATGACTGCGGCGTGGGACACAAATGGTGGCAATGACTGCGGCGGTGGATAACCAAATCGTTAAACAATCGACATTTCCACCCTTTAAAACGTATCAAAACAATTAAGATATCAGTCATGATCCTCGTGTTTGGGTTCCAGTTTTTACATTGTACATTATACAATTTCATGAAAAAAAGTATTAAAACAACAATTTTGAAGTCAAAGTGGGAGAATTTATCAAGAACTAGTACAAGGGTGGCGAATTAGCTACACAATTCAAACCAGCAAATTAATGTCGATTACTAGTAAATAAAAATATTAAGACTGCGGCGTTGGGCTTCATTAATGACTGCGACGTTGGACCACAACAATGACTGCGGCGTTGGACCACATCAATGACTGCAGCGCAGGTCAACATCAATGTCGGCGGGGTCATCAATGTCAATTTCGTTGGGATTAAACAAAATGAATGATTGAACATCATCGACTGCGGCGTTGGACGACTTCATTGACTGCAGCGTTGGACGACTTCATTGACTGCAGCGTTGGACGACTTCATTGACTGCAGCGTTGGACGACTTCACTGATTGCAGCGTTGGACGACTTCAACGACAGCGGTGTTGGACGACATCAATGACTGCGGCGATGGACGACATCAATGACTGCGACGTTGGACGACATCAATGACTGCGACGGCGTTGGATTGCATCAATGATTGCGGCGTTGGACGACATCAATGATTGCGGCGTTGGACGGCGTTAGGTAACAGCGAAGGCACTATTTGATTTAAAAAGGCTGCGATGTTGATTAGCATAAAATGGCTTGGAGTGATACAATGACTGTTGTGTTAAATCAAAAATGACTGCGAGGTAGGACAAGCAATATTGACTGCGGCGTTGGACCAGCAATAATGACTGCGGCGTTGGACAAGCAATATTGACTGCGGCGATGGACCTGCAATAATGACTGCGACGTTGGATCACACAAAATTACGACCGCGTTTTACTATGACTGATGTTAAACCGGAAGCCGGTGCCGGAACTGACTATGCTTAGACATCATATGTTTGCTTTAGCTCAATTTGTATTCTCATGTGGTTGACAATCATTATACTAACCAGGAAAAATGAGTGCGGCGTTGGACTACGAAACAATTTACTTAAACTTTTACCATATAAAAAATTTCCAAAACTTTCGAATGTTCAACACCTAGTTAAAATAATTACATTCCGAAAGTTAAAAAAAATATAAATAATTGCGATGTAAAAGAAACTGTGACTGCGGCGTGGGATTATAAAAATGTGAAATTGTTATTCAAGGAAGGATGAAACTATCGTTACATCGCCCGCGAAGTTTAAATATTATAAATTTTATACCGAAGTTTAAGGTTTTACATGCTGATAAATATACCTTCAAAAGTTTTTATAGTAAGGGGAGTTAATTTCTATTACATATTTTATATCTATAAAGGGCATCAACACTTTGATCAACTTATTTTTAAACAAGCTTGGTTATTCTTCGTATATACATCTTACGAAATCTTACCTCAGGTTCTGTTAAACATTATTTAACTTTAATCAAAAATACATCGTATCAAGATTGCAGAGGGAATATATCTAGAAACGGGAATTATTACATCTATTTGTCTTTTGCCAGTATCAATTCAATTAAATATTGTTTCAATCAGAAAATATAAAAGGGAAAATTTTTTTATTGTAAGTAATTTTATTTACCAAAAACCAAAAAAAAAAAATTAAATTTGTTTGTTTTTTTTTTAGAATATCGGGGGAAATTTTTATTACGTCGATGTCAAATCAAAATTTTGTAATTTCAAGTTTTAAGCTTTTGTAACGGACGATGATTTGCAATAATTTTTAAACAATTATTGAATATAAACAATTTGCATACATTAAGAAGGGATTGTAAGTCCTAGGCCTGTTATTTTCAACAAATATTTGTTACTACATAATCATACTTATTAGGTTTTTCTACTGTTAATGATTATCATCTTAAATTTCAACCAAAGAATCAATTGTTTAATGATAAGACATTGCACAAAAGATTCATACACAAATCTTCATAATTTGATCTTCATTTTTAATGGCTGTTTGCGTAGATTTTTAATACTATGATAATATCAAATGTGATATGTATTACATACAAACAATAAAAATGTAAAATAAAATATACTACCAATTTATTTTAAAAATATATATTTTTTATTTGAAACAAGAATGTGTTTTTATTTCTTACTTTTCTATATTCTGCCATTCTTATACCATTGATAAAAATTCTATTCTATTGATAATAAAAATTTTTGCTTACTAGGAATTGGAAAACGAATTGCAAACAACTTGTAAAAAGTTATTTTGTACGAACCATTTAACTCTTTAAATACAAATTAAATTTTAATAATTTCATTCGTTTTCACAAAACAACTTGTAAAAAGTTATTTTGTACGAATCATTTAACTCTTTAAATACAAATTAAATTTTAATAATTTCATTCGTTTTCCATTTTAAAAATTAGAACAAAATCTTACTTTCAATTGTCAAATAAACCACCCTAATTTTTGGGAGATTTGAAGATTTGGTACCACTTCTAAGTTTGTCTACGAAGGGGTAAATGTTCACCCCTATTCTAAATTCTCTCGTACAGCTACGTCGGAGATAATCTACGAAAAAGTAATTCTCAAAACAAAATTAGAAATTAATTTAAGGTGGTGTCGGGAGAATCAATTCGACTTGGTATTTTGGCATTTTTCAATTCCACTCAAAAATTTCCCGGTGTCGGCTAAGTCAATTGAATTAGTTTCAATTAATTGAATCAATTTTTTTCAATTTTGATTTTTTGACAACAAAAATGTCAGTATTATAAAAATAATTTAAACGAAAATTTTTTTTTAGTTTTTAGACGGTTTATTTTGTGCTGCATTATATTTACTACTAATAATTTTTGCAATGAGTTTTTTGTTGTTGCTTCCATTAGATTGATTAATTTTTCTAATTGTTTCCTGTTGCTGAAACAGTTTTTCCTAAAAATAATAAATAAAAATTGATTCTCTCGACACCACCTTTAAATTCAATAGCATTTTTTAAAAAGATTAGTATTTTTAACATGAATCTTTTTGTGGGCCAGATTGCGAGTGTCAAACATCAACTAGTTGATAGTTGATAAATTTTGTCGCTCGATAAAATTTTTGTCATTGCGAATAACAACTGGTAAAATTTTTAACTATTGTGAATGTTGAATAAAATGACATAAATAAAAAAAATTTTGGTCAATTTATTATTTAAAATTTTGCTTGACATTTAAGTTTTGATTTTAAAAAATTTTTTAAATGAGTATTTTTTTGACAATAAAAATAAAAGTAATTGTAATGACGTTCAAGAGGTCCTAGAATATTTAATTCAGTTGCAAATTCTTGCCATTTTTTATCCAAGATATTTTTTTGACATATACCTTTGGCTATGTTTTGGTTTAGTTCCATCAACTCCACTAATCTGTTTAATTGCCTTTTATTACTGACCACTTTACTTTTTTTTTCATTCCTAAAAACATGTACATAACATCAATTTTTTACAACTCTAGCAATAATTATCAAGAAAATAAAATACTTAGAAATATTTTAAATAGTTTTTTAATAATTTTGAAAAAAAACAAGCACTTTTTGTTTACAATCAACCAAAAAATTCTTGGCGCTAAAAAAAGTTGACAATATTAACTATATTGACATTTGCAATATGGAAATTCCGTTGACAAAGAAAAATTCACAATTTTATCAACCTAAAGTTGACAAGCGACATTTACAATATCGATACATAATCGATTGATAAATTTAGGCGACAAATATCGCTTATCAACCAATAGTTGACACTCGCAATTTGGGCCTTTGTATACACGCACAAACATTTTTGTTTGGTAACAGAAAATTTTCATGTGTTAAATGTATTATTTTTTCAAAAAAAAACTATTAATTTCAGTTACTTGGAATGTAAGTTGGTTCGAGTTGGAAAATTTTTAGTGATTCAATTCCCTCGTAGAAAATTAAATTTGCAATGGCAGCTTTGACGTTTGATTGTTGTTTTCAAATTTGTAAAAGGGGTGACATCGTAAATGTTGTAAAAAAAAGTTAACTTGATACAATGTGAAAATAACACAATGAAAAATTCTTTACACATTGTGTCGAAAATTCCGATTGCGTCAAAATGAAATGTCAAAAATTCTACAGAAACAATTTTTGAAAAGTTTATTAATATTTACTTACTCTTCTTCCATTGTTTTTGTTAAATTAGGGAGTTCACCACCACAAAAAATAAATTCAACTGACCAAAATTTAAATTAAAACTTTAAAATTCAAATAACTTTTAATTTTTTTATTTGTGTATCCAAAAAAATTTCTATACTCACTTTAACAACACGGGTCGTGAAAATGGGTCGCGAATACAATGTAAAATGAATTTACGATCATGAGACAATGTAAAATTATTAAAATTTACATTTACGATCATGCGACATTGAATTCGAGACATCGCAAACACATTTACGATATCAGGGAAGGTACTTAATAATTTTTGAATATTATTTTGAGAAAAAAGTATTTTAATATTAATTATAAATAAAAAATAGTAAGATATTTCATATCATTCCTTTAATATTTTGATTATGTCTAGTTCTTTCGTTATTTTACCCTTAAAAATTTTATTTAATGAAGTACGAATATGCTACGAATGAATATTTCTTTCGTAGATTTTTGCATTTGTCGTAGCGTTAAGTCGGAATTAAGAATTACTTTTTCGTTTCGTAGTTGTTATAAATATGAAATGTTCCTTATTCTGGCCATTTGTTTCTGAAATTTACTAAACATAGAAAGAATATTTGAATTTTTTTATTTTGATCTAAGGCAGTTTTATCCTTAAATTTTTGACGTGTGTAAACAGTGCTGCCGAATTAACTCTTTGGGAGTTGTATTTAAGATCTTAATTTGCCTAATATGTTAATAGCTCCTAATTAACGTTATAATATTTTATATTTAAATATTTTTTCATTTGCATTTGTCAATTGCAAAAATTAAATTTTTATACTACATTGCTTACTCTATACCTACTATTTTGTGTATTACTTACTTACCATTTTAAAAGTGAAACCAAGAACTAATCTATGGTTTGTCGAGTTGACAATCCAGAAGGAAAATATTTTAAATAATCAATTTTATGTTAGTTTCAACCTTTCTTTTGAGAAAACTGTGCTAATATTGAGTTAATAAAAAAAATTAAAAATAATCAATAAAAAAAAAATAGGTTTAATTTATTATGAATTTTTAATTTGTTTTTATGTAGGTACTCTTTTAGATGAAAAATCACTCCCAAAATTAGAGTTTTGAACTCCCTTTTCTTTTTTTAATTAGGTAGCACTCTTTGTGCCAAGTGGCCCAAGGCAATATGTAAGTTACTATCTATTTCTAGCTCATAGCTGTCAGTTGTCAAACGAATTTAATAAAAATAAACATATGACATATGCCTGGTTAACAATTTAAATGATGAAAGAAGGATAAAACAATAACATTAATTATTAAATCATAAAAATGTTTTAATATATATCATAATAATATTGATAGTAAAATGGAGTCCCAATTCAATTCATCTAAATTTCGAGAATTGGTTTTAAATGTTAAAAGACCCGTTATAATTAAAAATGTTAAAATACCTTGGAAAAGTGTTAATATTTCCTTAAAAGAATGGTGCAGTTTATTACAAAATGAAACAAGCAAGCAACATTCAGAAATTATTTTTGAAATTGCTAAAGCAAAACATTTTGATACCCCGCAATGGGAAAAATATAGAAAAGAACAACAAATAAATGTGGATGAATTTTTGGAAGGAAAATCTAAATTTTTTGAAGAATATTGGGCTTGTTTAAGCTACAGAAATATTTTAGAATTACCAAAAAATTTACAGGAAGACATTGATTTTTCTTATTTTGGATTTCCAGAAATAAATAATGATGATACAACATTTTGGTTAAATTCAAAGAATAGTAATACACCATGTCATTATGATTCTTATGGATGTAATATAGTTGTTCAAGTCCACGGAAGGTGAATTTTAGATTTAAAGTAATTTAGTAGATTAAATAGTAGGCCAACATTCATAAAACTCCAATAATTATTGTTTACATTTTTTAATTTAGAAAATCTTGGTTACTGTTTCCACCGGATTCTCCATTGAAATCAAGACGCATTCCTTATGAAGAATCGAGTGTTTATTGTTCCGAAAATTTTTATTCTCCAAATAGTTTAGATCAATTTAATGGTAAAAAAAAATTAAAATTTAATATTTGTAATCTAATTTACTTATTTGAAGTATGTAATAGAAATCAAAGATAAATGTTTCAAGTGCATTTTGGAAAAGGGTGATATACTCATAGTTCCGAGGAAATGGTGGCATTATGTTGAAAGTTTAGAAGTATCTTTAAGTTACAATCATTGGATTCCTTTGGTATATTCAGTTTTTTGTATTCAAGGAATTATAAAATACATTTTAATGTTTTTTTTTTAATGTAGGAAATAGATTTAGAGTCTCAATTAGACGAATGTATTGTTAAATATTTAATCGAAAGATTTTTAGCAACTGAAAGTGAATCAACTATTTTAGAATTTTTAAACCCTAATCAGGTAAATTTAAATTAATTTTTTTATAAAAAAAATAAAGTCAGTTTTTATGGGTAAAATTTGCAGATAGCCGCTTTAACAGAAGAATCAGAAATTTTATGCATTTTAGAAAAATTATGTAATGAAACTTTACAGAAAAAAAATCAAACAAAAGATTTTCCGAAAAAGTTGAAAAAATTGCAGTATCCATATATGTATTTGGATGAATCACAAATTGAAGATTTGTTTAAAGATTTCAAATGTGATATTCAATATGTTACAAATATTCTTGAAGATGAATTTCTAGATAAAATGCGCACAAATTCATCAAGGTTTATTGGAAATAGTGAAAGAGAACAGGAAAATAAATTGAATATCGTAAAAAATATGAAAGAAATCTTAATTAATTCTATATGTAATCCTAAAATTATAAGCAGTATTAGAAAACTGTTGTTAGAACATTATAATAAAAATATTTTAATATAAAATATATAATCACTACGTATAAATAAAAACATGTTGATTTTTTATGTAATTTTTGTTAGCAATTCATCTGTTAAAATAGTAAACCTAGCCAGGTATTTAATATGAGTTGCAATAATAGAGCAAGTAATACTTTTTAAATATATTTCTACGAAATATTGTTAAAGTTTCTTTACTAACTTAAGTCATAAAATAACATTAATATTTATCTAGATTTAAATTCGCTAGTTCGCTGAATCCTTATAAGTAAACAGTTACAAATCTGTGCTAATTTTTCTGTTATAGTCAAGAATTGTCATAAAACGAGTGAGTACATTATATTGTGCGCATAAATATAAGATTTGCGTTTAAATAAAAGTTTTGTAAATTTTAATCAATATTAGACAAAAAAAGAAAAGCAAATTGTGAAATGACTTTACTACCTAATTCCTACATTATTTTTTTTGTACAGGATATTGTTCAAAATTTTCTAGAATTGGAATAATAAATATGGAAGTTATAATTTCCAAACGTAAGCGGTAAGATTAATGTGATTAAAATGCTAAAAAGTTATTAAATACATAATATTATAAGTTATAACTTATCACAATTAATTTTATTTTATAATATTTATTTGGTCGGTTAAAAAAGTGCTGAATAATTTTTAGCTGAAAATAAAATTAAAAATTTGAAATTGTTTGTGTAGACGACACTTACGATTACAGCGGAAGCTATTGAAAATATATTGTAAACAAATGAATTATGAAACTTGTTTTACCATTGACTTATTTGAGAAATGAGTAATGACAGTACATTTCCTTTTAAAAATAAAAAGCGGTATGTACTATGTACGTTTTTAAATTTTATTTCAAATCGAATATCCACAAAAAAATTTGCTAAGTATGGAAAATCATAGATATTTTAACCATGAATTTTCAATTCAAAATCAAGAATTAAAAACAAAAAATGCAAGATTGCAAATAGAAATTAATTATCTCAATCAAATAATAACTCATCAAAGAAAGGAATTAATAGAGCAAAAAAATGAAAACATAAAAATTAAGGAACTTATTAAAAAAATTTTGGCAAACAGTTATGCAAAAATTCTAAAAGAAGTATGTGGCATGCCAGATTTATCAAAAATAAATTCCACAATCTCGGAATTTGATCCATCGGCTGCAAATTCTCCAAGCTTAAACGGAGAAGTAATTACTCGTGTTTATAGAACAAGAGCTACATTAAATGAAATTTCAAAGACTGAAAATTTTGAATTAGACAATATTTCTAGTACAAGGGAGGGTCATAATAATAGTAAGTAAAATTTGAGAAAAATTTTATAGTAAAATATATTTAAAAATTAAATGTTTAAGGTTCGCAAAGTACAATCAATGTTTCCGAACTTGAAGATAGTTTAAATATTTCACTTGAAAATGAAAACCATGAAAATTATACAATGAAAAATGTATGCAAAACACCAGCGAATGATGATAGTGTAAATGAAAATTTAAAAAAGCAAGAAAAAAGACAAAGCGGGCTATTGAAAACTTTAGCAGAAGAGAGTAGTATTGTAACTCCTTACTATAAAACAAGACTAAGTAAATCAGAAGGGAATTCCACATTAACTCAATTAAATATTCCAATTAAAAATGATAATTTATCTATTGAATCTAATGCAATAAGTTTAGTAATAGCTCAAGATACTTTTAGTGAAACAACAATGAATTTATTAAGGACGCTTTCTAGTACACCTTCTAATAAACGAAAATATTTTTATAATGCAAAACTGAAAAGATTGAATCCAGTAGTAAAAATACGTCGATTAAAAAAATTTGATTTTTTACAGTTTAAATTAAAAAAATGCAGTACATCAAACAAAAATATTCAACAGATAAAAAAAATAAAATTTATAAAAAGTGAAAAAAAATATATTGAAACGGATGAAGAAGGTTCCAACGACAGTAAAATTTCCAAACGACCAAAAAGAAGGATTGCTGGTACAATTTATAAAGAAGCACCAATTAATTCTAAACTGAGATACGATCCAAAAAAATAAAAATTAAAATGCAAGATTAGAAAAAAATATTAAATTGAAGTTGATGAAATAGTTATAATGTAACATTGAATATCGTATTAAAATTATTAAACAAATTTTTTCTTTGTAGTGTAATTTAAAAATTTGAGAACATAGCTAAATTTGTTGATAAGTATATTTAAGATCAATATTGCCTTCATTGATTTATTGTTGATATGTTTATCAAAACATAAATCGCAAGCAAATAAACCCAGAAATATTGTAACATTTTAATTTTAAAAGGAATGACAAATATGCTCCAATATATTTCCCGGAATCGTATATATTTTTGACAGATAATTTAGAATTGAAAAAGAAAACTAGTATTAAAAAATTAAGAATTGCCAGTGGTTGTCTTATTATTACATTATTTATGTAGTCCTACAATATGCGCGGTGCTAGTTGACAAAGTATCAAATATTATAGTAGCTTGAAAATCACTGTAAAAAACATTGGAACAAGACATAGAAAATAAAACTTCTGCAAACTTCTTAAAGTAAATTTGTGCATTTTAATTTCATTAACGGAAAGAAAAATAAATTAAAGAAGTGTCGTTGTAGCAATTAAAAAATTTGCACTTAGAAAAAACTCTTAGCAACGATACTAGATGTCATAATATTGAGAAAAGGACAAGTTGAAAAAATAAATAGAACTAAAAATAAATATGAAGAAATCTGTGGACTCCTGCGTTGTAAATTAAAAATAACGATATAAGTTATAATAAGCATGTCAGTAATAGAGACACTCAAAGAAATTAAAGCAATTCCCAAATTTATAGATATGATAATGCAACAAGCCATAAAATATAAAGCATTGAACGATGTGTAAATATTGAATCTCTCCTAATTATACAAAGTTAAGTTATTACAAGAAGGCTTTAAAAAGAAACCTTTAGATGAAGGGCAAATACAGATGTCTTTAGGAAAATAATATAAGAACCAAATGAAGGAAAATAGAGTATTACCCAATGTTTCATAATGTTGACTAGAAGTTAAAACCCCAATATGATTTGAGCTAAGGGATAATTTGAATTTTCTTAAAAATTCACACTAATTTCCTTAATTTGCATTACTACCCATTTATTTGATGAAAAAGTATTAATTTTTGAATTTTAAGCTATTGGCTAGAAATAAATAAATTTTTGTAAATTTTTTTTATCAAGTTAATTGTTTTTCTTATTAAAAAAAATAAATTTATTTTTGATATTTTATTTTAATTTTTTTTATTAAAACTACATGATATTTATTATAAAATATCTGAAATTGTTTAACACTTTTATCAAATTTATATATTTTTTTTTTATTTTATACTAACAAAAAATTAAACATACTTAATTTACATTATTCATTTTCAATTTTATATTTAACAAACTAAATTGTTTTTCAATTATTTATTTTTTTGCTTAAATAGTATTTGGTTTGCATTTATTCTCTTATCTAATTCTTTTTACATAAAGTATCTTATAATTAGGTTTGATTTTTTATTTTAATTTTGTTTAAATATTTTTTGTTAGAAAATAAAAATTTAATTAAATTTAAAACTATCACAGATAAATAAAATCTAGCTATGCGATATATTTTAAAATAAATTTTAAATAATATTAGGTAATTTTTACAAAGAAATTTTTATTATTAATAAAAATAAATTAAATATTAAATTATGTGTTATATATTATAGGAAACATTCTGATTATGCTATAGAACTGAATAATTAAAAATTTCATTATTATAATTTGTCACTTATAATTCTTAAGAATAATTCTTCCTTTGAAATATACGTTATTATTGATCATGTTATTATGCAAATTCTTTTGAATATAATATACTTAATTAAATATAAAATATAGTTAAAAATATATACTAGCAAATTTGTGTATTAGTTATGTGATACAAAATGGCATTAATAACACATTCAGTATAAAATGTCTAAAAATTTGCGAAAGCTGTTCTAAACTTTCAAACCTTTTATATATAATTTCATTTGTAAAATTTTATGTAGTAAATATGTAGGGTATAATAAAAATTATTTAAAAAATTTAAACCACATGGAAATAATTTAATTTACATAAATATTTTTTTAAGTATATTTTAGCAATTGTAGCAAAAAAATTCATGGATTTTCCTGAAATAAGCAATATTATTAACTTGTGTTTATATTTCAAAAAACGACTGTGATGAATGTTTAATTGTATTACATTAATTTAAAAATGTTGTGCATTGTATTATGTATCGTATTACTTTTACTAAATTTTTAATTTTCTTTAAGAGGTAAAAATAGTTTATGATATGATCCAGTTTTTAAGCACTAAGAGTGTTTTATACTTTTTTTAAAGTCTTTAAATATATTTTATTATTTTAAACTAGTAAATCTTTTAAATAAAAAATATTTGTTAAGCTTTAATTAGAATAATTTTTTAACTTGAAATGCTAATTTGTTAAAAGTTTTTTACGGTAAAATAATAATTACATTTTAAAAAGTATTTATATAATATTATAATGTCCTAATAAGTATTAAATTCTAAAAATATATTAATTAATTCAATCCCATATTAACTTCCCATAATTTCATATAATTATCTAAAACCTCTTGAAACCATTTCTGTTTATCATCATCTCTAAATATAATATTTAATGATTTTAAATCTAATTGTAATATTGCTTCATTATCTAATATGTGATCCAATGAACGTAATAATGTTCCATTACCATGTAATTTTAATAATGTTGAATATCTAAAGAAATAATATTGATATTGTAGTTTTCTTCTAGCCCATCTTTCAATCGTTGTATTACCACTTGCCGATCTTATTTGTCCTAAATGTTCAGCATACCATGGCGCAAAAAAATTATATAAATCTAATTTTGATAAACCTGAGATACCCTTTGTTTTTAAACGATCCTTAATTACTTGATAATTCATTTTATTATAAACAAATACCTTAAAAAAATAATATTAAATATTTTTCATAAAGTTTTAATATTTAACTTGCTTGATATAATGAATTTCCAGTTGTATACGAACTAATATAATGTGTTCCAAAAGATTCCATAAATTTTATTGCATCGGTACTGTTACCAGTCTTTAATTGTTGTATTCTCTCAAAAACATCATTTTCCAATTTTTGATTAGCTGGTATTGGTTTTTTTAATTTACCAATTTCACGAAATCTAACAACTCTGACTAGAACATATGAATATTCACCACGTATGAATGATGTATTAACACCTAATTTTTTTGCAGCTAATTCTGAATGCCAGCCACCAGTAAATGCTTCCCATGGTTTATCTAAACGTTCAATTGTAAAATCACGAAAGTACGCTTGATATAATTGACGTCGATTATCGCAAAATTCCATATGAAAATCTCCATGAAAAATACCTGGCGAATTTTCTTCTTTGGTTTCGGTTAACTGGCTCATATCCTATAAAATGAAGTAAATTATATTTTGTAATAATTTTTTTTAAAAAAATGAATTTTATTTTCTTAATTAATCATGAATACATGAGGATATTACATTCAGTTTTTCAGTATTGGGGTAAATAATTTTATAAAATTTACATACTATATGTTATTTATTAGTATAAAAAATTCAAATAACCAAATAACCATTCGAAACCATAAGTGTTGAATATCAAATAACCATTTGGTTTATAACCAGTATGAAATGAATCCAAGTATAAGGGATATTTCAGAAATTAGAAAAAAGAATTCTAAAATTTAACTATTTTTTAACGTATTATCTGATATATCTAATTATATTTTACCATTTTATACCGAAATTTATCAGCTTTAATTCAAATAGTTTTGAAAATACTAATTATACAAATATGAAAAATTATATATATATAAAATATATGATACAAAATCTCCTTCGAAATTAAATGTACATAACGTAAAATATAAAATTTAAACAAAATTAATACCTAATATTTTATTACTTAGAAATTATTAAAAAGAATTGGCAGTTAGGATAATAAAAGATGGCAAGGCCATGTTGATGCAGATGTAAAAAACATTTTATCCCTGATCAAACACAACAAAAACTCCAGTATATAATAGTAAATAATTCTAAGTAGAGTTTAATAAAATAATATTGGATTATAATAGACAAAATTTGATTCAACATTGCTTTTTAATAATTTTTATTTCTATTATATTATAATATGTTTTTATAAACTTATTCATTTATTTCATGAATGTAATATTTCAAAATTATTCAAATTTTTATTAAAATGTATACATATTTTTTTTATTATATTTATATATCTTATAAACTATATTAAAAAGACCTTGTAAAAGTTATACACAATCATTATTTTATTTACAAAAATAAAGTTACCTTATAAATATTTTTTGTTGGTTCTTTGAATAGCCATCTTTCACTATCATTATTTGATATAACTTTCATTGATATGCTAAGATAACCATAACGTACAAATATATTAATTGATTTTCCGATACGTAATTGAGATTCATGACTGCCACCAAAACATAAATCCCATGCGAACATAAATAATGCTAAAAGCCAAATAAAATTTTGTTTTTGTATCATTTCTCATCGGGGCACCAAAATAATTGAAATGTACACGCTTTTTTTAATGCTGTTTGTAATCACCTGGAATAAATATAAAAAAAAAAAAAAATAATTAATGACAAAAATTAAAAATTCATATAACAATATAATTATGCAATTTTCTTTTTACTTAAATTATAAAATTAAACATTTATTGAAATACTAGCCTAAATTATTTATTGAAATGTCGAACAAAGAAAAAAAATCGTAAATTAAAATAAATTAGGGCCTCGGTGGTGCAGTGGGTAAACATTTGGCTTATTAACCGAGGGGGTCGGGGTTCGATTCCCGGTCAGGTCATACAATATTTAATTAAAAAAAAAAAATTATTGAAAAATAATTTTTCTTTACGAATCCCCATGGTGACCAAATATAATATAAATATAAAAAAATATATAATATAAAAAAAATAAATAATATAGTAGTTATAAATAAATAGAAAGGATTTAATGAGGGGTGCATAACGGGCCGCAAGGCCTAGGTGTGAGGGAGACTTGCTTTCCCCTCGTCTAAACAACAACAACAACAAAATAAATTAGTTTCATATTTTTTATTAGGGATAGCCTGTTATGAATAGCATAAAAAAGGTTAAAACTAAATTTTAAATGGAATTACAGGGATTAAATTAGAATTTTATTAACTTAAATTATGTTTATAAATGAACTTAAATTAAAAAATTTAATTATAAAAACTCAATTTCCGTTTGAGAGAACGAATACAAAATGAGAAATGCAATTAACTTATTAAGAGCTCTTTTTTAAATCAAAGCCAGAATTTTGCTGTTGGAATTGTGAATGAAACATTATAATTGAAAGTTATGTGTCTAACGGTTTAAGGCATTCAGCTATTAAAGGCAAATTGTTGTGACTTATTAATTGCTTAAAAATTAATTAAATTAGATTAAGAGATTTGTTCTTTAGAGCGGAGATTTACATACATTTCAAGGCTTTTTATAGAGTCTCAAAGTTTGAATTTGAAATTATAGTAGTGATTATTAAAATTTTAGCTCAGACTTCATAAAAAATGACGAAGATTATAGTTGCTTTGGTAAACTTTTAGATATCCGTATGGCATCTCTCCGAAAATGAAGCCGTAACATCTTGAACTTCTTATACGTGCTTGTCCTATTATATAATTAGTATAATTAGTTTTGAAGAAATTCATATTAGTTCAAAAAAGTTATATGGTAGCTCCCCGAAGCCATGGTTCAATTTTAACCAAAAACAATAGGGAACCTAGAAATTGTCTAAAAATGACTCTGTTTAAATTTCAAAAGCTTAGCACTTTTAGTTTTTGAGTTAACGTGCTGATATACGGACGGAATGACACACTCTGCAGAATCGATTTGACACTAGATCTAGCATGTCTAGATCGATCGATGCGTTACAAACGGGAAAGTAATAAAGAAGATTTATGTTTTTGCTTAATAACTATACTTTTATGAGTACGTATTTAAAATGTTTATTTAAATTTAAAACGTATTTATGTTAAAATACATTAAATCCATAATCGTTAAAGTATGGGAGTAATAGTGTTGTGACAAAACTTCAAACTACAGGTATTATATTTATGAGTAGAAATAATTTTAATTATTAACCAAAATTTGGAATAAAGTCAGAAAGTAGATTTTTCCTATTTATATGTATTGGACATATATACGAGTACAATACGATAAAACTACTATAAGTTAAGTTTTGTTTTTATAAATTTCGTTTTGTTATTTATGTCAAGTTTGTATCCAAAGCCCACTATTTTTTCTTAGGAATTTATGCATATATGTCCATAATAATGTATGCCAATATGAGTTAATAAAATATTAATTTTAATATTAATCAGTGCACATCATTAGACTATTAAATAAATCAGTATTATAACTAATAACAAATTCATAGTAAGTGCGTCACGTATAATAAGATGATTCCAAAATAATTATAACAAGTAACTAAAAAAATTAAAGATTTTTGAAAAGGCGCACTTACAAAACTAAATAATATTTTATAATAGATTTTTAATAAAGGTTTATTTATTTAATTATTTATTTATAGTCCCCTGTCCCCTGTCATATACAATGTGATAAGCGAGTGATTCAGTTTTTCCTTATCAGCTGTTGCAGTTAAGTTTATTTTTAATTATAGTAAAATCATTACGATATCAATTATATTGTTTATTTGATATGACCCGACCAGAGTTCATATTTTATAATAATTTTTAGAAGTTTTCCTATAAAATTTATTTTAAATTTAAAAAAAACTGTTAGCACACATTAAAATATAATTTTGTTGCTTTAATTTTGGTTTATTACAACAAAAAAATGTTTGCATGTGTTAAAGTTGCAGGTGCTTAAGAACTTAAAATTTTCAGTTTTATCCCCTTGCAGTTTCTAAACGGAGGGCTGTTTTAAAAAAGCTCAAACTTTTTAAGATTTGCTAGCTCAAACCATTTGGAAGATATAAGGGCAGACCAATTTTGCAAAAATTAATTTTCGCGTAACGGTAAGTTAAAGTACCGTATGGTAAGCCTGTATAAATCTTTATAAGCTTATGAAAACAGCTATCGTTTGGCATTTCCAGATTAATAGTATAGAACTTTTATTATAACAATTTAAATATCGGGTTTTTCGGCATTTTGGATGCAGTAGCTACCTACCAGTTGGGACTAAAGCAAAAAGTTATTCTAGAAAAGTAATTTCTTTACAATAACTCTCCGTTGCATAAATTTTTTTCTTTATTTGAAACGGTGCTTTATACAACAGATGAATAAACGGATAAATGATTAGACGGATAGAAGGACGAAAAATATACTACACAATTTGAAAATGTGCTAAAAGTGGAGTAAGCGAAAATAAAATTGGAAGTCTACCAAGGCATAGGATTGATAAATAAACTGACGTAAATATTTTTAGTGAATTTTTGCCACTTACTACTTCAGTAGAAGATTTGAAATTTTTTGTTTATTGCTTTTTGTTATAAATTTGGAATTTATTTTTTTTTCGTACATATACATATATGTATGTATATATAAATATTATTTTATAACCTGAAGCTTAATAATAATTGTTGATAATTTGATGCTGAGAATAAAAGATTGATTGATTGCACGTTAAATTGTGGTGATGAAATAAAACAATTAAATATGACTATGTCATATTTTTTTCCAAACAATTTTATTTAATTATAATTTATAGATAAAAAATTTTAATAGATTGATATTTTTTTTTTGTATATTAAAAAATACTTATAATGGTTAATTTTTTTTTGGATGAAGTTCAAAGTCAAAATAAAAAACAAACAAAATTTTATTATATAATAATTTATTTGCAATAATTTTTGATTACAAATAATCAAATGATCACTTAATGAAAAAATAAATAGTTTTTATTTGAAATTAATTAATAATTAAGTTCTGAAAGATTAAATAAAAATATTTACATATGTATATGTGATTAACAACAAAATCATATAAAATCCTTTGAGAAATCTCAAAAATACTTTAATGATTAAAATTGTCTCAAAATACCGTAAATTTGAATTTGTCAAACATATACACCCATATTCTAAATTTCCTCGTACGGCTAAGTCGGAGATAATCCACGAAAAAGTGAATCCCAATTCCCATTTAACGTTACGAAAAATTCAAAAGTTTACGAAAGAAATATTCATTCGTACCATATTCTTACTTCATATTATTTCGTGTTCAGTTTACTTTTGTAAATATAAATTAAGAGTTTTAAATGAATTTACATTTTTATTTAATTGTTTACTTAACTTTGTTTTATAAAAATATTTAAGTTTAACTCTTTTCAAAAATTACTAAAAAATTGAAAACAATAATCATCATTTTCACTTATAAAACTAAATTCAAACGTCAAAGTTGTCATTGTAAATTTAATTTTCACGAGGGAATTTAGAATCACTACAGGTCTTTGTTCGTAGCCTAGCCAATTTTTCGTAGAAAGTCTATGAGATAATTTAGAATAGGAGTGATAATAGTGATAATCTCTAAATAAAATCATTTAAAATATTGGTACAGGGTGTTTCTTAATTAATTGCACAAGTATGTTTTATTTTTAATTTAATAATTATTAAATTAAAAAAAATCCATTCTTTTAAACATTTTTCTATTTTCATACCGAACAAAATGTTTGAAACTGAATCATACACAAATACAAAATACATACTCATTCTCAAACTGTTCGTTAGCCGCTTGTACTTTTTATGGCTCTCTGCAACATTGTTGCTAAACATAAAATTAGTTAATTTGATTTAACTACATATGTATATGGTTATTTTTATATTAAAAAAAAAATTTTTTTGCGAAATTGGTTTTGCGTGTCACAAAAGTTTTAAATTTTTTAAACAAACTTTTTATAATTAATTATATGTTTTTATAAATGTGCTTTTTTTTGCACTTTTAAAGTTCCATTTTATTAAATTGTCTTTTTCTTTTAATTAAATTTAAAATAATATTTGATTTTTGTGATGATTTAAAATATCATCGTAAAGACAAGGTCATACATACATAGTTTGTTATAATTAAAGCTTACAGATTAAAAAAACTGAAGCAGAAATAAAACTATGTACAAATAATAAAAAAATCAAACTACATAAATATATATAATTAGTTTAATTACATATTTTTTCCTGTATACCTATACTAAATGAATTACAAAAAAATATCAAGCGACACTTGAAAAAGTGAGACTATATGATTTCATTTAATTAAAGATAATTTCATTTGAATGGAACCTACATATCATGATCAGAAGGTGCAATTAGTAATTAATAGGTAAATTTTAGAATAATAATAGTTAAGCTTTTGTAATTCATCAATTTCGTGATATTGTTATTCCTATAAAATAACATTTTTTTACATTGATATAAAGTTATATAAACATAATATATATGTATGTATATATTTATCTAATATAAAAAGTTTTATTTAAAAAGAAGTCTTAAGGAAGTATTTTTAGATTTGAAAATAATTGAAAACTGATTAGGTATCTTTTGTTCTAGATTTTCTTTTATTACTTACATCCCCATATCATATGTATAACAGTTAATAATCAACAACTTTGTGTACCCCTTCAACAGTTTATTTTAGTTTAGTTTTAGGTTATAGTTTTAATTTGAAAAAATCCATTGTAAATTAATTTTAAGATATTTGGAGAGCAAAATAAACTAATGGTCCGTATGTTTACAAAACTTTTTACACCGTTTGCAATAAAGAATAGAAATTTTAAATATGAGTAGGCATTGCAAACATATCAATATCTTTGAATTTTATTTCAGTGGTCATACCCGCTATGAGGCTCCAGGCCCTAAAAGTTCGGAAAACACTTACATTTAAATTATGGTAACAATAGGTTTGTAAGAAATATCTTCAATCAATCTGGAAACTTCAAAGTATAGATGTTTTTATGAGCTTTATAAATTTATGTAATTCAAATTCATAGGTTTCCCTTACGTTCCGTTAATTAACTGTTATGTGAAACTTAATTTTAGGAAAATTTTTGACCCCTTATATCTTTCAAACGACATAAGTTAGGAACTTCAAATCTTGAGAGAATATATATATGTTTTAAATAATTAGTATGTACATATGTGGTTTTTAAGAACTTTTTGGTGTGGCATGATCCTCCTGTCAAGAGTCAAAATATGTAAATTTCAAATTTTTAAACACCTGAAATTTGAATACCTGTGTAAATTTTTTTTTAAGTAATATGAAAAATATAGAGCTCCAACATTATATTTTAACATATTGTGTTAACTTTAATTATAAAGGATTTTCTTTAAAATTGAAGAAAGTGTCATCTTGATTTTTCAAGAATTTTCTTTAAATAATAAATATCTAATAAAAGTTTTAAAGAATTATAGTAAACTTTTTTTCAATCCACTCTTTATCTAACATTTATTATGGAATATTATTTAATTTTTGAAAATGTTCTATTTTAAAAACTCTTGGTTTTTTTACTACACTTTTTAATTTTAAACCTTTTAACATTAAATATTTAAAAATATTTTTTAATTTTAAACCTTTCAACATTAAATGACTAAAAGTTTTTTAATTAAAAGTATCCTATTAATAAAAAGGTATTTTAAATGAATTTTAATGCATTTATAATAATATACATACCTAATATATTATGTTTATATCAATGTACTACCTATATATAATATTATATTAAATGTAGAACAACGTTGACCCCATCAATGTCGAAAGTGCAAAAATGCATACAAATAAATAAAGTATAATAATTTACAAAAATAAAAAAAAAATCTGAACAGACCAGTTTCAACATTTTTTTTTTGATGTAGCGCATAATTGTGTACATACATAAAAGTGGGTACATAACATATCTCTATATAGATACATATTAATATCTTCGTTCTCCTTCAACTTTTATTAACATCTTTTTCTCTTATTTTTTGTTTTGCTTTTGTTTTTCTTGTTTTTTTATATCAGATTCAGATATTAACAAAAAAATAAACATAAAATTATTATAAAAATATTTTTCCCAGTTAAATAAAAGCCATTTAAATAAAAAAAAATAAAACAAAACCATATTCTTTTTTTTTTCCAAATTCAGACACATGTATCTGCAACAAAAAAAAAAAAATTAACCGGCATTTTTATGCAATTTTTTTCTTTTGTTATCGTTTTTATTCCGTTTTTAAAACAGTAGTGCTGCTGCTGATATGATTTTTAAAAGCTTTTAAATTATAATAGATTGGATGAATCTACATAGTGATAATAGAATCAACGGTTTTATTGTGAATTGAATCAAAATTGAATGAAAAAAAAGAAAAAATAAAAAAAAAAATGACACCATCAAAATGTCAAAAGAATAAGTCAAGGTGAGCAACAAATAATTAAGAGATTTTCTGCAATATTTTTTAGTTGTTTTGTCATAAAGTAACATATATATAGAGTATTCACGTAGAACAAAATTCGTTAGTCATTTCTTTTTAAAAATCCCGTCCCATTTTACTCAATATCCCGTCCCATTTTTACTCAACACTCAAAATTCATTTTAAAACTCAAATATTTTTACTTAAAAATTGAGAAGAATTTTTTTTAAGCTCTAGAAAAAAAAAAAATTCTTCATAATTTGAATATTATGATATTATATGAAGAGTATATGTATTATGTATATGTATGTACATATTCACATATTTACATTTTTATGCATATTTTTATGAATGTTAAGAAAAATGTATGTGTGTACATATTTTTTTGTAAATGTAACTTTTTTTATGTGATATTTTTTCTATTTTTTTTTTGATGTATTTTTTATGTATTCTTATTTTGATATTAAGAATTATAATCAATTTAATAAAGACGTGCATTTTTAAAAGTGTCAAGTGTTTATTTTGTTATGAACATATTATTAAGTATTAAAATTTGAATTAAAAAAATTGAGGAACAAAATTTACATGTAAGTATTAATTTATAAATTTTCTATTAGAATAAGTATTATATTTTAGACAAAAGCAATTAAAAAAGAAAAATAACATTCGCTACATGACAAGTTATCACTATTAAAGTAATTACATATTTTTACGAAATTTTTTTTTTTACAAAATTTGAATATCCAGTTAAAAAATTTTTTTCATATCCCCCAAAATTTCGTGTAATTACTAGGTATAACTTGTTGTTTAGAAGCCACAAAAAAATCTGATAAATATCCTACATGGTTTAGGGAAAATGATGAATGCTACACGCATAAAATAAAGTTTTTAGAGTTACTAATTAATCTTTTGCTAAAAAAGCAAGCAAAATGGTTAAGGGAAAAGCTTTTAAAAAATGACGAAAAAAAAGCTGAGAGTAATCAAAGTAAAATTAAAATATTAAATGCATAACTTATTTGTAATATATTTCATAATATCCGTCTATCTGTCTATTTGTCTGTTTGTTTCCGTCCGTCTGTCTGCATATGTTTGTACGTCTGTCTGTCTATTTGTCTGTGGTTTAAAAAATTTTTCTCATTATAGTTTTAATGTAATTTGTAATACTACCTAATTTATTAAAATAATTTTTATTTTTTGAATAATTTACTTGATACCTATATTATTTTCTTTTCATGAACGAGAAAATTGGATGAACACGATTGAAGTACCTAATCATAATATAATTTTGTAAATATGGAATTTAAATAACTAAATTTAAGTTAATGAATATTTTCGTTTGTTTTCGATAATTTTTTTTGGTCAATTAATTGTTTTGTTTTGTTTATACCTATGTACATATTTTATAATATTATATTTTTTTTTTTGCTATAAGGGTTTTTTATGCCGAATGGAATATAAAATATTAAAGCTTTTTTATATATTTTTCAATAATGTAATGCTATACTTATTCCATTTGGCTTTTTCCTTTATTAACTAACTTAAGAATTAATAATAAAACAGAATTATTTAAAAAAATATTGAAATTTTATTAAATTTTATATTTTTACCTTTCATGTCCATTTAAATTTTAAAAAAAAAAATTTGAGTCAATCAAAATAACGAACTAAATTCTTTTTAAACGTAAAATTGTTATATATACTTATTAAAATGATAAGATTATTTATTATTTTACAAGCCATACAACTTTTAATAATAAGCTTGTCTGTCGCACATTCATTCAACATTAATATCAAAAGTTACAAATAATAAATATGAAAATAAATTTTTCCATTTTGATTTACAAGAAGAACGAAAAATACACTTGGCTGTTTTAATTTCATATTTCACACATGCATCAATAAAAGATGTAAAATCTCTTTTTAGTTTTTTTAATTTCAAATCAAAGTAACGAAAAAAAAGTAAAAAGACCTTAAATATTTTATATGTGTTAATATACCTATACACTATGCATGCAGTATAGATTTAGCTTTTCATACTTTTATATGGAATAAGAAGAATAATGTATAAAAATATATATGTATGTATGTATGTATGTATATACCCTTCATATAGTTTTTTAAAGGTATATTAATAAATACTCAAAACAAGAAATTGAGAAGAATTTTTTTTTATTTATGAGTTTAAAAACAAATTATTCTCAATTTTTAAGTAAAAATAATTGTTATGAGAATAATTTTTGAGTACTGAGTAAAAACGAAAAATATTTTTTAAAAAAATTGGTAAAAAAATTTTACTCTACGTGAATACTCTATATTATATGTTACTTTATGGTTTTGTTGCTTTTTTTTGTTATTTTTTTGCATGTTTCTTTTATTTGGGAATCATATTTTTTTTTTGTGTTGTATACAAGTAGTTTGCAGAATTTGATGATGTTGCGAGAACTTGTTTTATTTGTGATGTGATTTTATTTTTAACATTATTATGTACATTCTTTTTATTATTTTTTTATTATTTTTATTAATTTTCTATAGAATTAATATAACGAAAAATGATGACTTATCATAAAAATTAGAATTTAATATATAAATATTAGGACAGGTTTATTTAGGGTATATTATAAACTACTAGGAAATATCTAGGTGTTAGAATTTAAAAAGTTGTTTTAATTTATATTTTCTATAATATCTATGATTAAAATTTGAAATAATTCTATATTTATAATTTGAACAGAAAGTTCTCGTAAAAAAGAACTGGTTATTGCCTATTTATTTTAAAAAAGTGTTATACTGTAGACTTATATAAGGTGGATTTTTTTTTTTAATCGGAGCATTGACGCTCTGAACAAAATGAGAACAATCTGAGCAGAGCATGTACATAGTACGCTTAGAACCCTCAGCTTTATTTAAATTAAATTTAAAAATACGATTTTAAAAAACTGTCATTTTTATTTTAGTTACGTTTTAAATTGTCAAAAAATTAAATTAAATTATTAAAATTACATCAAAAATGGATAACCTAGCGCCCTCTGATCTGAATTTTTTAGATTCAAAAAAAAAACGTGTTATATAAGTACATCTTTTAGTATTATAAAAGAAAAGAACACAGTTTAATAAAATATTTTTGGAACAATTAATTTTTGATGTAGCCTAAAAGTTCTGCAAAAAAGGGAGCCATTCAAATATTTTATTCAGTAATCAGGATATTAATACTTAATGTTTTTTTTTTCTTTTAGACTTTATTTATTCTATAAAAAGCTGTAAAATTTTTATGAACCAGCACTGCAGCTGTAATAGCAGTATTATATACTTATATTAATGCAGTTTATATTTATGCAGGTGCAGATTTATACACTTTATATTAATAAAGTTTTATTTTAAAATATTTATTAAAAAGTAAGGAAATTATAAAATTTTTTTAGTATGTACATATTTCAATGTTACATGAAAATACTTGATATCAATACTTCAAAATAACTTATAAACGTTACTCTAGTCTGGCACTACTTAAACTAAGTACATAATATTGTAAAAGTATCAGTACGTATATTTACTATTTATTAGTTACTTAAGTATTTAAAAAAAGTAGTAGCACAGTAGCTAATTCTACTGTATAAAAATGAGTAACAAATTCTGGTACTGCAGTCTATAAGATACCACAATATTAATATATTTAAGTGGTTACTTTAAATTACTAATTATATTCTCATTTAATTTATATTTATCTATCAGATAACTTTAATCCAAAAAGATGTAAAATTCTCATAAATGGTATTTTATGACATACATATTAAAAGAGTCGGAAATTAAATCTATCGTCTCAAGGGTGATTCTTCACATTTAAAATTTTTAACATTATAATTAAATAAAATTTGTAATTAATTTGTAATTAAATCCCATCATAATTATTCAATTTTTAAAATGTGCGTGCAAAAAAAAATTATTTAATATTAAACTTTCATTTCAGTTATAAATTATAATTGACATTGAGCTTTAATTTCAATATGATTACCATAGTTACCACAATTGACTGTATATTATATAGTGTATGCTTTATAGTATTATTAAAAGAAGTTATGTAATTTTAATTTCTTGAATTAAAAAAAAAAATTATCAATTTTATTTATAAAGAATTATAAATTTTTTTTAGAGATTTCTTAGAATTTATAAGTTTATTAAACTTCAGGCTTTTTTTTTATCATTTTTAATTTACTTAAGTCTTAAATGATATCATAGGTATGTATAATAATTTTATTGCTGTCAGTAAAGTCATTTATCACATTAAAGTGGTTCTTTTAATTTTTTTTTTATTATTTTATTTCTGGTAATATTTGTGGTTTAACTTTGCTTAGTTTTAATACTAATGAGATTGAAGAAGTTATTTTTAGAATTTTTTCTTGATTACATATTTACCTTTCAGCGAAAAACATAATATACTTAGGTACTTCACTTATATGTACATATTTATATATATTATGTTTATATAAATTTTTATTGCATTCTTTAATAGTTTCTTATGAATTTGATAAAAAAAAAAAACTTCTATTTAGCTAATAGGATATATTTAACATATTATAAATATTATACTATATCATTTAAAACATCCGTATACTATTTTTAGAATTTATTATATAATAAGGTACTAAATATTTTTTTTCATAGTTAGTTTATTAGTTATAAATCATTCCTTATTAATATAATATATATGTAGTTAATATGCAATTAGATATTATAGTGAATATGTAAATATAGATAAGTTAAGAAACTTATATTAAGTATATATTTAAACTGTTAGTGTTAAAAATTTCGAAACCTCACCTTTAACTCATATCATAAGTATTTCAATTTTATTAAGAGAGCAGCGAATGAACTTTCTGAACGAATAAATATTTTCTGAACGTTTTTAGGCATTTAATTATTTTTAAAAATAAAAATTAAAAATAGGAAATAATAAATTCGAATGCTTTGGGAGATTTTTCTTATGCAATCAAATCTATGCTAAGAGCAGATGATCACTCACGAGCGGTCAGAGCAAACTATGTTCAAATCAAAGTTTTATTTGAACTCTGGAAACTAAATGAGTTGAAAAAGAAACGTTCAGAGCTGTCAATTATCATATGGTATTTTATCGTAAATAGTTTTTTATTTGTAAAATTTATAAATAAATAAAGATTATAAATAAATTTAATGTCATTAAAAAAAAATAAAAAAAAAATAAACATTTACATGTATTTGACGTTTTTTATTTTGAAAACTCTGTGACATCTGAGGTAAATCTATCGAGCTCACAGATTGACCTTTGAGTGCACTATGACTGCGTTGAAAAAGAAACACAAAACGGATAATTTGGATAATCTGAGCACAAAAAGAAACACAGTTGTTTTTAATAGATCTGACACTGCTCTGATTAGAAAAAGGAAAACGCCGTTATGCCGTTATGTCGTTAATCTTAAAAAGTGATTGACTCAATATATAAAAAAAATAACCGTTCAATAATCGAGATAATCGATATAACACTTTAGTCAACTAGATGGCCCTATTGTCTTATAAATATAAGTATCTCAATACTTGGAGGTTTTCATAGTTTTACCGTTATTTCGTAAAATTTTAGAAGAGTGAATAAATAAAAAATGTAAACTGAAAGCAATGAAATTAAATAATTCGAATTAGTAAATAAACATTAGTACTCTATTCTATAATTCTAGGAAGTAAAATGTTTTAAATTCCCATAACACGTTTCAACTACAAAAAAAAATATTTAGGAAATTTTACTATATTTTACCTAAATAATTTCTAATTTTAATTTAAAAGTAAAGTGAATTAAAACATAGAATTAATATTTTTATTTTTATTATATAAAACTTTGTTTATCATCACAACAAAGTTAAATAATTATGAAAGTGTAAAGCCAAACTGAGTGTTAAATTATTAACAAACAGAACGGAAGTGATCATAAAATTTAACTTCCTATAGTTACCTTAAAATGGTCTATTAAAAATATTACAAAAAGAATACTTGTTAAGTACATGCCAATTATTTTATTAAGAAAAAAATTTCAATGCCAAACCCGAAAAGTCAAAATATACTAAAAAAAAAGCCTTAGAAATAATCAAAAATATAAGTAATTCTTATTAAGTACTGAGTTGATATTGGATACCATTCAAGTAATTATAAAAGTTAATAAGACCAAAATTGAAAATATAATTTTCTAACAGCAAGTATTTTTTTTTATTTTGGCTATCGCTGATTAATTTCAGAAATGGGAGTTAATTATGGGATTAAAAGCAAATTAAACCGTTTAAGGTCGTTAACATTAATAACAATTAGAAACTATTTAAACTTTTTGAATTATTATAAATAATATTGGTTTTTAAATATTTTTGGAATTTTTATTGAAGTTTTTAATTTTATTTTTATGTTTATTTGCAATTTATAAATATAAAGTAAATAATACATAAGGAAATAAAATTAAATTATAGTTCCTAATTTTGATTATTTTAAATTGGCCACTAAACAACATGCAAGTATAGAGAAGTTAGCAGACATTTAAATCTAGATAAATAATATGATGCGGTTTTTAAAAAAACAAAAATCGGCCCTATTGCACAAACAACTTATCACTAATGAAATAATCAAATTATTAATATTTTTTATTGCACCAACACTATATTTGACAACAAACATATGAAGTTTGATTAGTAAAAAACACGCACTTATCAAAAATGTCTGACTTATCATTAGTGTTCGTGCAATAGAGCTTAAGATCATACAAAATTGATTTTATCTTTTTTGATCCATTTTAGATTTAATTTTTTTTATTTTTTGTAACAATTTTTAAATGTCCAAAGCTTTTGATCACTTGTTTTTAAATATATAAGTCAAGTTTGATCTCCGCATTACGATGTCACCATTACGCTGACTGAAGATCAAAACTAAATCTTTTGATCTAAAAATGTTCTCTATGAGATCAATTCTTTGATCCAAACAAATAATCACTTGATCTTCTAATAATTGATCTTTGAAAGATCAGATTATTTTTTTCTGATCTGTGATCTAGGTCAAAATGCCTGAGAGTAAGAAGTGCTGGTAGATTGCATATGACGAACCTTTTTTATACCGAACAAATTTCGACTGATTTAATGAGCGTAATGTCAAAATTGGAATACGGAGACCAATTTTGACTTATGATTTGAAGAGCTTTTTTTGACGAACTTGTTCGGACTGATTTAATGAGCGCAATGACAACATCGGAGTACGGACACCAATTTTGACTGAAATATTCTAAATAAGTTTCGTGACATATGAGTTGACCAACAAGACCAAATTCGACGTAAATATTCAAGAATAGGCGTGCAGAAAATAAAAAGATGTTTCGTAATATATGAGTTGACGCGCTTCTTTGACCAACGATTAATGACGCCTGATGTTGAGGTAGCCTTGTTAACTATACATATATATTTTAACAAAACAAAAAAATTTTAAAAGCATTTCGTTTACCAAAATTCCGGAAATTAATTATTTCATTGTGTTAGTTAACATACTTTTATTTAAGGTTTTATTTTTTTATTTCTAAATTTTGAAAATTTATTTGTTTAACTTCTTCAAAACATCAATCTCATAAGTATATTTAAATAATTTTTTGCATACTTATAAATTATAATATAAAAGTCAAGTTTAATAAAAACATTTTTTTTTGTATTTTGATTTTTTAGGAAACAACATAAATAAATAGTTTTCATAGTTAATGAATATTAAAATGTTTGCAAATTAATTTGAATAAGATAATAATATATTAATGTAAATATGTATTTAAAAATTATTTGAATTTTTAAAAAAATTTATTTTATTATTATGTAAATTAAAATTTTAAAGTTGACAAGTCTAATGATATAACAAATATTTTAGAAGAATTAAAAAAATATTAAAAAAAAACTTTGAAGGTTTCATTTGATTTAATTATACTAATACATATATTATTTTTTAAATCTGACCGATAGCTGAGTAGTTAAAATGGCGGCTTTTTAACTGAAAAGTCTCGAGTTCAAATTCTGGTCGGATCATATCTAATAAAAAAATATAGTGTATATTATAATAGTTTAATAAGACGTCTAAATACCAAATAGGCAAAAGACTATTATTAATGTCAGTCAATATTTACTAATGTCTCGTATTACAAATAAATAAATAAATTAGTTTTTAAGAATAAAATTTAATTAATTAAAAATTAATATTAGTTTATAATAAATTTCAAAATCAATAAATGTTTGACTTTATTGACTTTATTACTTGAAAAAACGCAGATGCTACTCTCTTGGTTATACTCGTATGTTTTAATAATTTTATATTCGAATCATACAGTATTTCTGTATTCAATTTAATTATTTGCTTTTATTTTGTATTTGTTTATAATTTTATGTTAATTAATTTTTTATTTTTATTATATAATTGTTAATTATTAGTTATGGTATTAATTTGAACTCAATGGCAAACGGTAGCTGAATCGTATCCAAAACCAGATATAAATGTTTCTTTAGAAGATTATGCGGCTTTTTATTAGACAACATAATTTTTAGAATATTTTCAAAAGATTTTTCTGAAGGTGGGGTTAGATCCTTGAGAATCACCATAATTTTGTTAGGTAAAAATTTCAGAACCTTCCCGGGCCATTCCAGATCTATTAGGACTTAAAAATAAATCGGTAACTGGGTCATCAATCACCTATTGAAACTCCAAGATTATTCGATATTCGACCCTTGTTAACAGGAATTCTTGACTACACTGGGATTCTTTTCTAAGTATGAATTACAATATTATTCATAATTGATAATTAATTAAAGAAATAAATAAAAAATCAGCATATTTTTATTTATTATTATTTTTGACCCTAATTCAGTATGAAACATTATATTATTTTGAAAATGTGCTTTTTTAAAAATCCCTGGTTTTTTTCATCACTATGGTTACAATATACTGTGCTTATATCAAATCGCATACATTCTATTTAAACATACAATTTGTAAAAAACTCCCATAAATTTACTTACTTACTGGATCCTAGAACCCCCGGTGCGGCATAGGGCGTTATAAATTTACATTACAGTTAACATAGGATTCATAAAATCGTGTCGGAATAATCAAGGGATCCAAAGTTCTACATATTATCAGAGTAATTTTATTAAGATAAATGCATCCGTTTAACATATCAAATTATTTTATAGCTTTTTATAACGAAATTAATACCAATTTATTGGCTTCCTTTTAAATATAAACATCGATTTCTACAATCGAAATATTTTATTATTATTTCAACTGTATATAAATCAGATTTAAAGCTTATAGTAAGTTAGCAAACGATTTATAATTCTTTTTGGACATTAATTTATTCAAAATTAAAATTCGTGATTGTGCACTAGGAATATAAAAATACTATAAATTTAGTAGTTATTATAAGTTTATAGTTTTATACTACTATGAATAACTTGAAGTAAAAACTAATAACTAATATTAAAAAAATCATACTAAGCTTATTAATTAACAAATATTTTAAAAATACATGTTGAAATAATTAAAAATAAATTAAATAATAATAATTTAAGTTATAAAACCAAACGGCATTATGCTAAAAGCTATTGAAGTAATTGTAGCAATATTAATTTTTAATTATAATGTATTAGTTATTTCTTTAGCATATTAATTAAGATTAATATGTATAGTAATAATAAGTAAATTTATTGAGGGGGAAACATAATTATATAAGTACTTAAATAGAATATAGATATTAAAATAATTTGCATATAAAAAATGATCTATGTTAATTATTTCCAATTTTATTATTATATGCCTACTCCATTTGCTAAAATTTTGAATATAAAATTAAAAATAGGAAATCGAAGTACATATTTAAGGTCTATGACACTTTACTGAAAAATAAATTCCGAATGATTTAAAATCTTGAAAAAAAAAATCCTAAAAATATAAACATCCCGAATGGTTTAAAATCTTGAAAAAAATCCCGAATTATGGAACCTTAATCAGGTTGGGTACGAAGTTCCAAAAAAAACTTCAATTTAAATATAGATACATATTTAGTAAAAGGCAAATATAAAGGAAATAGCAGCATTCCTGATTTTATATCCAACTCTGAAATCCTTCCTAACTTTTTTTATAAATAATAAGTTAACAACCATGCATTTAAAAAAATGAGGGCTGCCGTCCCCAAACCCGAACTAAATAAATTATTGGAACCCTGATTTTGTATTCAACTGTGAAATCCTTCCTAACTTTTTTTAATAATAAGTTAAAAACAAAAAATTTAATATAATGTGGGATGATTTTTGGTTTTCAGTGTTTTCTTTTTGGGATTTTAGAAAACATTTGGGATTTTTTTTACAAAATTAAAATTCGGGATTTTTTCTTTTTAGTATTTTTTTCGCGATTTTTTTTTTCAGTAAAGTGTCATGCACCCACATATTTCTTCAGAAAAAGTGGATATCAAATGATTTAACAAAAAAAAATATATGGGTTTAACTTAAATGATTAACTTCATATTTCTAAATCCTATTAGAACATGCCTTGATCTATATCTGTTATATTTAACATGGTTTAGTATTTGCTTGATTAGTTATTTTAAATTAGGAACATGACTTGACAAAAGAAAATTCAACTAGTAAAGTAAAGTGTATAAAATTACACATTGTGCGAAATACAATGAAAGGACACATTCTGTAAATCAAAAATTGCTAAAATATATATATATATATACATATACATACTTTAAATAAGCATGACAATTTTTTGGCAAAATCATTAAAAATATCAGGTAAATATATCACAATTGATAACTTTTATTTTTTTCTTAACTTGATAAGATCGATTCTTGCTAGTCTGGCGTCGTGCTGTGTTTTTTTATTCGTATACTATGTATTTTTCGTACGAATGGCTAACTTTATTTTCGGACAGAAGCGTGACGACTATGTGACTATGTTGTTAAAAAAAATGCGGTTCCATCACGTCCAATGACGGTAAAATGTGAATAAAAAATCCGTTGTGTTTTTGAAGTTCAATAAAATTCGGTATTTAACGATTAAGACACTTTTTAAGACAATACTAATAAATTACAAGAAAAAATATATTCTACAGCGATTCACAGTAAAAAGAGTCTTTAGTTCAAAATTTGATGATTGAAGACTCATATGTACTTGAACATCCTGGTAAATTTTTAAAACTCACGATTCAAAAGGTAAAGCGCGTATTCCCAAAATTGAAGAAATAGTGTTAGTATTTTTAATTATAAAAGGTCTTCATAAGTTCTAAAACAGTTAATTTTACATAGTGCCTGGTCTACAAAAAAGTGTTACTTAAACATTAAAAAATAAATATATTAATATTTTATTCCGTCACAAAATTTTTAAATTACCTTTATTATTTAAAGAGTTTTTGTATATAAACCGAAAAAAAAAAACAAGAAAATAAATAATTTTAAATAATGCCATCAAGTTTCCATTTTTGTACAATAAAAGTACTAAAATTTTGATATTTTGTACATAAAATATCAAAATTATAGAGTGAACTAGTAGTTTGCAATTATTGAAGATGCATCATATTTAAAAAGTATACGATTAAAACCGTTAAAAAATTAAAATAAAGGTGGGTTTAAAAATAAACTAAAATTTATTTCAATTTCAACATTTATTTCAATTTTTGATTCTACATTTTATAGTTAAATAATAATAATTAAACAGTAGAGTAAATACATCTAGTACAGTTTCAATTAAACTCAAAATATTGACCTAAATTTTTTTAGTTAATTTAGTTAGTAAGATTAGATATAAAAATTTTCATCGAAAATTAAGACAAATATACAACAACTGAGTCAGGAATTTCATTTATAATGCCTACTTCATAATCATATAGCTACAAAGTGATATCAGATTCAGGATTCATAAAGGTTGGATAGTATTTAGTAAAGTCTATATTTTTATTTTAATACTCTATCTACATATGATAGAAGACGTATATATTCTTTGTTAATTGTTTTGGTGTAGTGGGTAAGCAGATGTCAAAGTAAACGAGACAGTTCGATTCTGGTAGAGTTTATAAGATATTTAAAATGTGAAACGGCATGAGCTGTTCTAATATCTAGGCCCTGCTTTATATTTTTTAAGTAATATACTATTCTATACTTTAATAAGTAATATACAAGTAATATAATATAATATAAGTAATATATATTTAATTATTTATTTATTTATGTGTTGGTAATCCTCTACCACATCTACTACAGGGGCAGGTATATATTTTATATATAATGATATAATATACATATTATTAAATATGATCTGACCTAGGTTTGAATCCGAGACTCTTTAATTGAAAGACCGATCTCCTAACCACTACGCCACCTGTCTGATTATATATTTAATATTTTACTTTACTTTATATTTGATCATCAAGGGGATTTTGTTAAACAAAAAATTACGGCCATACGGGCTTGTGTATATATTTCACACCACACCTCTATTACAATTTTAATTATAAGATTGTTAAATTTCTATATAATGTAATGAAATACTTTTATACAATATTAAGAGTTAAAATTTTGTAAGAGAGACAAAAGTAATGAAATGACCTTGACTTTGTATTTTAAATTACATTGATACAAATCCCCAGTAGATATTATTTATTTACTTTTCATATATATTGGTTAATGCTTCACATTTTTTTGATTTAAAAAATCAAAACATAAAAACATTAAAAGAAAAACGATCAAAAATTATTAGGTCACTATAGTAGGTTTATAACTTCCATTAATTGTATTACATTGATCTAAAATTCCAAAATAATGGAAGCGTGACTATATGTTTTTATTTATTTAAAATTGTGATATTATTTCTGAAAAATTTTGAGCTCCTTTTATGTTAAATTCATTTTATTTAAAAAAAAATTATAAGATAAAAATGTTAGTATAAAGAAGTTTATTATTATTAAATTTGATATTAGTCACGATTTAAATAAGTTTAAAAAAAAAAAAAATGGTTTTCTTTATTAAAAAAAGAAGCTGAATAGAAAAATTGATGATATTTAAGAATTGTGTGGTTTGGCTTTATTTTGATTTGATCACCCTAATAACTTTTGTACTACTTTTAATATTCTTTCAATAAAGTTTAATCAAGGCCCAATATATTATTTTATATAATAGATATTCTGAATAAGTATACATTGTGATGTATATAGTCATTATATAAAGTTTTTCTTAATTGATTTTATATTGTTTGTTGTGGTTCATTAAATTTTTATATAAAATTTAAATAGGCTTAAGAATAATGCATGTCATAAAATTAAATAAAACAATATTTTTTTGGGTGCCTTAAGACAGTATTAAACTAATTTAGTTGTTATGGTGAATAAGCTTGAAGGTAATATTGAATTTCTAAGCACTGTTGTTTTTTTATTTGAATGATTTATTTAAAAATGTTTTAATAAATATAAATTTTATTAATATAATTAAATATGCTTTTTATTTCATTTCTGTGTTTAATCAAAATAAAATTTTGTGTTATAAAAATGTGTAAGGTGTACCTAAATTTTTACTAATCATTTGATTAGTTTAAAAATCGAAAGTCAATCTAATTATTAAAAAAAGTAGTTATCAAACAATCTTGCTTGGAAGTGTACACTTGATTAAAACCAGCATTTAATTAGGTTAAATATTAAATAGAACTGAGATGTTTGAAATAGACGGCTATAGATATAATGGGTTCTATAATTTTTGTGGTTCTGCTATAAATACAGGATTAGCTCAATTAAAAGGCTTTTCAGATATCTGAAATGTCAGATTTGTTTTTTTGGTTTCCAGTAAAGGAATAAATATATTTTCTCAGTTTTTTTAAGTTTTCGAATTGTTTTGAGTGTGAACACATCCAATATTTAATTATACATTCATATACAGATCAAAAATGAAAAATAGTACCGTGTCACCTCTCTAAATCATTCTCTAAGATAAACTATTCTACTCTATTCATTTTTGTACTATTCTTTAAACTTAACTAAAATAACAAAAAAAAACCTTATTTTCTAAATGCCTTAAATTCCTTAAAAATGTTTCGTAGGAGTTATAAAAGTCTAAGATATTATCGTCTATAATAGATACTATATAGTGTAGTTTTTTTGATTGATGTGACAGCCAGAATATAAATGATAGTTTTTAAAATATTTAGGAGTTGTAAGGGGTTATAAATTGAAAATATGCTATTTTAAGCATCGGCAACTTGAATACATTTACCTTTTTTACAGTACTACAGGGTGGCGTAAAATCACCGATATGGTTTGAATGTTTAATAACTTTTTAAATTTATTTATATTTTTTATTTTTATTTCAGAATTTTGTGAAGAAAATTTGGGAAATTGGAAATGGAACAGTACACAACAGAACAGCGAACAAAAATTACGAAAAGTTATGAAAAATATAAAAAATCTAAGACGTTTCTACATGTTATTCAGGGTGGCGCAAAACGACCGATATGGTATGAATGTTTAATAACTTTTAAAATTTATTTATATGTTTAATTTTTATATCAGAATTTTGTGAAGAAAACTTAGGAAATTGGAAATGGAAGAGTACACAACAGAACAGCGATAAAAAATTACGGAAAATTATGGAAAATGTATTGGAAAGAGCACGAATGTGTGAAGCCGAAAATGGTCACCACTTGCGGGATATAATTTTTCTACTTAAGCTAAAGATATTCCCCATTAATATACTGTGTAACAAAAAAATAATAATAATAATTAACCATTAAATAAAAAAGTTATTAAATATTCAAATCATAGTGGTAGTTTTGCGTCACCCTGTATAGAACATTTTATTGTAACATGGTTTAACAGTTTTTCTTAGTTATAAATAGTAATTAAAAAATTGATGAAAGCATCTTTTAATGCAACAGATTTCTAAGAAAAGTTCTACGAATTTATTTAAAATTTATTTTTTAATATACTTTTTACATAAAACTCGTTATGGAATATTGTTTTTATTTGAAAATGGGACTTTTTAAAAACTCTTAGGCTTTCTCATTACTTGTTTTATTTTATTAAAATTTTATTTTTAATTATTTACTTTAATTCCAATCTCAGCGTCAACTACTAATGATGTTTATATAAAGGAACTAACTATAAACTTAAGTTATGAACCAAATGGGGCACTATTATTTTCAAAATCGTTATTATTTACTAGGAAATTAACGAAATTTTATACATTTATTTTGTACGTTTCACCCTTAGGATATTCATATATAATTACTACGTAGTTTTACTATTAAGTGAAAAAATATATAGTTATGTGATAATATAAATGTTACAAAAAAGTTTTAAGGAAGTAACAAATACATATATAAAATTTATTATATGATAAAATATGTACTATGTCCTTGGAGTGACACCACTGATAAATTTATTTTTTATTTTTACTTTTAAAAAAAAATTTGAAAACATATTAATTTTTCAAATAACAAACAAGATTTAGGGTTATTGGACTTGCAATAAAATATTTGTATTCGCCACACTTTTGTGATGTATTTATTATTATCTTTAGTACACTCCTATTATACGAGAATAAGTTTATGGTTTAGTTTTATTATATGACAAGAGAGCAAAAAGATTTGCTTTCCAATTTTTTAAAATATTTTGTTTTATTTTTACCCATTTAATTGGTATGGTGTTATAATGTTGTCTAATAAAGATGTAGGATTAGGTCCCGTTGTGTATATACAATTTTAAATAGGTAAATAAAATTATCTTAAGTATAATAAAATTTACAGGCACTGAGTTTTGTGTTAATTAATTAAAAAAAATTTCAGAATGGTAATAAATCTTAATAAAATTTTTAGGAAAAGTGATTTATTGACAGGTGTAAATGTGATATAATTTGTTTGCTATCCCAATTTTGTTTTTTGTTTTTTAAATATCCATAATTTATCTTAGGATGTATTTATAAAAAATCATAGAAATTGTAAAATTTTACAATATTATTAATATATTTGCTTTTAGTAAAATAATTCGGATATTTAAAAACTAAACTCTATTCTAAAAAAGAATTTTTTTAAAATAAAAACTTAATCAAAGTTAGTCTAACTTAAAATACTTAACCTAGTGAAAACTTGTATTAAGTGCTTAGTGCTAAATAAGGATGTTTTCCAACCATCAAAGTTTCTCTTCCTAATAATTTATCTATGTCCGGTATAGAAATATTGTATTTCAGGTATGGTCCATTTATATTGCCCAGACTATATTATAGAACCCTACATGTGGCCCGTCTATTATAGTGCAGGTTCTGGTTCTGGACATGTTTAGGGTTTTGAATATATCTATTTTTGTCTAAAAAGATGAAGTGCTCAGGCACTATACAACCGGTGAGCAAAGTCTTTTCAGTGTACTCCTTATTGTGGTAAAATATATATATATGTGATATCAAACCATTTTGTGAAGTGTTTTGTGCTCTATTATAATGATTTCTAATCAATTTTAGTAAAAAATTGTCTATTCTTATGATCCTATCCCAAAGACTATTAAAACAATTCTGATCCTCTTTCAACAAAGTTTTAAAACCCTTTTCGAACATATTGCAACTTGCATGTGCTTAACCATAATATTACACAGTGTATACATGACTTCGCTTTCAATATTAAAGATATTATACATATATTATAAGAATATTAAATAAAAAAATATTAATATTAATAGAATATTAAGTTTTAATAAAGTAAAAAATTTAAATGAAATAATCTGAGGTATAAAATTTAAAAGAAATTAGAAACTTTTTAATTATAATTGTATATTTTGTTCCCCCTTTTGGTGTATGGGATCATGATTATTTCAAATTAAATTTATGTTACTTAGAGTGATCCAATTTCTAGATTTAAATATGCCTTTTACAAATATGTATTTTAGTAAGTTTATTACATGAAATTAAATTTTATTTTGAATATTTATTAATAACAAGATTTATATAAAAATAAGAATATATAAGTATTTTATATAAATATATATATTTCTTATAAGTATTATATATTTTTTAAAAATATTTTTTAAATTTTCTATAAATATACAAACTTAAAACTTGATTTATTGTCTTGTCTATCAACTTGAAATAAACTGCGTTCCTTTCGTCATTTTTTTCCTATAATTTCTATTTCCAATTTTTTTTCCATATAGAAGTTCATAACTTATATACAATGTACCTATTTTTATATATAGATACAAATGTATATATATATATATATATATATATATTTTCTTTATAAATAGCCAACAAAATAAAATATTTTTTTCCTTTCATCACAACTATTAGCCAAAGAAAATGTATTTAAAAAAATACGTCTTTGAAGTAAAATTGATCAGTCTGTCGATTATCGATCAGTTGAGGAATTTTAGTTATAGGTTAGAGTGTTTAGATTAAATATTAATTAGTTTTGTTTTACTAAATATTTTTTAAAGCAATTATGAAGGACTTTGGTGGTGTAATTATTTTAAGAAACTTTTCATAAAGCCCAGAAATCTGATAATTATAGTTTTAAAATAAAATATTTGATTTCAGACAATTCAATGTACAACATAATTATTTTACTTTAGTTTAATTTTAAATGATGCTAGTTTCTACTTGTGCATCTAAAAATTGTATACATCAAATGTTCATAAATATTAATAGGTATATCCATAGGAATATAAATACATGATTATAGAAATATATACATAATACATATTATATAATAATAGGTATATTGGCATCGATATTGTATCTTCTTAAATAATTAATTTCATACAAATCAGTGATGCCATATATACTTTAATTTTATTAGAAAATATTTCATAAATTAATATAATAAAGCTTCATTCTTAAATATGTGTATTCATTATAATTTATTAAATTTAAAGGAATAACACATTTATAATTTATAAGAGTTTGAAATTTGAATATTTAATCAATTGATCCAAAATTCTATAATTATTCATTTATAGAGAGTTCAGTTCCTCTCCCATATGCAATGTGATAAGGAAGTGAAAAAACTTTTACCGTTTCAGAATTGGTTGTAAGTCGGAATATTTATTTATTAATTGACAAATAATGAATATTATTTATTTTGTTAACATTATATATTTAAAACCAGACTCACTCTCCCCCGGGATTTGGAATAATATAAACTTAAAAGAACAAATCTTAAACCTATTTATGATATTTAACCGAGATTTAGCTATTACATAATATAAGTATCTTTCCGAGTGTGTTGTATGAATAATTTATAACTATATTATTAAATGTATGCGGCAACACTTTTACAAACAATTAAAAAAAAAAACTTTTATTTTTTATATTAAGAAGTTTTTTGTTTTATTATTTTTGTTTTTTTAATGGATCATTAGTAATGCATATAAAATAATTTTTTAAATAGGTACAAGTGAAATATTATCTAAGGAAGTTCTGTTCAAATGTTTTAGATGTAAATATATGAGATAATAATTTATAATACTTGGTAATGCATACAGATTAATTAATGTAATTCTTTAAAACGATGACTAAATACTCGCGTCGTATCTAGCGTCGCTTTGACGTTTAAGTAGAATACATTGATTTAAATGAAACATGACCAAATAGAAAAGCGACACTAGAGAAGCCACATGAAGTGGCGCTAGAGAAGAGCAACTTTCTACTTTTACTGGCGATAACATTAAATTTTTTTTTTTTTTTTATAAAATTTTCTATTTTTGCACACTTTGACATCAAATTCTCTTGTTTTAAATTTGTTTTTAATATTAAAAAATTTGATGTTTATTTTATAATTTATTCAATTTGAAAGATAAACAATTAAAAGTCGCTAGCATTTGGTTTTTCTTTTGTTAAGAACGCGACACTAGAAACAACGCTAGAAGCGAAGCGTCTATTGAGTCATCACCTTAAGGGATTTGTTACAAAATCTATTAACTCTCTTGATTGATGAAATATCATTTGACATTTTAATTATTAAAATTGATATCATACTTATCAGTCATGGTATTTCAAAGAAAATTACACAATATGTAATATGGAAATTACAAGTTAAAACACGATGACCCATTTTAAAATTCAGCCCCGTCATTATGACATTTTTAATAATTTAATTTTAGAAAAAATTTCCTAATGTCTACATACTGAATACTGATTAACTCAACTGCATTTTTTTAAAATTTAATTTCCTCTTAATTTTTTTGTTTTTTTTTTTGTATTAATTATATGTTCTTGATGAATGATTTAATAGTTCTAAACGTGTTCTAAAAGTGTAATAAAAACATAAACAATAACAAAAAAAAATAAATTAAAAATTTATAAATAGGAACTTGAAGTACTTTCAAAAAATAAAAAAAGTTCAAAGAAAAAAATAAAATGAAATGAAGGACCAAAAAAAGAGCACCTAAATTCCAAGAAATCATTTCAAGTTAAAAAAATAACAACAAAAAAAAAAAAATTTAAAGAATGCTGCAATGTCTAAAACGAATATTAAGGCATTTAGCATAGCTTAGTAAACCCTTTTTTAGATTTTTCGAAAATAATTGAAAGAATATACGTGCTTATTAGTTTCATTTTGTTAGTCCGTCCATATGAATATTAAATTAAAAAAAAAATTTAAACGAATACAGAATATATTATATGACCTTACATGTAGCCCGTATATTATAGTGCTATAATAGATGGTCTTGAATTTGGTCTTGAATATATCTATTTTTGTCTAAAAGATAAAATGCTCAGGGACCATACAACCGATGAGCAAAGTTTATTCAGTTTCGATTTTTACTAAGATGCGAACCTGTAAAATTTTAAAAACATTTTGAAAAACTGTGTTCAATCCATTGAGAAGTTACAATAAAATACAGTATGTCTATTTCAAGTATGTCAATTGTAATAATTTAAGTTATTTTTAAATGAAAATTACCCTTTTATTGACTTCATCAATCAAATATCTTTACTTATATTAGTCTAAATAAATAATTTTTTAAGTATAATACAACTCTTAGGTTAACTATAGCCTATTTGTATACCATTAGCACATGTTGAAATAAGGAATTTGGTTTTTGATCCTTTTTCACCCCTTAAAGGGTATTCACCAAGCCATTTAGACTCGGCTTGAGTTTCTTTAATCGTTATATTAATTAATCCGAGTTCTACGAAACTCTAAAGGTGGGTGTCATAACAACCACTTCAGATTATAATTTCTCCGAATGAATTCCACATGAATTCAAATGATTGTGAGACAATTATATGCCCAATAATATGTTGATTATTTTAGATTCCAAATGATTCAATTCTATTTTTTATATATTGTTATAATATTAAATTTGATATATAATAAGTTATTTTTGTATCTGTGATGTGAGCTATATTTTAAATTTAAATATTTGTTCACTTTGTTGTAATATAACGTTGCAAAGACGAATAGTGTAGCTGAATTAAGTAGTAAATCAGATTAATATAAAAATGTAAATACTTGGATTCCAATCTGAGCACCTCCAATGAGAATTCGGCACTTGTACCACACAATGGTTAATATAACATAGCAATTTAGAATTTAAAATTACGGTTAAGTAAAACCAATATTTTTATCCTTTATTTAAATTTGTAGTGGGTTTGATTTTTTTGAATGGGTTACAATATTGAAAAGACTAATGTGCTAACTGCTGAAAAAAGATTTTAACTATATTTTATAGAATATTAAGCTATCTAATTAGGGTTTAGAGAAGGTATGTACTAATAATATTTGATTAATTTACTATTTTTTATGAAAAAATAAATCTAAAAGCCAAGTTTAGAAGTTCATTGGGCGTAATTGAAATTCTAATGTCTATATGTTCTTTTATCAAACCTATCTATCAAACCTTTCCATACCAAAGATACACATTCGAATTACAACAAATGTAACACCGTCAGATCATTAAGGATTAAAACACAATTAAAAAATATGTAGTTAGTTGTTGTATTTATTTTAACTATAAACCTGATATATTAATTTAAATTCAATTTAATATGCCATCATGATTAAAGAAAAAACTTGTTGTAAGTTATCTAACGATCTTCGAATATAATTACAAAAACAACGATAGGAGCAACGGTTAGGGAAGACAATTTTTTTTTTTTAATAAAAAAAGGTGAATTTTTATTAAAAAAAAATGTTAAGTTAGATTAGATACCATTGAGATCTGTTGTTTCTTTTAAGGAGTTGAAGATTATTGGAGATATACATATATATATAATACATATACAGATAATTGGAAAGTAAAACTATATCTGATACAAGTAAAAGGAAAAAAAAGAAAGAAAATAAATTACTTTGGGTTATAAACATAGAAATAAAATCCATTTAATTATACAGGTAGCATTTTATAAATTTTCAACCTGTATAGTTACTCCTTTATTTCATTAAAAAAAAACTATCTGAAAATAAAATTGACTGGTATGGTTGTTCATCTAAATTTTGATAATTTGATCTTTTATAAGTTATTTATGCTGTCAAAGTCAGTTAAATTTAAATCATTTTTATTTCTGTATGATTCTTATAGTATAGAATGGCTGTTTTATGATTTTAATTCTAGATTTTTTTTTTTGTAAGTATGTATTTGCAATGTCTAGACAGCAGCTCTAATGTATAAGGTGAATGACCCGAAAAGAAGTTGGAAAGAATGATCTTTGTATAGTTTAAAAAAAAAACAAAGAATTGGTGCATATTTCAATTTGTATGGGATGGGTTTTTAATTGAAAATTTTAATTTTTTCTAAACTCTTAATGAAAATTGATCTGTGAATAAGGAGGACAACCGATGTGAAACAGAGTAGATAAGAACCTATTTAATTAATTTAAAATAAATTTGAATGTCAAAATTACTAATGATTTTTAAAATGCACATTTCCAAAATTAAACTGTCCATAAGTTCATGATAAGTAATTTCTAGGAACTTTTTAAGCATTTTTAAAAATCAAGGGTAGGTTTCTTCAATTTTAAGGAAATCCTATTGGCTAACATACAATAAAATATAATGTCAAGTTACAGGTGTTTTAAAAGAGTGAATTTATAGTTCTTATAGTCGGAGCCAGAGGCCTATACATAAATATTTTCTGAAATAACTCATACTTATTTCTAAGGATCTAATTCTTCTAAGCTTATTCCTTAAATCATTTGAAAGATAAAAGAATTTAAAAATTTGGTAAAAGCTTGGCTTCGCAAAGTAGAAGTTATAATCATTTTTATTTCGTAAATTTTTTAACTTTGGAGTGTTCAAGCACCGGAACGAGTGGGATTAAAGAAATAGATTGTTACATGAAACAAAGGTTGTTTTAAATGTAGATTATTCTTCTTTAGTCATTCAAAAATTCTTTTGAATCACAGATGGTCAAAATTGGGGGACAAAAGATAAAATTAAATTGTATTGTAACAACTTATTATTGTAAATTTGAATAATCGAAATAAAATAATATGTTTACCGTAATTTTTTATTTTTAGTACAAACTGTTCAACTTTTCGGCTAATTAGTCTGTCTCAATCATAGGTACATGTTGGAACAGCTGGGTTAATGTATTCCACATACTATTTAAATATGATATATAACTAGGTCTTATTTTTGCTTATGGTATTCTATATCTGTGAGTTATATTATTTAATTAAATTATCTGTTTATATTGTTGTATTAATGTATTTTTTATTAAAGGTATATAATATTAATTATTATTATTTGAATGGCAGCTGAGTGGAGTCGAAAACCAGATTAATACGGGGGCTCACCAGTCTTTGAACTTTTTTGTTAGGCTTCGTTAAAATTTTCTTACATTCTGATACTACGCCATATTTACACGTATTATTTTTTAAGAACTATGTCCTATGATAGTTAAAAGTTGCACAAACAAAGTGATTAATAATTAATTATTAGCACAGATAAATTATATCTTAATAGTGAAAGATTAATTATTGACATTTATTAAGATAATTATGATTAAAATATTAAAATTAAATATATCATAATTATTAATTAATAGTATCAATGATAATAATAATAAAACATAATGAATTTTCATTACATAATAGGGCAAATTTATAAATTTTGAAATTCATTTATTAAAAAAAATGATCTATATATTATATTATAATATTTAATTTTTTTTATGATTGCATGTTTATGTCTATTTATACCTATTTAAAGAAGTTTTATGAATTTTAACGTATATTAAGAAACTTTTTTTTTAATTATATTATGATGGCCATAACATGCACATGTTACATTACACATATATTTATTTGTGCTTTATAAAATAACGATATATGCATACTTATAATATATATACATATGTTAACCTTGAACTCTGTTAAATTGTATTTAATTATTTTTAATTACAAATTATATAAGATTACATATGTTAATTAATGTAAAATTACACAATTAACTTTAATATATTTGTAATTAAAATACATTATTTTCTTTAAATTTAGTTTTAACTGAATTATTTATAAGTTATTAAATTTTTTTAAAAATAACTCACATTTAGTATAAATTAGGTTTTTAAAAATCCAAGTTAAATTTCTTCGATTAACTTGATCAAAGTATCGTTTGAAAATCAAAGTAGAGTTTAACGTAGTTTGAGTATAGAGGAGCATTTCTTTTAGTAAAAATGGTGCTTTGTAATTAAGTGGTTTGTAATTAAGGTGCTTTGTAATTAAGTTTAATAGATTTGAGCAATGTATATTTATCATTTGGATCTCCGCTTAATAGTTTATACAGCTCCTGGGTTCTGGTTATCATCTCTTTATTTACTTATTAGATACTATGCTACATAAATGAACCAGGTAGCTGTAACCCATATTTCCGATTTGAAATGTCGTTCTCGCCTATAGCGTCTTATGCACTATACCGACATCCTAACCACTGGCCGACGTCCTAATCACTATGCCATCTTTCAGATGTTATCACGTAAATTTTATTTATGTAGATCATAAATTTTAATTACTTATTAATCAAATTAATTTATGATTAAAAAAATCAATATATATATAAAATTTTAAACGAAAATAATTTAAAATTATGTACATATATTATATGCACTCATTAATTTTATGTTGTACAGGGCGGACCAAAAGTCACTATGGAGTTTAAAAATTTAATAAATTTGTTTTATTAAATTTTCTTTTTTAAAATATAATATGTACTTTGATTCTAATTATAAAAAATAATGTCAGATAAATGACCACCATTTTCATAATTGCAAAATTGGGCTCTTAAATGGGCGTTTTAATATTGAGCTTTAGCTGCTCTATATAGAGAAAACCCCATAAGAAATAATCTGGCGCAGTTAAAATTGAGTACTGAATTTCTTGACATAAGTTGGTCATCAAAAATTTCACTTAGAAGAATATTTCTGGTGCCGTGCCGGTGTCCATACTGTTTTAACCAATTGTAAGAAGCTACAAGGCGCACAAAATTATTAATCATAGTATGATACTTGTCCCCATTTACTGTCACAGCATTATCAACTTTATTCCGAAAGGGCCCTATAACCCTTTGTAATGCCACCCCTCAGCATACTGTACATTTGAGCGAGTGTAGTTGTCGCTGGTAAATAACTCTGAGGTACTCCAAACCTCAAAATCGCATATTTAGCTTATTCACATTCATTAAGATGGAAATATGCTTCATTACTCATAAATAAAAATTAATTAAATTGTTCAGTAATTTTGTAAAAAAAAGTCAGTAAAATTGAATGGCGTTTGGGAAAGTATACTTTGGTCCATTGCTCGTTGGTGTAATTTTGCATCTAACAAGCTTCGATTAATCAAATCTGTAAAAACCAATTAAAAAAAATATATAAACGAAAAAGGTATTAAATTTTTAAACCCCTTGGTGACTTTTGATTCACCCTGTACTTAGTCTCTTTGGAGACTAATCATATACCTTGTTAGTTTTTTTTTTTTGTTTTTAGTTACTTTTAATAATTTTAAGTTAAAATATTAAACATTATAGTTAGTATAGTAACTGGTTTAATACCAGTATATTTGTTTTGTTATTCTGTTATTTCTAATGTGCATATTATGTGAATGTTTTTAAAACTGGTTTCAAAATTCAATATTTGATATAACAAAAAAAATCAAAAAAAAAAAAAACAAAAAATCATGAAGGAAACATTACAATAACATTAAACAAGAAGTTTAAGCTTGTGAGGTTATAATGCAATCTCTTGGGTTGATTATTGTATACATATTTTTATTACCTGTTGTACAGTAAAATATATATGTTTATATGTCTGTGCCTATATGTCAATTTAAAGGTAAATTTTTATTAAGTAAATTGACAAAGTATATATTGAGTATGTATAACTATTATTATGAAATTTTAATCGTGGTTCTCATGTCACATGAAACTTCCTGAACAATTAAAACTGAATATTGAGGAAAAAAATTTCGAATAATACAACACTTAGGTGTAGAATTTTTTCAATTAAATTGTGCAATTTTTATTAGAATGAAAAATGAGTCACATGATTCCTAGTTTTGAAGGGTATAGTTATTAAATGCGTAAGTTTTAATGCTTATTTTTTAAATTTGAAACTTATATTTGTTTGGGTTCATATCACAAACCTAGACCTGACCTAGAAGGTATGTTTCTTTTAAACATATTTGAGCTAACAAACACCTTTTTTTAAGAAGAGTCAGAAACCTAGACAAGTTGTCTGTAGTAAAGTGTTTTAACTTAGAAACCTCAGAAGGAATTGCTTGAACGCAGTCGATGAAAATTAGTTTGACTTATATTTAAAGTTAGTCTAAAGTCAACAACATTTTTATTCGAACTCTAAATAGATAAAAAGAATTTAGAAAGCTTTTGTTTCAAAGCTTTTGTTTTAAAACTTGCTTTCAAATGTAAGAAAATAAAAAATGTAAGGTTAAAATAGTTACCCAAGATTAATTTAAAAATTATTATTTAAAAAATGTAAGGTTAAAATATAGTTATCCCAGATTTATTAATTAAAATTTGTTCATCAAAATTAAAATTTTTTAATTAAGCTCAGGTCATTAATTTTAATGTTCTTTTATAATTATTCTAATAAATTAATGATCCCAAAATCTTTCTGAATTAATATAAGAAAGTATAGGGTTAATTATAGAATTAGTTTGGTGAATTTTTTCTCTTGAATTTTCTAATTTATTTTTTATTATCCAGCGAACGACTAATTGACGATTGAGTGCTTAGAGCGCCGATCTCTTATTTGAGAGGTCTAGGTTCTAATTCGTTACTATCGAGTGATAAAACTTTTTTGAAATTAATGGCATATTTAATAATTTTATATTTTTATCTTTTCTATACGAGTATAAAAAAAATAATTTAAATTATAATTGAATAATATAACTCGCAGATACAAAAATTCAAATAAACCAACCATATAATTCAAATATAAGAAATTATGTTATTCAAATAATTACAGTATGTATACAGGTCTTTTTCTTCAGAAACCGTCCGAAATAGAACAATTTTTTGTTCGTCACAAAATAACCGATATCTCGATGATCTTCTTTGAAGTGATTTACCAGGTATTTCGAGATGAACAAATAATTGTTTTGAAGATGGTACGGCCTATTTGTAACTGTTTCTGAGATAACCGTATTTAAAGTAATTTCGTAAACTTTTTAAAATAATAATAACATCTTCGGCCTTTTACAACATATAAGATTCGTTTAAGTATCAGTAACTATAGGTGAAAGTGTTAAAGGGCTTTAATAATAATATCAAACTTTTTATTATCTTTCATAGTTAAAGAGTTACAGGGACTTTAATACAAAAAAATATTGATATTTTAACTGCCTTTATTAAATAACAGTAATTTTTGCATAAAAACCTTTATTAAAGTACCAAATTTATTTCAATTTTAAATTGACCTTTTCTTTAGTTTCAATTCTTCTCAACTCGTTTAATTTTTCCCATACTTCTTACATTTTTCGAGATAATCATTTTGGTAATTATCTAGGTAATCTTCTTTCAGCCTCCAACAATTTCCCGATTTTATAGTATTAAAATTTGATTAAGAATTTATTATTTCGAATTAACACCACAGTTTATCATTGTCAATCTAAAGGTCACTAAATCTTATACAAGCTAAAATTTCTTCCGAATGCAAAGAACTGATAAATTAAAAAACAATTTGTAAAATTTTTTGCTGATTAAATACTTAAAAAAAAAAAATTAGTTGCGTACGCTTAAAAATATTTTAAATTAATGTGGTTTTTATAAATTATGCGTATAAGCATTTTACTTGTACATTTTATACAAAAAAAAATTCCCATAGACATCAGCACATTTTTTTTATGCGTTTACACACTTTTTTTTTAATTCTTTAAAGTTTTTATTTATGTTTTATTATGTTTATTATTAATATTGTTTATATTATTTTTTTATTTTAAGGTCGTCAAACTTATTATTCAAATTAAATGAAAATAAAAAACATTAATATACATAATATAAATATGTATGTTCAATTGAAATTAAAATTAAAAATGATAACCTTGACTTTGATTGCTTTTCTTTTAATGGCAAATTTTTTTCTCTTTTTTTGTACTTTTAATTTCGTAAACGATGCTAGAATTGGTAAATACGAGTACCTTATACACTTAGTTTTGAAACTTGTTAAGAAAATATATAAAGCTGTGTCAATAAATTGTTTTAAAGTGCAAATCACATTCATACGTAATTGGAAAAACAACTATAATATTGATTATTGACAATTAAAAGTTTGAAGTTTGAACTGTCTGTCAATTTATTTGGATGCAGAATATGGATGAAGAAATTTTTTTCTTACTTATATCTTTTTTAACATCCCATTGTGAAGATTTATAGGACTTTGATTTGAAGGTTAATGGATGCGATGTGATCTTGTCGTCCTAGATTGTCGACATTGAACGTTTCAATTCGCAGCGCAGGGCAAGTTCAAAGAAAATGTCAATATCATTGAAAAAGTTATTTTATAAAATTTTTTTGACAGCTGTTAATGAATGTCCAAATTAAATGTTGCGCTGAAAAAAAAAACTAGTTGACTAAATTGTCGTCAGCAACTTTTTTATGTTGTATACTATTTTTTGGGGAAAAAGTAATTCGTATTGTATATATCGAACCTTAAAAATGTTAACACATGGTTAGTTTTCTAAAGTTATTTGAATAATTCTTGAATAATTAAACGTTTTTATATGATTTTGGAAAGCAAATATTTTCAATTGAATTTACTGATAGTTTGTACCTCTATTCGGCTGAGTTTAAATATTTTTTTAATTCTCAAGTATTATTCATTATTACAATATAACTACTTATTAATATTTCGTTTTTGCAAACTTTTTATTCAATTTTCGTTTTTCTTAATTTTGATAAGATTTAGTGACTCCTAATGTTTTTTTCACGAAAGTATTAACCAAAATCATCAATGTCCTGTTAAAATTTTAAGCCAGTACTGAAGCGGAAAAATGACAGTTGAAGTAACTGTCAGAGTGTTGGAAAAACTGACGCGTCATGTTCATTAAAAACCAATGTAAAAATATTACAAAATCCGTTAAATTTTTTATTTATAGGTTAAATAAGAAATTTAAAGTAAAGAAATCATTGTTTTAATGTATAAATCTGATTTTTTAAAGGTGCGTTTATGTTGGATTTGTGATAAGTGATGAAACCGTCAATAAGAGCATAGCGTAGAAAACTATATGCATATCTTAAATAGAGGTGCTTATATTGGAGCATCGCTTTGACCATTCTTAAACAATATTAATTTTTATCGACACTCTTATTACTTATCGCAGCTCCAACATAAAAGCACCCTTAAAAAATTTATGATTTATAATTTATACATTGAAACAAACATTTCTTAACTGTAATTTTCTTATTTAACCTATAAATACACATGACATGTCACGGATTTTTGTCATATTTTTTTATTAGTGTTTTTTTAGCATGACGCGTCAGTCTTATCGCACCTCCAACATTAGCGCACCCTAAGTTCCCATTTTTAAATTCAAATAATAGTTAAACAAAAACTGGCAACTTTATTAACGTAAAAATTTTTCACCTCACAAATTCATAATTTAAAAAATATACTGTTTGTTTAAATACTTGTGAAGTTTTGATTATTTTTATAGTACTTTTTATTAATTATTATAATGTACTTTTTTTTCTGAATACTTTTAATTTGTAGATATAAAGCACATTGTTTTATTGGTGTGAATATAAAACTTTGTTTTTTTTTAATTACATAATCAAGGTATATGTATACTGAGCTGATAATTACAATGCTATTAGATTTTTAAGACATGCATTTATTTTTTTTAAGGTTTATTTATATAGTATAATTAAAAATTAGCGAATAATTAATTTATCATATTTAATTTCTAATTTTTAATTTTTTTTTTAAGATTTTGAATGAAAAAACAAAAAAATTATAAAAAAATTTCTATAGGTATCTATAGATTTTTTTTTATTTTTCATTTTCTGATGCTAGTGTTAAATTTAAATTTGCCTTGAAATAAGAATTTCAGACTGTAGAGATTTTTGGTTTTTCTGTTTAAGGTTATATTATTTATGAGCTCGAATTGCTTTTCTATGGTTTTTTTTAAAGCTTGATTTTGGTTTTGCTCTTCAATTAAATTTGGTCAATAACAATTGGTCAAGTTAAATGTATATAAGAAAAAAAAAAATTAGACATAAATTAAAAATTTTTAATATTATTTAAAAAAAATTAATCATACAATAACTAAATATAAAAAATTAGTAAATAACTCATTGTCATAATTTAAAAAAAAAGTGTGGAATAATTAGCATTGTTTGCATGATTCTATGCGGTAATTAAAATAATATTATAGAAAATTACTTGTCAAAATATATAGTTAAATAAAATGTCAAATTATTTAATATTAAATTAATTAAAAAAAATATCATTGATAAGTTTTTAACCTTGATGTATCTAATTAAATTATATTTAATTTATGAAGAAGAATCGGATATTTAATGTTAATTAATTTTTTTTTTAATATTTTTTGGGAAAAAGAATAAAAATTAAAATAAATAAAAATTTTTAATGTCATTTTTAGTGGATATCTAGTGGTAAATTTTTCTTAAAGAAGACTTTTAATGAATGTTGTAATTTGTAATTTGACATTGAATTAGTATATAGATACTAAATATGAATTTCGTATCGTTACAACTTACAACAAGTTTTTTTTTAAGCAGGTTTTTCAAAGTCTTAATTTTAATAATAATCAGATATTTAGTTAAAATGTCATTCAAAAATATTTTATACTCCTAAATATGTTTAAGAGAGGACGCTTAGAAAGTTGGTAAACTTACGGAATCTTTTCAAAGTATAGAACTATGTCCGAATGCACCACTTACTTATTATTAATCAAATAATAATATTATCATTTCTTTGATGAATTTTTATAGCATGGAAAGACTAATGATATTGGATCGAATGTGTAAAACTCAGCTTGAACTCAAATCTCATATTTTCAAACAAAAAAATTAAAAGTTCAATCATATTTTGTGTTTTAAAAAGTAAGATTTGACCAATGAACGCTTTGCATGCCTCGCTTGCTTCTTACGCTTTGAAGTTTGCAATAAAATACATTATTTATTATGTAACTAGACCCAATTAACAAAGCGAGCAAAGTGCATAATGTCTGCATAATTTTGAATTTAAAATATTTCAATTACTCGCTTGCTTTTTACGCTTTTGACATTAAATTTTGACAAGCACATTTTTTAAATTCAAAATTTGTTTACATGTAGTACAAGAGTGATTTTGTAAAAAATGAATATTATTTCGAACGTAACATAAATGTAACATATAAAAATAAAATATTTCGGATCTAATTATTCTGTTTTGAAGTTTTCATTGGGTCTTATAGTTGCTTTGCTTTGCTTGCTTTTCTGCGTCTGCAAAAATTATCATACGAAGAATGCAAATCGTTCATTGGGTTTTCACCCTTAGTATTATGCATTTATCTGAGTTTTTGTACAAAACTTTTGATTAGTAAAACACTATCTTTTCAAAAAAAAAAATAGTTACATGATCATTTGTGATAAGTTGATAGAATTGGACTCAGATCAATCTCTAAGGATATACTTACTTTAATTCCTTTAACCCCTATTGGGGCATAGGGCAGAAACAAACTCCTTCCATCGCTCGCGTTCTTTAGCCAGACGCTTCACTTGCAGCCAGGTTTTCTGTTGTGACCCTGCTTCAGCTAAGACGGTTGTCCTCCATGTTTTCTTTGGCCTTCCCACTCGTCGTGTCCCTTGAGGATTCCAATCCAAGGCTTGCTTTGCAATTTCTGTATTGTCTTTCCTCAAGGTATGTCCGATCCACCGCCATTTCCGTTTTCGGATCTCGACATCGATCGCGACTTGGTTAGTTTGCTGCCACAGTGCTCTGTTTGAAATAATGCGTGGCCAGCGGATTTTCAATATGCGACGAAGGCATCGGTTAATATACACCTGCAGTTTTTTAGTGATGGTTGCGGTGACTTTCCATGTTTCGCAGGCGTATAAAAGGACACTTTTGACGTTTGTTTCGAAAATTCTTAGCTTAGTGCGCATGGTGATTGCGTTCGATTGCCATACCCTAGAGAGAGCGCCAAATGCAGTACGGGCTTTGCTGATTCTGTTTTCAATGTCAAGCTCAGCTCCTCCATCTGGTGTCAATATACTACCCAGGTATTTAAACTGCTCTACTTCTCCTACTGCTACTTCATTGAAAAGTATGGCTTGATGTGTGCTGCGGCTCGTCCTAATAATCTTTGTTTTTTCAACATTGATTTTTAGCCCAACTTTGATCCCGTTGTTATGTAGGGCTTGACACATTTCGTTGAGTGCGCTACTTGAATGTGCCATTAGACACACATCATCGGCATAATCTAAGTGGCTTAGGCGTTTGAATGTATGCCACTGTATGCCATTTCTCTCATTTTCACCAACAGCGGTAGTCATAACGTCATCAACTACCGTTAAGAACAATATTGGTGAGAGTATGCATCCTTGACGCACACCTTGCTGCACTTCGAAGGGTTCAGTCAGCTGTCCGCAGTGCAAGACGTAGCTTTTTGCATTTTCATAGGAAGCTTTTATGATGGCTACTATCTTTTCTGGAATTCCTCTCCTATTTAAGGATTTCCAGATGTACTCCTGCTTTACGCGATCAAAGGCTTTCTCAAAATCTACGAACATTAGGTGTAATGGTGAGTTTAGTTCTGTAGATTGCTCAATAATGATACGTAGGGTGTTTATGTTATCAACACAAGAATGGCCGCTACGAAATCCTGTCTGGTGCTTTTTGAGCGTTGAGTTAATTCTTTCTTTGATGCGTTCTAGTACTATTCTCGCCATAAGCTTGGAGAAAACGGATAATAGTGATATACCTCGCCAGTTATTGCAATTGGTCAGGCTACCTTTCTTAGGTATTTTAGCAATAACTCCTTCTTTCCAGTCACTCGGGTATATTTCTTCTTCCCATATAGCCTGAAATAAGGGAAGAAGTATAGATGCCGTTGTGTCTGGGTCTGCTTTTAAGAACTCTGCTGGTATACCATCTATTCCTGCTGCCTTGTTGTTTTTTAATGAGCTGATTGCTGATTTGATTTCTTGTACGGTTGGATTGCCCGTGTCAATGCCTCGAAAAGATCTGCGGTTTTGGGCGCTCACGGGTGTTGACTGTTCGACAAACTGATCATTGAGCAGTTTGCAAAAATGCTCCCTCCATCTTCGCAGTTGATCTTCCATCGTTACAAGTAGTTTGCCATTTTCGTCGGCAATTGGTTTTTGCGCTCTATTTTTGCGGCCAGAAATTTGCCGTGTGATTTTGTAGAGCTCTGCAGCATCATTTCTGGCAGCAGCAGTTTCCGCTTTCTTTGCAAGGTCTTCCATATGTTTTCTTCTATCTCGTCTTACACTGCGCTGTGTTAACTTATGTGCTTCTTGATATTGAGTGCGAAGGATGTCTCTTTGGTGTTGATGTTGCTGGTGATTAATGTTATTCTTCAGCTGCTTCCTCCGGTCTATAAGATCCCATGAAGCTTGAGACATCCATTGATCCCCTCTTCTTCGCATCGCACTCGGCACATGTTCCAAACCAGTGTCAATAAACGCTTTTTTGATATGATCCCATCTGTCGTTTATAGATATTAAGTTGTTCGATGTTGCGGTTCTGTCACGAAGTTTATTTACAAAATTGCGACAGGTTGATGGGTCTTTTAAACCGTTGACATCGAATTTCGGTATTCTGGTTTGGTTTAACAATCTACGCTGGACAGCTGCTGTGCGTAACTGTAGACTGGCTACTACCAAATGGTGATCACTTCCGATGTCTGCACTTCTTCTGTTTCGAACATCGCAGAGGGATTTTCTCCACCTTTGTTGAATAATGCAATGGTCGATTTGGTTTTGAACTTGACCATTCGGAGACACCCATGTAACTTTATGACAAGTTTTGTGTGGAAACAGGGTTCCGCCAATTGTTAGTTGTCGTTCGTTGCAAAAATCAACTAACATTTCGCCATTATTGTTCCTTGTTCCCAGCCCGTGCCTGCCCATTACACGCTCTAATCCTACATTTTCCGTGCCGACTTTGGCGTTTAGATCGCCTATGACGATTTTAATATCGGCTTTTGGAGCGCTGTCATAAGCATTACTCAATTGGGTGTAGAAATTAAGTTTCGCTTCTTCCTCTGCGTCTTCGGTTGGAGCATAACAATGGATGATCGTGATGTTTCTTACTCTGGATCTGAAACGTGCTGATATCAATCTTTTGGAAATAGGAGCCCAGCTTATTAGACTGTGCTTTGCGCCAATAGTCAACATGATACCAACACCACCTATTCTTGGTCCAGTTTGGTGTTCATCTTCGCCAGAGTATAACATGAATGTTTTCCCTGTAGAGGATGTATGTTCTCCAAGTCCTCTCCATTTGGTTTCGCTGATGCACATTATTTGGATGTTAGCTTGAAGCATTTCACGTTCTGCTTGCTCATATTTTCCAAGATCAAGCAAGGTACGGACGTTCCATGCCCCAATCAATGTGCGAACCTTATAATTGAAGGTCGGCTGTTGCGAGCGATTTCTTTCGTTTGTTTTTGATTCTTTTATCTTTGATTTATTTCCACTATTTTTGCATGAAATTCTTCGCACCCCCACATCCGATGTGCGATTTACTGCAGTTCTAGGAGCTACAGGAGGATTTCCTTCATTTTGAAGGTTACCCCGTGAGGACCGATTTTTCCACGTTTTAGATTTCATGTTTTGAATACTAGAAAGTAGACCTTCTTGTGTTTCCAGAGATATGGATGATAACGCCATAAGCTCAGATCTGACAGGCACACATGCCCTGCGGACGGTCAGATACATCTACAATTTAGGCCGCCCACTGTGGGTACAGACGCCCTTCATAGCCGCTTCTTGGAAGTACAGACGCTACTCGTTTTTGTGTTTAATTTCGGAGTTTAACCTCTCCTAGCCTTTGGGAATCCAATCCCACCTAGTACAAGGCAGCACTATCGGTAGTTACTTTGAGAAGAGAGTTCCAGGAAGGAGTCTAGGTAGCTATGCTACCAGGCCAACACTACAACCCACTCCTCTATTTTCGCTGCGCATCCCATATGGGTGGCTCATCCGCCTTCTTCGCCGTTGGACTTACATCTCATCCGCCTCCGAAGCCGTTGACCGGTTTTCACGTGTATCCTCGTCAGGAGCCCTCACAAGGTGCTATCAGCCGGGCCAGCTGAACCTAGGTTTTTTAACGAGGTTGGTACTCCTCCCCCTCCTCTTTTCTCATCCTCCCCCTCCTCTTTTCTCATCTAAGGATATAAGTCCTTGATATTTTTCTTGAAATAATTAATAAACTTTGGATTTTTGAAAATACTTAAATTTTATAATTGCACTAAATATTAATACATGTACTCAATAATCCGTTAAGTAATTTTTAAAAAAAGTCCTGACTGACTAACTAATATTAATACTTTAATTTTAATTTTTTCTTTTAATAAAAAATTTTCAATTAATTTAATACTCTAGGAGGTAATGATATTTAATATTAGACTATGTAAACTGGTATTAATGCAGGCTGTTTTTATAGTATAAAATTTTATTTACAATTTGATGAGAATCTTCAAAAATTTAATAGTTTTATTATCTTTTAAAAAATAGTTATTAACTAAGATTTTAAAGTAGTAACTATACTATTTGTATTTAATCCAAATACAAAGTACAGTTTTAATCATTTTATATTTAATTGAAATTCAAAAATAATTTAAACTTGGAATTACGTTGCAAATATTTTTTTTTTTAATAAAAAAGTTGAAAATCTTGGTATGCACAATTTTATATATTTAATTTTTTTTTTTTTAGTATTAATTAAAAAATTCACAAATGAATATTGAATAAACCGGTTAAATATCATGTATACCTACATTTTAATAGATAGTTAAAGTTTAAAATTAAGAAGAAAAAAAAACGTATAGAGTAAAATAATTTATTGATTGCAATTCAAGTATTTTTTTCGTAAGAGTTAATAAAAAACATTTCACAATTTAATTATGTTACAGGATCGTACGTAATTATGTTTTTTGAAAATTAAGAATTCTTGCATTATAAGTTATCTTTTGAAATTTTCAAATTTTTTTTTGTAGAAGTGAAAGAAAATCAAATTTAATGCTAATGCTTTTACAATTTGCGCAATCAGAGTAAACGGAAGGCTAATTAAAAGTTATATAACAAGTAATCAATTAAACTTTTAAAGTATTATACTACATAAGTTAATTTTGAAATAGAGTATAATAGTATACTATATAAACTTTGCACTGTTAAGAAATCTAAAATTAAAGCATTAAATATAAGGACATACATGATACATGAAATACATCAAACAACAACGATAAAAGTCATATTAAAGTTAACTTGACAGGTGTGATAATTATCATGTCTAATTTAAATCAATTAAATGTTATTATGGTCATTTAAGTCAATCACATTGATAAGTTGATATGATGTTTATTTAGGAGTTAAAAGTTTTTAAATAAGTGTTGAATATAAATTTAAGTTAAATATTTGATTATACTTGAACTTAAAGATTAAATTATTTCTAATCCAACTTTTTTGAATATAATTTAAATTATGTAACATTTTTTAAAGTTATTTATAGTACTTATTACGAACTTGAAGTTAGATTAAGTGACTAGATGTATTTAAGGAAAAGTCTATTACCTATACATAAATAATAGAGAATAAATAAAAAGATTAAGTAACTTAATCTTGAATAAGACAATCCATCCTCATATATTTTTGATAAAGTTTAAGTTCGAAAAATCCGACAAATAGCGTAGTCGTTAGGACGTCAGTTTTTCGAAGAGTTTATGCTTTAAACCCTTAGAGTGCCGAAACTTATTATCAACTCAATTTCTTTTACAAAAGCCGACGCTCTCAAAGTAAACTATAATAAAGTCAGTAATATTATTTATTTTTGCAATTACCTATTATAATTATGCAAAGAATTTTGCAAATATTTATTTATTTCATATACATTTCACTCAAACGCTCAATAATAGATTAAATATATTTATAATACAAGTAGCTTGTTTTGTGTATAAACCTTATAAAAGAAGATATAAAAATATTGTTCTGTTGTTGTCTACATTCTCAATTAATCATATTTCGGATTATAAAATATAAAAAAAGTGAATAAAAATTGAAAAATTAATAATGAGAGTTTAAAAATCCTTAGAAAGCTTGGTCTGAACTATAGCGGTTTTAACATTTCTTTAGATGAGCTGTCAAATTTGTTCGATTTTAAGATTCTGTCAAAACTGATTGTCTTAAGATCAACAATAAGAGTCTTAAGCAAACGTAATGAATGACATCTGACAGATAGTGTAAAGAAATAATTTAAATTCCTAAAAAATATATTTTAAATTCCACAATTTTTGTTTTAAAATTCAAATTAATAATATCATAAGTAGTTAAAAATATTTATATAGTATCACTCACGTTCAACTTTGTTAAGATTACTTAAGATTTGTACGACTCAAAGCGAACTGCAAGAGACTTGACAAAAGACAAAATGTACATGACATTTCATACGTGTTTGTACAAAAACTTAAGTAGTATATAGATATCTTAAGACTATTATAGTTAGGCCTTTATGTTCTAATTTTTTCCATGATCTAAGTAGTGTAGACATTTTGGTCAAGCAATGGTCGAGTGCATGCCCTACACATAACCGATGATTAGTGCATTGTAGCAAAGAGATATTGATTGAAATGTAAATGTGAACTTACAGTTTAAAACTTGTTTTATTTTTGTTAACTGGTGATAAGATAACTGATCATTGATAACTAATCAATTTTAGCAGAAAACGTATTTAAAAATTTTTAATAAAATTCTTAATTAAAATACCTTCTTCCTTTTGCTATTTTAAGTTTTAACTAACTTGAATTGCACTTTCCATGCTTATATCTGTGTTTATTCCCTGTTAATATATTTTTTGTCATTTAATAATATTCTAAAAATCATGTGACTAGACATCATTATTAAGTAATTATTAATATATAATAAGCATGTGATCATCAGTTTTTTCAGCTTTTTAAACAAAAAAAAAAAGTTTAAAATAAAAAAAATGATAAAATTAAACAAATTGATGATAAATTGCGTTTTTTAAATATAATAAATTAAAAACAAAAAATTAATTTTAATAAATTTATTTTAAAATTTTTCAATATTATTTTTTTTTGTTAATTATTTTAATTTGACATTTCCTGATCCTATGGGTCATTGCTATTTTTAAAAGATGACTGGCTATACAATGTAGATACCAGTATACTACAATGTATTTAAATATAAATTAAATTTAATTTATATAAATGTTGTAAACAATAATAGTTACATACACATGTCATTTAGGATCACTTTTTATAATTGACTCCAATCATTGATTTTTCATGGTTCTACGATTTAAAATTATTCTAAAGTTCTAGGAGAACAATTATTTAGAATTATATCTAATAATGATTTACATATGTGTATATACGTACATATGATGTACAATAATAAAATAAAATTAAAAAGTTGAAGGTTAATGGAAAGATGATTGACAGTGATTGTATATAGTTCATTTTAATTAAAGCTATAAAAAATAGCAGAGTTGTTGAACTTTAGTTAAATATATATATATATATATATATATATATATATACATATATACTTCTATGGTTGTCCTAAAGATACAACGTGGATAATCTATTTTATATATTAAAAAATTTTTTGGGTTCTGGAAACTATCAATAATATCATGCATCTTTTTCGATTAATAACACTGCCTGATTTTAGAATCTTATTGAGAATTTTTTTTTAGCGCTAACTGTTCAACTGTTAGGCTAATAAGCCCGTCTATACCATAGGTACATGATGTTGGAACAGGGGGTCATATTATATTCGTGTTATTAGAAAACGTCTTAGATTTTCAATAGATACAATTCTATTTTTGTTTATACTGTAATATTTTGAACCTCAGTTAAATGGTATTCCATATCTATGAGTTATATTATTTAATTAAAATATTTGTTTATATTTTGTTTAAATCTGATGGAACAAAAGATGAAAATTGAAATCCTTACTTTAGGAACTCTTTCATATGAATCCAATTTTAAAATAGTTCGAATACATTACCATTTTGTACGTATATATGTGTTTCTCAAATTTTTTGATTTGTAAAAATTCAAAAGAGATGTTAAGTTATTCTGTCTAATTGTCCTTTTTGTATTTTCCCTATTCTTATACGCCTCCATTGTACTGCGCAAGAAGTTCAAGTATTTTTTCTAACCGTGAGTATTCTGGCCGCAGGGGAGATCGTGTTTTCACACTCCAAAGAGGTTAAGGGGCTTTGAAGCTTCCCTTTCAAGATGTTTACCTCTTGGAGAACAATGCAGGTCAACAATGCTTTTTAAGAACTTTTGAATTGCATATACATTCCAAATGTATGTATGAATTAGATATCCTATAATTGAACGGTCTAAATATAAACCTTAGGTTTTAAATATTGTAAAATTCTGTTACATAGGAAGTTACAAAATAATTTATTTGTTATTTATATAATAAAAAAAACCTTTTTTCCAATTAAGAAAATGTCATTGTAGAAATTTTTCCATAGGAAATCAAAAGAATTTAATTTATGATCTTCATTTAGAAATTTTTTTTTTCCTTAGTTAGTCACTTATCATGTAAAGTTCAGACATTAATTGAATTTCAATTAAAATATTTAAAAAATGATTTATTTATTTTCAAATTTAATTGATTTTTATTTAAGAATTTTTTTTTACTTCAAGAACAACAGTTTTAATAAAAAATTTAACCAAGTTTTAAAAAAAAAAATTTAAAAAAATAAAACTATAAAATATAAATTAAAATTACAGAGATTGGAATTTACATGGAAATTCCATTAAAGTACATCAAGTTTTGATTAGAAAAATAATTTAAAATATTTTTAAAAGATTGAAAATTATATGGGATTTCTGTATAAATGCGCGAATTATTGCGAATTTTGATATTAATGTAAATAAACTTGATAACATTGACACTAAAATTCTATTGATGATACATTATATTATTTTCTTACACTATATATATACACATATATATATATTTTTTAAGTTTTTAGCAAGGCTGTCTGTATTTTGGAAGAAAATCTAATATATTCTAGAAATATAATAAATACTGTTATTATTAGAATAATTTTAATTAAATATCACACACAAGACAAAGTATTGCCTTCATGTAAGCGAGGCCACGCCACTCAAGGTAATATGTAGAATTTGTAATATTCAAATCGATACAATTCTATGTTTTCATATATTAGTGATATTTGTGTAATCAAACAATAATAATTGTTATATCTGTGATTCATAAGTATGAGTTAAAATATTTGTTTATAATTTATTAATTAATAGTTATTGATGAGTGATATGATTGTTTTGCAATTAATTTGAATCCAAAGATGAATTGTAACAGGGTTCTTTTTATTTTTACCGGGGATTTTAAACTGCCCTGTAATACAATTTAACACATTTTATTGAATTGTAACTCACTAAGCAGAAAAATTCAATTAAACACATTCTATTCAATTGTAAATAAGAATTTATGAATCGTAGTTTCACATAAATACCTCTTTAGTTGAACTGGGCGATCACTTAAGACTGTTGACGCAGATAACGTTTAAGATTTGAATATTCAAATCGCAAAATTTTAAAAAAACTACTTTAATTTAAAATTTGAAACTATTCTTTTAAGGTCCAAAGTTTTTTAAATTACGCACTTGCAATACAATAAATAACTCAAACTTCGTTATCTATTGTTGAATAATTCCTCATAATTTGTGTAAGGTCAGTGTTTTTTTGTTTTAAATTTCTTATCAAATGTTATTCAAACTTGACCTAAACTAATTTAAAAAAAAACCCGAATTTCCTCGCAATTTATTATTATTTTATTTATTTAAATTCTTACAAGTAAATAAAAAAAAATACGGATAGCAAAATGTTCCATTAAATAAATAAATGTAAAATAATCGGTCAGTTATTAAATAAAGTCAAAGAGCAATTAAATCAGAATACTCGAATATAGTTGATGACATTATATATATATAAGTTTTGTGAATTGAGTCAACCTTCAATAATAATTTATATAAAATTTTTTCGTATATTTTTTGTCTTTTGATTTACGGGACGCGACGTAGAAAATGTGAAATGAGACATTATTGCTGTAAAAGAGATAGTATATAGTGATAGTGTAGTCAATTATAGAGTTTTGTTTAAAAACCTTTAGCAAGGACGATTACCAGAGGAACGACAATTAAACTGTGGCAAGGATATGAACTCTAAAGTTCAAAAAATTTTTTGGAAAATTACAATATAAATAAGAAATACCTATAGGTTTTATTGAACTGTTTGGTATATAAGTTGAAATTGTAAAGAGTTTTAATAAGGCAAATATTATTCTTTAGGGCATTATACTGAATTGAGAACATAACCTTTTTTTTTATAACTTTTTCAACAATTATTTAAAGTTCATATATTTAATTTATTACTGAGCGTTTGAGTGAAATGTATATGAAATAAATAAAAAAAAAAACGAGGATCGAGAGCAAACACCAAATATTCGAATCAAGTGTACTGCACTGAAGAAGTCTGTATGTCGTAGGCGAAATATTGGTATTTTTAAAAATAAATAAATTTAGTGAAATTAAATGGGAATTAACCGTTTTTAGCAAATTTTCAAAATTTTGAAAAAATGGTGCCTATTTAATTTCACTCTGTCCGTCCGTTCTTTTTTATCTTTAGCTACGGCCTCTCAAAGTCGAAAAAGCCTTATATTTAAACAGTTATAACACGATTTCTATTAGGTATATATTTAATCTGAAAGCGGTCAAAGACAGTTGCTTTTATAAGCTTTATTAATTTTGTAAAAGCAAATGCATTGGGTTGCAATACAGTACTAAAATTTACCGTTATTTAAAACTAAATTTTTGCAAAATTTTTGACCCCACATAACTTTTGAACGGCTTAAGCTAGAAATTTTGGAAGAAGTTAAATCTTAAGAAACTAGTAGTAGTCGGTTAGTAACATTTTTTTGTTATGCCCCTTGTTTAAGAGCTGTAAGAGGTCCAAATTTGAAATTTTGCTAATTTTAAGCACCTGTAATTTAAATACCCGTAAACGAGGTCCAACATTGTATTTTAACATATGTTGAAGGTTTCTCTTAAATTTAAAAGGAGTTGTTAAATTTGAAGAAAATGCATAAACTTTTTAGAAATTAGGAAAAATTTAAACTTCCAGTTGAATTTCGAAGAGTTGTTTGATCTCCCTAATACCGAAATTAGAAACTGGGATGGCGAAAATCGCGTCAAGGAGCTTAAATTAAGTTCATATAATAAAATTCATATCACCAAATCTACCAAATTGACCTTTTACCATAAAGTAACATATATATAGAGTATTCACGTAGAACAAAATTCGTTAGTCATTTCTTTTTAAAAATCCCGTCCCATTTTACTCAATATCCCGTCCCATTTTTACTCAACACTCAAAATTCATTTTAAAACTCAAATATTTTTACTTAAAAATTGAGAAGAATTTTTTTTAAGCTCTAGAAAAAAAAAAAATTCTTCATAATTTGAATATTATGATATTATATGAAGAGTATATGTATTATGTATATGTATGTACATATTCACATATTTACATTTTTATGCATATTTTTATGAATGTTAAGAAAAATGTATGTGTGTACATATTTTTTTGTAAATGTAACTTTTTTTATGTGATATTTTTTCTATTTTTTTTTTGATGTATTTTTTATGTATTCTTATTTTGATATTAAGAATTATAATCAATTTAATAAAGACGTGCATTTTTAAAAGTGTCAAGTGTTTATTTTGTTATGAACATATTATTAAGTATTAAAATTTGAATTAAAAAAATTGAGGAACAAAATTTACATGTAAGTATTAATTTATAAATTTTCTATTAGAATAAGTATTATATTTTAGACAAAAGCAATTAAAAAAGAAAAATAACATTCGCTACATGACAAGTTATCACTATTAAAGTAATTACATATTTTTACGAAATTTTTTTTTTTACAAAATTTGAATATCCAGTTAAAAAATTTTTTTCATATCCCCCAAAATTTCGTGTAATTACTAGGTATAACTTGTTGTTTAGAAGCCACAAAAAAATCTGATAAATATCCTACATGGTTTAGGGAAAATGATGAATGCTACACGCATAAAATAAAGTTTTTAGAGTTACTAATTAATCTTTTGCTAAAAAAGCAAGCAAAATGGTTAAGGGAAAAGCTTTTAAAAAATGACGAAAAAAAAGCTGAGAGTAATCAAAGTAAAATTAAAATATTAAATGCATAACTTATTTGTAATATATTTCATAATATCCGTCTATCTGTCTATTTGTCTGTTTGTTTCCGTCCGTCTGTCTGCATATGTTTGTACGTCTGTCTGTCTATTTGTCTGTGGTTTAAAAAATTTTTCTCATTATAGTTTTAATGTAATTTGTAATACTACCTAATTTATTAAAATAATTTTTATTTTTTGAATAATTTACTTGATACCTATATTATTTTCTTTTCATGAACGAGAAAATTGGATGAACACGATTGAAGTACCTAATCATAATATAATTTTGTAAATATGGAATTTAAATAACTAAATTTAAGTTAATGAATATTTTCGTTTGTTTTCGATAATTTTTTTTGGTCAATTAATTGTTTTGTTTTGTTTATACCTATGTACATATTTTATAATATTATATTTTTTTTTTTGCTATAAGGGTTTTTTATGCCGAATGGAATATAAAATATTAAAGCTTTTTTATATATTTTTCAATAATGTAATGCTATACTTATTCCATTTGGCTTTTTCCTTTATTAACTAACTTAAGAATTAATAATAAAACAGAATTATTTAAAAAAATATTGAAATTTTATTAAATTTTATATTTTTACCTTTCATGTCCATTTAAATTTTAAAAAAAAAAATTTGAGTCAATCAAAATAACGAACTAAATTCTTTTTAAACGTAAAATTGTTATATATACTTATTAAAATGATAAGATTATTTATTATTTTACAAGCCATACAACTTTTAATAATAAGCTTGTCTGTCGCACATTCATTCAACATTAATATCAAAAGTTACAAATAATAAATATGAAAATAAATTTTTCCATTTTGATTTACAAGAAGAACGAAAAATACACTTGGCTGTTTTAATTTCATATTTCACACATGCATCAATAAAAGATGTAAAATCTCTTTTTAGTTTTTTTAATTTCAAATCAAAGTAACGAAAAAAAAGTAAAAAGACCTTAAATATTTTATATGTGTTAATATACCTATACACTATGCATGCAGTATAGATTTAGCTTTTCATACTTTTATATGGAATAAGAAGAATAATGTATAAAAATATATATGTATGTATGTATGTATGTATATACCCTTCATATAGTTTTTTAAAGGTATATTAATAAATACTCAAAACAAGAAATTGAGAAGAATTTTTTTTTATTTATGAGTTTAAAAACAAATTATTCTCAATTTTTAAGTAAAAATAATTGTTATGAGAATAATTTTTGAGTACTGAGTAAAAACGAAAAATATTTTTTAAAAAAATTGGTAAAAAAATTTTACTCTACGTGAATACTCTATATTATATGTTACTTTATGCTTTTACTTAATAAATTTATTAATCCTACTTAAAAGTTATCGTTTTTAAAACCATGTATTGAATTTTTAAAAATATTTGCAATTACTTTTTCAAAAATTATTTTAATTTTCGTTTTTTTTTTTTAAATATAATTAAGTGATTTGCATGCAAATAATTTTTTGTATGCAATATCACTGATTATTATATTAAAAAAGTTATTGTTTTGCCCTTAGGTGGAAGATATTGCAAAATAATTTTGCTTTTTATTTGTGTAGTGTCCTAATCTGAACGACAAAAACAAAAAACAAAAGAAGAAGAAGAAGGTAATAATATATAAAGGTAATGAAATGGAGGTTGATTTATGTATATATATAGGTATATAAAATTTTACTGAATTATTAAATATACCTACTTTTTATTTTTTTTTTGTTCATAACTTGAATTTTTTAATTTTATTTTTTAATTTAATTGAAGAAATTTTGCAGCGACTTACAGAATAAGTTACTTATAACATAGTTTTTTGTAATTTTAACTCAGACGTATAGAAATTCTAAGATTCTTTTTAAAAGGAACATTAGATTAGTTTGTTGGTTATCAATCAGTGTTGGAGTGATAATTTTTCGATGTTGCAATAAAATCAAGTATGAAGTGAATATTGTTTTTTTACAGTTAAAATGACTGGATGCTGGTAGAATTTAGGAGTTTTTACCATTGAAATTTTGAAACAGGAGTGCAGGTATACTTTACATACTATGTTCTTTTAATTAGAAATGAGTATAACTAATATGTAAGATAGTACAAAGCCTTATCACATGTAGAACGTCTTATCAAAATATAATTCTATTTGTTTATTAAATGTTAGAATTCTTATTAACGGCTGGGTGGCACAATGATTAGAGTGTCGACCTTTCATGGTAAAGGCCTGGTCTCGAATCCCAGTAAAAATGAAAAAAAGTTTTATCTCGTTTTTGACTTGACTCAGCTACCATTCCACATTGGGTTTAAATTAATGGCTTAATCAATAAATAATAATTTTATACCTTTACAAAAAAATACATTAATATAACAAAATAAAAACAAATAATTTAATTGAATAATATAACTCACATATAGAATACAATATAACTCAAATGCAACATTAATACAATAAAAAGCAAAAAATAGAATCGTATCTATTGAATAACTAAGATATTTCTACATGTTATAAGACGTAGTTCTAATTCATGTTTAAATTGTATGTGGAGTTCATTTGATCACCTCTAATAATATGAATATAATATTTACCCCTATTCTGACATGCACATATATAGAACGGCTGTTTAGCCTGTAATAGTGTACAGTTAGATTAGCTCGTAAAAAAAAAACACTACTTATAGTTAATATTTTATATCTGTGAGTTATACTTTTTAATTAAATTATTTCTTAATATTATTATAAATAAATTAATAAAAAAGTAAAACACACAACGGAAATACACATATACATACACATATGCTTTGTACCAGATTCATATAATACACTATTAGCATAACGCCTATCACATTATCCTTAAAACTGATACCTTTAAAGTATTTAAGTGGGCTGTAGCTAAAAACCTTTACCTCGATTTTTTTCCTTTTAACCTTTTGCCTTTACTTCGAACCAATGACAGAAGTAATTTGTTTTTAACTCAATATCAGATTCTAATATTTGACATTATAATCACCAAGTCTTAAATGCATAATGACGTCTTAATAGTTTGACGTTTGTTGCAACTGTTATAAAACTAAAAAAATTAGGATGTGCTTATACAAGGGTATATGTATATTTTCTACCTTCAAATTTCCTAAATTCCGAAAATTAAATTTAAATTTTAAAATGAATAATAAAACTAATAAATAAAATAAATAATTTTTTTTAATCAATTTAAAAGTGGAAAATAAATAAAATTAAGATATCAATGTGTAATAAATTATTATCGAATTTGTAAATAAAAGCATGCTTTAATAGTTTTAAATTTAAAAATCTCTTTTCATCAATTCATATTATGTGGTAACATACATAAAAACCAAACTTAAACTACTAATTATTGCTAATATTTTCCAATTTAATATTATTTATATACTCTGATTTAAAAATTTTAATTTTTTAAGATTTTTGACAAGCCTAAAAATTATGGATCATAAACTAAATGACAAACCCTCAAACATTTATTTTTTATTCCAATTTGTTCGTTTTATTAATTCATGAATTTGTGTGTGTTTTTTTTTTTGAAATCCAAGATTTGACCAATGCAATGTTTTTTATTTTTAATAAGTAGGAAAAATATTTCACTGTGTATATTTTTGTTTTTTAATTAATTCAAAAATTTTATTAATGGTTCGAAAAAATTGTGTCAGGTTCAAGTTAAAAAAAAAAAAAAATGAAATCAGAAAAACATGACAAAATTAAAAAATTTCAATTTCCAATAGAAAAAGATTTGAATATTAACGTTTATTACATTTAGTTTGTATTATCAATTTTATTAAAAATTTCAAAAAAAAAAAAAAAACCTAACAATTGACCTCGGTAAATAAATAATTCTGAATTAAAATCAATATAAAATTTTATTATTGATTTTTAGCATTCAATTTTTTAATTTTTAATAAATTTTTTGAACTGGTTTTCAGACTTTTTTTTTTACGTCAAAGATAAAATTTTAAGATAAAATAAAATTAGTTGACAATTTTTTGACAGATAAATTTTAAGTTAAAGTCGCAGGTTGTATTTAAATTGAAATTAAAATTTTTTAAAAAACAAACATTTGTTTGTAACACAATATTGCGTTACGACAGATTTATGATTATTGTGATATTTAAGTGTTCATAATAAGTGTTCTTAAATTGATTGAATATAGAATAATCAATATACAAGTTTTAAGCTTTCAAAAAAGTTTTTAAAAAAATGTGCCTTTATGGTTTTACTCTGTCCGTCCGTTTGTCCGTATGTTTACAAAGTGTTGACGCCTTTTGAAATAAAAAAAAAATTAAATTATGTTTTAACTACCAATAGTTAGTTATTGTAAAAAGTTTATTTCATGGAAGAACTTTTTTTGTAGTTATGGTGATTACAAATTTTTATAATAAAAGTCCTATTTGAGCAATATTTAAAATTAGGAAACGCCAAACGATAGTTGTTTTTATTAGCTCTAAAAAATTTGTATAGGGTTGCCATACAGTACTTAAATTTTCTATTATGCGATATTCAATTTCGGCAAAATAATTTCCCCCTGGTTCATTTTAAAAACTTGAAATTTTGCGAAGATTTGGTCTTTGAAAATAAGTATATGAGTCTAATAAGAGAAGTTCTCAATATGGCCTTACGTTTACGAACTGTATTGGGTAAAAATTTGAAAATATTCAATTTATAACACCTGTGTGTTGTAACTTGAATGCCTGTCCAAATGTTTTTTAAATAATATATCTACAAAAAATAGAGCTTCAACATTATATTTAAACGTGTATAAAAAGTTCTCAAAACTGTGTTTTTTTAATATAACACGTACTCTATACCCAAAACTTATTATACTTATTTATTTTTAACACTTTTAATTTCATTCAAAACAGATTTGTTATGTTGGAATTCTTAAAATGACCTATATAGCTTAGTAATTGAATGCAAATGAGATATTAAAATGTTATAATAAAATTATAGCGTGAATTATAACTTGAGGAACTTACAGTGGTGACAAAGCTGTTAGATTCATTGACACATTTTTAAATGAGTTTTTTAAAAAAAATTGTTTTACTCTCTAAAAAACCGGTTTGATCGATTGCCTTTAACTTTTCTGTATGTGTTGCTCTTTGACATTGGAGCTGCCAGTTACAACAAGCGGTGAATTTGTTAAAACGTTTGCGCCCGATGATTATATAAATATGTAATTTGAATGTAAAATCGCGGAAAATTGTGCAAGTATCCAAAAAATTTTGTTATTGCAACTAAGACATTCGATAATGCCGTAAGATGGCAGCACTTTTCCATTTAGTAATTAGTATATGAATCAAATTTAATAATAAAGAATAATTATATGATAAACCAATTTCTATTTCTTTTAGTAATTTATCATTCTTAGCATAAATTGTCTCTTATGCTGACACGTACCTGGTGGTAGAAGGTACCTAGAGGCCAAATTTTTCAGTCCAATATTTAAATAATTATAGCAAAATTTTTAAAATAAATAGTTGAACAATCCTTTTTTCCAAAGTTTGGACATTCTTCCTTTTCTCAAGTTGAATATTTTTTAAAATAATAAATTACCCCAAAGTTTATGACATTCGCTTTTATGATTGACATTTTCCCATAATTATTAATGAATATTTCTTCGAATAAAATTTTGATAATAATATTTACTTGGGAATAAATTAATTATTTTTAAATTTAACAGACCGATTTATTTCTATTAATTAGAGTTAATTTGCAATTTTTACTCTGTAGTAATAATATTTAAATTAAAAATTCTAGACTTCACATTGAGATGTTACCCATGCGCTTAATCAGAATGTTTTTGTTTGTTTACATATTTAGATTAAAATGAATGTTTGTTCAATTAAGTTAAAAATTAGCGCTTTACTAATTAGAACACACAATGCTTAAAAATTTTAATAGAACGCACATTGAAGCCTGTGTTAAGAACTGTGTTACGTGATATTAATCTGTTTTCAATAATTTTTTAACTTACCTTAAAACAAAACGTATTTATCTAAAATCTAATATAATAAGTATCAAATTTACAAAGTAGTCAAATTAGTCATTGATTATTTGAATAAACATATTAAATATTATGAAATTTCTCGAAAATTAAGTACATAATTAATTAAAGTTGTATTCTGAAATTTGATTAACTTTATAATCTGAATACTTTCTTATCGATAAGAGTTTTGAAATCTTCTAATAAGACTATTTGATCAATCCCTTACAGTTCCGTAATTACAAATAAATCTGAATAAAAATTTTTGTTTTAAATTTAAAAAACTATTTAAGGACGTAATATATAATCATTAAGTTTTGATAAAATTTTTTATTTTAATCTAAATCGGTCATAAAGGGTTATTTATAATTAATAATATAAATGCGCATAATTCAAATGATTGAAGATTTTAATTATAAATAAGTGCGCATTAAGTTAAGTAGACATTATCTGTTCAGTTGTCAGTTTTGCGCCTAATCTGATAAATGTATAGTATTAAATAATAAAGTGTCATTATAAAATAATTTCAACTGTAGATTGCCTAAAAAAGTTGGGTAATAACTGATAGTTGCACAAATAACGCCTGAAAGACATTTTAATTTCTTAAAATTTTATTTTCGAAATAATATATATTCTAACCTCTTAATCCATTAATGCAAGCTCTTTCACAATATAATGAAACCCTATTATTCCAAATAAAGAAGTACCTTAAAGGTCATTAAATAAGGAATGAATGAAATCGCATTTAATTCCAGAATAAAGATAAATATAGTATAACATAGAACCTATCCATTAATTTTTCTAAAATATTATCAATGTAATTCGGCTTATATAAAATTTTTTATCTGATTTTCAACTCGACGCAGCTATCATTCGCCATTTGGTTCAAATTAATGGCTTTATCGATAATTAATAATTATATATTTAATAAAAATATAATACATTAACATTACAAATAACCAAAAAATAAAAATATAAACAAATAATTTAATTGAATATTATAACTCACAGATATAGAATACCATATAACTCTAATACAAAATTAAATAGAAACTTTAAATAGAATTTTATTTATAGGAAATTTAAGACATTTCTAGGGCTTAGTATTATCTCATGTTTAAATTGTATGTGGAATTTATTTGATCAGTTCTAATAATATGAATATAATATTTTCCCCTGTTCCGATATGCACATATATGTATAGTCTGGCTGTTTAGCCTATAACATTGAACAGTTAACACGTAGAGGTGCCAGTAAAAAAAAATGACCAATTAAACGAAACATTTGTTTGTTTCAGGATACAAGATTCAGGTAATGCATTAAATCACTGTAATACATACAATTTTTAATAAATTATTTTAATACTAACTTATTTTTTTGCGATTAAACAAGTCACGATTTATCATCGATTAAATTAAAGTGCTACATGTTTTGCAAATTTTTAATTCCGGTGATTTAAATTCTATGAAAAAATGTTTGTACTAGGATTTCCAGATTCTTTTGAATTTATTTTTTTATATTTATTTTTATATATGATTATTTTTATTTACTTGTACTTATTTGTAAATTTAATATCTATAAAAAATATATAATTAGTAATTAAATATAATTTTGATAAATTACTTTAAATCAGGGAAAGTACAATAAGTAATTTTTTGCTTTATCTAGGTATTATTTATAATATTTGTATGTATCTCGATGTTAATCAACTAATTAAAATATTAGAGAATACATCATAACAGAACTAACTTTTAATTATTTTAAAATTATTTTTGATGTATACTTATTTATGTTTACACCCTCCTAACTATAATAGGCATATGATGTCATAGATATCATATGACTTTGTACGATTGTATGACATTTCATATAACTAACAACTAACTATATAATAGTCATAACCATCATTCGTTGTCAATAAAAAATCATTCGTCAAGTCAAAGGCATACGAAACGAAGCGTAAATATCAAATGGTACATACATACAATCAAACTAAATTAAAAAGAAATTAAAAGTTCAATGTTTATGTTTGACATTTTATGCGTATGAATTTATCGAAATGATGAGTTTTTATCGAAAGTTCATATGACTTCATATGACAATTATAGTTAGGGGTTAAATTTTTACCATTACTTATGCTTTTAATAATTTAAATTTTATAAAGGAATCAGAACTTTAAAAGTGATCATCAGCTCTCATTAAAAAAGTTTGTATGACAATTAGTCAAAAAGGTATACTAAATTTGCCATTACGTTTGTGACGCAGAGAAGGAGGAGGGGTAGATATAGACTTAAAAGTATGGATCGGATCAAAATCGAAAAATATATCGATTTAGCTATGTATGTCCGTTCGTCCGTCACCACGATAACTCAAAAATTAAAGGAGCTAGGATTTTGAAATTTTCAGCAATTCGTTTTTATTTAAAAGCCCGCATCACTATTGAAATCCAGCCAACTCGTGGACAAAGGGTTCAAGTATGTGCCATAAAACTTCTTTTTTTATATGAGCATTACTCTATAATTGTTGAAGCAGGGTGTCTGAAATTTTTCCAAAAATAGTTTAGTTTTATGGCCAAGGTTTCTGCAAAATTTGGTGAGTCAAATGTAGTGGGTTCGAGTAGTTGCCGTACAACTTCATATTTCACATGAGCATTACTTTATACATAATAAAGCTGAATTTTTGATATTTTGCCAAAAGTAAATAACTGGATGGTATAATGTTTATATTACGGTCATACGGGTATCCCAGAGTTGACACAGTCTACTCGACTAGACTCTTCCTCGTTTTAAAGAAAATATTTAAATTAATAATTTCAATTCATTTTGAAAAATAAATGTAAATTTAAACTATTAGTTTACTACAATGTAAACTAAATAAATCTTACAAAAAACTAATTACGTTATTGGGATCAACTTCATGTAACTTAAAACGTTTCAGAAATACGTAAAAAAGAAATTCTAAACTGATTAAAAAAAATTATGATTCATTGTTTTTTTTTTTTATAATAATTAATAAAAACTTTTCTATACTCACTTTTTTTAATATTTTAATTTAAGTATATTCTATATATTAATATTCTATAGAATAAACTGTTGTGGTTATTGATGTATTAAAATTTAAATGATAATTATATTAAACTTTTTTGATTTTTTTTTAGAAATTTGTAATAAAAATAATAAAAAAACCCAATAAATATTTTTAATCAACACAGGTTATCATATATTAATCATTATTATTAATATTTTTTTAAATTAAATTTCAATTATTTTTTCATTTTGTTTGAATAATAAATAATAATTGATTTAATAATATTTCTATTCTATTCATTATTTATTATTCATTTTGTAAAAATACATTTTATATAAAAATTATTTTTTTTTTATTTATTGATATTAAATCACTATGCAATTCTTGCGTAGGAACTGAAAATAATTAACAAAATGTAAAAAAAAAAAATTAATTAAATAATAAATATTTAAAAAAAAAAATAAAAAAAAAATTACATAAAAAATATAATTCATAATATTTAGAGATATAAATTTTACACTTTACTAATTAAAAAAATTAGATAATTTAAGTGTTAATTTTAGTGTTAAAATTGCGATTTTTTTTTTTAAGTGCACGTTATATACAAAATATATATATGTGGTGTATATGTATATAATTCACCCTTTTTCTAAGATTAAATATTTTTTTTTAAATTTTATTTCTCTTGATTATGATTTAGCAAGGTACAAAATTCACCTTGACTTATTGCATAAAAATTAAAATATATATATTATATATATATTTTTTAATTAATTTTTTGTTTTTTATTATTTTTGTTTTTTATATTTCTTAATTTTCTTAATTTTTGTCATATTTTGTTTTTTTTTCAAATATTTATAAGACAAAATTTATAAAAATCAATAAACCATAAAATTAAACTTTTTTTTTTTTATTTTGGGAAACAAAATTAAACTCTTAAGAAAACTTAATAAAAAAATTATTTAACATTATAAAAACTGATTTAATTTAAATTAAAAAAAAAAAGACCTTCATATAAAAAAAAAAAAAAAATTGCAAAAAAAATAAAAAAATGACCTAAATTAAACAAAAAAAAAATTAATTAAACACAAATTAAAACAAAATTCAAATATTAACAAAATAATTCTCTCTAGATAATCAGAATATCGTAAAAACATTTAAATTGAAAATTGTAATATCGTAAAAATGTTTCACTTTAAAATTCTGTACTGTATGTAAAAATGTAAAAGTCTTTAATAAAATTTAATTCTTTTCTATTACAAAAATTTTGTTTAAATCGTGTTTAATATTAATTTTTAATCGATAGTTATGATCAATTACATAATGTAAACCCGTATTTAAATTAAACAAGAAACGGTATTTTTTTTTCTAATTTCGCAAAATATAAATTCACTTTTTTTTTTCATGTATTATATTTCTTATCACTGAACCTAGAGTGCACGCGAATTGTTGTTATTTTTATTTTAACCGCCAAAACAAGAATAAAAAAACAAAAAAAGGAAAATAAAAATAAAACAAAAAAATAAAATTTAAGACTGGTATTAAATTAAATATTACGCCTACTTTGTATACGACAACGACTGTCTCGTACCGTCAGTTGTGCTAGACTGACTGAAATATGATTCGATTTTACTTTAATTTTTCTCAATTTTTAAATTTTAGTTTTTTGTTTTAAAACTTATTTTTTTGTTTTTTTTTTTAGTTTGTTTTGTTTGGCTGATTGTGCTGTAAAATATTTGTTTGTTGCGATCATTTTAGGTTTTTTAAATTTTTTTTGTATATCATTTTGTTGCTGAAATGATTTTAAAGATCTTTTATTTTTGTATGTATATAAAAATATGTATATGATAAAGGAAAGACTAAAATACGATGCAATGTTGATAGAAATAAAATGTTTATTGAATTTGAGCAACATTTTTAGTGAGGGATATGTGTACAAATGATGCTTGTTGTATTGCATGTTATATTAGATGTATATGATGTTAGTTAAAAAAGGATGGAGTGAAACTACATATTGACATATTCTATTTTTAATTTATATTTATAAAAATTTTAAATTAAATAATTAATTATAATATAAATAAAAGAATTTGATGAAAAATTATAGTATTTGATTTTAGATTTTTAGTTAATCACTGAACTAAATAAAATAGTTTATAGAGTTTTCAAAAAGAGAAAAAGGTAGAGGTAGATTGAGAGATCAACAATAAATACTATTAATACCACGGAAGGACGAAGTTAAAAAAAGTCAAAATGTATATTTACAAATTTTAAATTTACCTGTAGTGTTAAAAGAGATATTCATATTGCCAGCTGAATTGTTTCTTAAAAATGTTGCATTAAATGTGTATCAAACATTAATGTAATGTAATGTTAAATGTAAAATTTATGTAATGTATAAAAGTTTTGATTAAAAATGTTGTTGAGTTATGTATATTGAAAAATGTTTCTAAACATTTTTTTTCAATATATTTACAGATTAATTTACAAGGTTGGTTGTGAATGAAATAGAGTGGACCAATTTTAAAAGTCTTAAAAATTCTAGTCAATGGTAATAATTAATAAATATATAACAAATATATCCATAGTCACAGACAAGTTAATATAAAAGTATATAAAATTAGATTTTAATTAAAATATTTAATTTATTGCACAATTATAAATTAAAATAAGTGTTAATTGTTTTGACATTTCAAAGCATGACTGTTGTATGTTTTTGATGCGAGATAGGTAGTATGCTATACTTATATTTAGATCTTGTGACATATTGTGCATCTAATTGCCAATATATTTTGTATTTTTTTATAATTAGTATTATTTATTTTGCTTATACTCGTATTATATGTTTTTTTTTTGTAGTTTTAATACATAAATTTAATTTGGTCACCATTTTGATGAATGATAAATGTTATTAAACTTTAAAAAAAAAAGAATCAGTATGAAAATATCTATGTATAATGAAAGTTAAATTACCTACCGAATGCTAAGCGCTTACTCTTAAAACTTGTAATGAAAAACTTCTGAAATTACTGCAGCTTCAAATAATTAATATAAATAATTACTAACTTTTTTAAAGTTATCCCTTTATTTCGATAAGTTTTTTCTGAGAATCAGTTTTAAAGTTTTACTACGGTAATAAAGCTTGCATCTTAAATTACAATAATTTACATGAGATAGGTATGTAAAATTTAAAATATGTAATATATAATTAAGTATAATCTTTGAATTTGTAATCTAATCAAATTCTCTACCTCCGAATTTAAATCAAATCTTAAAAAAATATGAATTTCAATTGAATATAACAAATCACAGCATTTTTATATTTAAAAAATTTAATAAATAATAAGCTGTGATTATATAAATTTTAATTTATAAAAATTTAGAAACAAAGAATACCATATTATAAATCAGTATACTTGATTTAAAAATTAAAAAAAATATATAATACAAAAAATTAGAACAACAATATAAGTGATTGTATATATTAAATTTCCCACATCAATAAATTAAGCCCTATTAGGGCTCATTACATATACCATAATCAAAAAAAAAAGAAGTATCTTATGTTATTTGTTTTTTAAACTGTTAAAATTGCTACAAACATTGTATTGTTTATTTTTTTTTTACACTTTTTCCCATTAAGGGTAAATTCTGGGTTCTGATTACGTTTCTGCGTTCTATAAAGTCACAAATTAATGTTGATTGTGCAGGCAGGGAAATCATTATAATAAATTCAATAGATTCCGGATTTGATATGGAAATATGTATTTATATATATACATATTATAAAATGTATCTACAGATTCTGTTTTTATTTTTTATTTATTTTTGTATATATTTTTCTCCATTAAGAATAATGAGGTTTATGCACTCTGCACATTAATACGATTTTTTTTATTTTATTTTTATTAAAAATTAAGAGTCACTGCGATTTAAGTCAACCGCTTTTATAGCAAATTATGTGTCTCATATTTAATATGTATATACTTATATAATTGTATTTAGTATTTACTGATGTTGGCGGTATCTTCCGCAATCCGAGAACAAAAATAGATTGGAATTAAATATTATTATCGTAATCGTAATTACAGTAGTTTACATTTATTATAAATTTGTATTTGCTTGTTTACTCTGGCTGTGATTATTATGTACATTAAATTATTGCATGTGGAAGACTATAATCCTC